>CM036759.1:10624184-11224184 GCA_020796225.1 Arion vulgaris | reverse complement strand
TTTTTCCCCAACATATTTTATGTTCTGATATTTTGCCTCACAAATTGATACACAGGTTACGTCTTTTATAAATGTTACATATTAAAGTGACAGGTCAGTTAGCATACCTGTCAATGAATACAGAGAAGGTGAGATCAATTTTGTTAAGATCAGGGTAGTTATTCTTCAGGAGCAAAATTACTAATCCAATTTGCTCTCCACGTGGCGACAGCTCGGACTATCGATCTTTATCGATCAGCTTAAAATATCATATCAACACAGTAACAAGAAAAAAATCAATCTTTCTTTCTTATTTTGTCCTTCTCTGCTTTTTGCCGTTAGGCGTCGCATGTTTAACTAATGATCGTTTTCCGAGATAGTGCACGCTCTGTCGCTTGATATGCTGTGATATTTTGGAGTTGTAAGATGTCTGTTGCTCCATCAATCCATCTTTTTCTTGGTCTGTCCCTTCCTCTTGATGATACAATTTTAAGGATGTACGCTCTTGCAACTGGTGTATTCGGGTTCATTCCAACCAAGTGGCCAAACCATTCGGGTCTCTGTTGTTCAATGAATATCTCTCTCTCTCTCTCTCTCTCTCTCTCGATCGTTCTTTTACGGCAATTTTTATCATTCTTATTGTGATATATAAACAACATAACACCAAGAACGGGTGTGATACGTTCACAATCTTTAGTACATTTGGAGCTCTGGTGCTTATCCTTCGGCGATGTGTCCGATTTCAACCAGCGTTTACTGGGTTCGCTCTCCGTCAGCCTTTGACTGTCCCCAGCCGGACTGCAAGGCAGCTGGTTACTATTTTCTTTTAGGGTAGCTACCCTTAGACGACCTGCCCTCCCGGTTTGTTGAGCGTCATCTGCCCAGGTTACCGGTCTTTTTGGACTACTTGGTTTGTCTGCCGTCCAGATTTGTGTACAGTTTACTCTACTAGGCTTTGATTGTCCCTAATCCAACTACAAGGTAGTAGTAGTTCCCTGCGCGGGGAAACGCGCACTGGATTGAAGCCTCTGCTAGGCTTTCCAATTTTTCTGCACATTTGGAAGGTCCGCTCACCACTACACTTGCTTTGGTACATGACCACCGTGTCTATCAGTTCTCACCGTGCTCACATTCATCATGCCTCTAGGCTGTCCAGACATGGAGCTCAACTTGGGCCCCCTCAGCTCTCCGAGTTTCGCTCTATGTGTGCCCACGTGCAGCTCAATTGGGGCCTCCACCCCAAGGCTCCGAGTTTAACCCCATGTGGGCCCACGTCTTTTTTCTGGATGCACCTCTCATCCTATTATATTCTTTTGTTCAGCCTTTTAAACCTGCCGGCCGGGAAACCGTAGTAACTGTGGTGCGGCTTTTGCCTTGTTACACTACGTGCTTTCAATGAATCTAACAACAGGTGTTATTCCGTCTGTTCATTTAATTTCTTTATTTATTATATAATATCTTCTTGTTTTATTTATAAGTAAAACAAGAAGAGAAAACAATCAATAACTGAAGAAAAATGGAAGTACACAGTACTTACATGTTGTAGCCACTTTGTAAAGAGCTCTATGTGGTTGATCAGATGAATCCCCTGATGAAATCAATAACACAAGAGTTGATAAGTTAAGAACATCATAATTCAACTTTAACATGATATTTTTATATCCATGTTTTGTTTATAATTTTAGTGAAGAATTTATTATCGGCATATATAGAGTAGCAAAGCAACATCACCTTTTAAAAACCTAAATTAAATATGAAACTTCTAGTTGTTTTAAAATTAAATTACGAAATTTTCTATTCCAATCTGGTCTCATTCCTAACATATGCTAGCGAGAGTTGGAAAATGACTAAATATATAGAAAGTAAGTTGAATGCATTTGAAAATAGATGTCTGAAAAAAATAATGAATATAAAATGGAACGAATTCAGAAGAAGTGATGAAATCAGAGACATGTATGGTCAACCACTAGTGACAACTGTTATAAGAAAGAGAAGATGGAGATATGTTGGGCACACCTTGAGGAGAAATGATCAACGAATATCAAAGCAGGCATTGAAGTGGGATGCAAAGGGTTCAAGAAAGAGAGGTCGACCTAAAGAGACCCTGAAACGAACTTTTCTGAGAGAGGCAGGAAATATCGGTCTCAGTTCCATGGAGGAGATTGAGCGAGTTGCCCAGGATAGAGCGGTATGGAGAAATTACTTGCAGGCCCTATGTAACGTATAACGGTACGAGAGGAATTATTATTATTATTATGTCTTTGAATGTGCTTTTCGTTATTCCCATTATTTTCTGAATCTATTTTTCACATCTGTCAACATTTGTAATTATGTGTCCTAGCTACAAAATATTGTTTTCTTGCTTCAGTAGTTCTCCGTATATTTTTATAATTACTTTTTGGCTCCTCTCCTTTGCTGATAACTATGGTATTAATTTTCTGGATGCTCACATTGCGTCAACACCGGGATACGGCCGTCGCAATGTTTTGTTTTAATTAGACAGTCTGTGTCTAATCCATATTCCTTGCTAGTTTTGTTTAGTTGCTGGGCCGTCCCGTGCTATGATAAAGAGAAGCGGTCGCAACAGGCGGTACCGTAAGGGGGCGGCAAAAGCAGCACAATCAAAATTACAAATGAAGGTTATTTTAAAGAAACATTATTTTAGGTGCTGAATTTCGAAGACTTGCATCATACTGAGAAAATATACCGTACGTTTCTGTTTAGTTGTGTCTACTAATTCTTGTAGCTCTTGCAAATTTTCAACTACCAATACTGTATCATATGCATATATTATTTGATGTTTATAACAGAGAAACAGAGTCTATAATACAATTTGAAAGTAGAAAACACACATTTGAAACTAGATTAGGTATTTACATTCATAGAATATATGGATCCATGTCAATAGATCTTGATAAGCAATTTAAACACATATAGACCATTTTGAATGTAAATAATAGTTCTTAACAAAGAACCTGTAGCATGCGATCTGTCGTTGATTGTTTAAACAGGTAAGAATCGTGCAGTGCAAGTCGATTGAGAATTAAATGGAGAATAAAAAGAAGGAATAAGTAAATAGAAGGAGAGAGTAAAATAAAAGAGAAAGGTTAGAATAAAACAGTTAGACTTATCATAAAGTATATTTGGTTTGTGGAAGAAGAAAGAAAGACAGAAAGACGTGTAAGTACAATGTGAATATAGTATAAATAACTTATAAAGAGTCGAAGATTGTTTTCTTGTCAAAGAGTCGAAGATTGCTTTCTTGTCAAAGAGTCGAAGATTGCTTTCTTGTCAAAGAGTCGAAGATTGCTTTCTTGTCAAAGATATGTACAAGACTTACCTGGAATATAATCTCCTAGACCAATTGTGGACAAAGAAATGAAACAATAGTAGAAAGCGTCGAGATAGTTCCAGCCTGGTTCCATTACAGTGTAAATGGCGGCTGGAATCAGCATGAAGAATATGACATGGATGCCCAATATTATACCCAGGTGAAGAACTTGGATGTGGAAAACCTTAGGAAAGAACAAATTCAAATACATATATTTTAAAACTCTGACAGAAAGATGTTGAGAAATGTTAAGTCTTACTTATACAGAAAATAATCACAGACATAACAGCTGTAAGATGGGGGCAACTTTTTCACCATGACACCTGCTAGTTTTAAAAACATTTTCATATTTCTTCGTTTCCTTTTATGATGTCATCTTGATTATTTTTAAAGCTTGATTATTTTGGGGCGTAAAGAATAGAACCATTGTTACCTGCCACGCATGTCGTAAGAGGCGACTAAGGAGGTTTGGCTGAAATCGGATGCACGTGTCCTAAACGTGTAAAAGTCTATGCGTTTAGGGGCCTACCAAACCAATGTGCAACGTATACACGTTCTTGACAAAGATCAAACATATCACAAGAAGTGATTAAAATTGGTCGTAAAGAACGAACGCAAAGAACGAACGCAAAGAAGAAGACTATGTGGCATACAGTGCTACAATGTGTACTACCCTTATGTGGCATACTATTAAATAGAACGATAGCTGAGTTAGCACTAGTGGAAGCGAAAAAGTAACAGAATAAAGAAATAATTGCTGATGGAATCGTGTTAAACGAGCTAATATAGCGAAGCGTCCATAGTAAGTTTTATTTCTGCTTTCTCCTGACACGTTGTTTTTTTTTGGTCAACAAATTGTCTTTGTCTGGCTTTTTTAACTCTCAGACCCGTTTTCACTGCATGTCAGTCTATGTCAAGCGAATTCAAGTCTTGAGTATTCATGTCAAGCGAATTCAAGTTTCTTGTGTATTCTTGTCAAGCAAATTCATGTTTCTTATGTATTGATGTCAAGCGAATTCAAGTTTCTTGTGTATTCATGTCAAGCGAATTCAAGTTTCTTATGTATTCATGGCAAGCGAATTCAAGTCTTTAGTATTCATGTCAAGTGAATTCAAGTTTCTTGTTGTATTCATGTCAAGTGAATTCAAGTCTTTAGTATTCATGTCAAGTGAATTCAAGTCTTGAGTATTCATGTCAAGTGAATTCAAGTTTCTTGTGTATTCATGGCAAGCGAATTCAAGTCTTTAGTATTCATGTCAAGTGAATTCAAGTTTCTTGTTGTATTCATGTCAAGTGAATTCAAGTTTCTTGTGTATTCATGTCAAGTGAATTCAAGTTTCTTGTGTATTCGTGTCAAGTGAATTCAAGTCTTGAGTATTCATGTCAAGTGAATTCAAGTTTCTTGTGTATTCATGTCAAGTGAATTCAAGTCTTGAGTATTCATGTCAAGTGAATTCAAGTTTCTTGTGTATTCATGTTTAGCGAATTCAAGTCATGATGGATCCGAAAACTCACACAATACATACCTTATATAGATGTCCTAGTTTGTCGTACAACCAGTATAGAAGTTGTCTTGTCGGGATCATCAGCCTCTCCACGCATGCAGTGAAGAGTACCAGCGTCAGGGGAATACCGATCACAGCAAAACATATGCAGAATGCTTTACCTGCATCGGACAGGGGCGTCACCCTTCCATAACCTGAAGATGAGATGAGTCATGTATATTACTAATAATAATAATATATTATTCCTTTCTGTTTATAATGGACCATAGAACTGCAACTATTCCCTACCTAACATTTATATTAGTTTCACATTTCAGCATTTCCAATGGAACATAAAACAGATGTTGTTCCTTACATCATATCAGAGTGTGTTTTTTTTCATAGAAGTTTCTGTAACAAATAAACTTTTTATTATAGATTTGAGCTGTTAGCTCGAACTCAACATTTGATAACCGGTATGAATATTGTCAAATCATTATCATCATCAAGTGCCGTGCCGGCTGGCGTAGGCGATCATGGATCTCCACAAATCTATGTCTCTGGTGTTTGCTATCATCTCAGATGTTGACGCTCTTCCTTGTCATGACGTCAGGCAAGGGCGGCTCGTCATTAAGGTTCAGTGGGGCCCGGACCCACCAATAATCGAAAGGGGAAATAACATCCCCGAATAGACAAATAATAGTAAATACTTCAAAACCTATGAATGCTCCAAAAATTTGTGTCTGGCCCCACCAAGAAAAATGACCACGAGCCGCCACTGACGTCAGGCTATCCAAAATGTGTTCTCTATGTCTTATCTCGATTGTTACAGTTGTTACAATGTGTTCTAAACCTCCCTCCTCATCACATGCCCGAAAAAGGACTGCCTCTTTCTTATATTGATCATAAGCTTTCTCTGTGTTGGGAATTCAGCACCTCCATATTAGTCATTTTAGCAGTCCATGGATTCTCATCATTCTTCTGTAAATCCACATCTCTGTGGCCCTCAGAGATTTTTCGATCTGTTTGGTTATTGTCCATGATTCGCATCCGTATGTCAGTATTGGTTCTATGTAGCACTTGCATGACTCTCATATTGTCCAATAGGATACATATACATTTGTACAAATAGATTTCTGATAAAACTTTACAAAAATAATATACCATTTTATATTGGCACGTATAGTAGGTTATACTGCAGCATGGTGTCAGATGTTATTAGTCATAAGGGATGACGTCATATCTGACTGATGTCTATATTTATACAATATTAACCAAATAAATTTTTGTTTCGTTTGAACCGATTTGATAAACACAAGAGGTCAACTATTTAAAGTTTAGCCTCCCCAAAAGAACCATGCAAATATTTCCGAGCCAAATACAATATCCAATGAATATATAGAGGGCATTTGGAAATGTTTTTAAACAAACACAGGATTTGAACCTCAAAATCTTATTTCTTACGGCACCCATTGCCTAGCCCAACAGACATTTATCAACGAATGTTTTTGCTACATAATCCGATGATCAGAAGTGACCAAAAAATGCAGAAATGTAGTAGGAGAGCAGGTCAGAAAAGGATATAACTGGAGGCTAATGAGAGAAAATGGAGATGAAATTGAAACACCAAAAGAGAATTTAAAAAAATAGGTAACCAGATATGCATATGAGTAGAATATGTGAGGGAAGAGAGGAGTATG
This sequence comes from Arion vulgaris, assembly GCA_020796225.1. NCBI lineage: Eukaryota > Metazoa > Mollusca > Gastropoda > Stylommatophora > Arionidae > Arion > Arion vulgaris. Next base: position 11,217,690 of record CM036759.1, on the reverse strand, counting down.
GAGATCCAAAACTACCTGGCGAAGAGCAGAGTGAGGTCAGAAGGAAAGGATTTTATCGAAACTCAACAGAAGAAGAACCATAACAGTTGCTGTCCTATGTTTCACTGGAAAGAAGCAGTACTAGTAGTAGTAGTACTAGTAGTTATACTAGTAGTAGTAGTAGTAGTAGTAGTAGTTGTGCTAGTAGTAATAGTAGTAGTAGTAGTAGTAGTAGTAGTAGTAGTAGTAGTAGTAGTACTAGTAGTTGTACTAGTGTAGTATAGGTAGTAGTAGTAGTAATAGTGGTCGTGATGGTGGTAGTAGTAATAGTAGTAGTGATCGTAATAGTAGTAGCCGTACAAGCTTACCTATTGTGGTGACAACTGTGCTGGCGAAGAACAAAGCTTGACCAAAGCTCCAGTTTGGTTCCGACTGAGAAGCATTCTTCACAGCAGACACGCCTCTGTTAGCAGCATGTACGACTTCTACTATAAATTTCTCTAGATCTTCATCTGAAATTACAATGACACATACACATTAACATCTATGTCAAAAATGACACATACACATTAACATCTATGTCAACAAACAACAAGCTTAACTATGCTTCTGATTTCAAATACAAGAAGCAAAGCTACTCCGATACAGTGGATATAAATCAACAGGCCATTCACGCAAAAGGTGGACCTAAGAGATAACAGAGGCTACAAAAAAACACTATTTATGAAACGGAACCAAAATCCCGTTCTAGAAATCTCTTTATATCCGGACACTTTGAGACATAAGAAAACAAGAGAAAAGAAAGAAGAAAGGATATAAAAATATATATCAACAAGTGGTGGATGAGTTATAAAAATGAAACAAGAAGTAAATATTAAACTAAGTAATATATAACTTCTTTGTCACTACTTTTCTCAGAATCTAAATATTAGAATAAAGAAATAAATAGTATATTCACACGACCCACCTGCTCCAAGTAACAAATACCGTCCATTGTTAGATAAGATGAGGGATAGAGAAATCACAGAGTTTGCAGGATTAATGCCACGATTTTCATCTTCATTTCATTTTTAACTATGCCAAAATCTTGGAAGATTTAGCACCAAGTGAGAGAAAGTGATATAAAAAACCACTTTAGTCAGTTAAGGTATGATTAGCACATATTTATATTCCTCTATAGTGGCCTGTGGTATAGATTGAGTTAATAAAGGTTGCTACATATGTTCAATGTTATATTAATATTGATCTATCAGTACTAATTGTATACAAATAGAAGAGACAGCTTGTATTACTATCATATGCATAACATTAGTATTCATTGACGCCAGAAATATTGACAACAATATGATAAAATAATAGTGGATTTTTTATTTGTGTTATTAGTTTCGCCATCTGAATTTTTCTGATCCTTTCAAAGTGTGTCCAGGACTTTGCTATTTCTTTTCTATTGTTTTCAAAAAATCTCTTCAATATATTCATATTTTACGTGTTGCAGTTCACGTGTTGCAGTCCACGTGTTGCAGTTCACGTGTTGCAGTTCTATTTTAAGAAATATCATGTGTTTCTACAACATTTAGTAACGCATTTATGTAGATGACACATACATCTAATTGTTAGTTATTTCCTAGTTGTATGTATTCTAACATCTCTCGCTGTTAGATATGTATTTTAATGCTTTATATCATCATCATCAAGTGCCATTTCAGCAGTTGCAGGTTATAATGTACTTCCATGTCTCTTGTTCTAGATATGAGTTCTGAAATTACTTTCTAGCCATGCAATGATAAAGCTGTCTAGATTCTTTTTTTCGTTCCCTCTCTTCCCCTGTATTGTCCTCTTTGTTACAATGTATTTAAGCTTTTCTCTTCTCATAACATATTCAAAAAATTTTGATTGTTTCTTTCTGATGTGATTAATAAGCGATCAGCGACTTATATAGTCTATATCAAAATGTAGCGTCAGCAGGTGCTTGTTAATTCTTCATTTTCTTATGGTCTAGAAACATGGACATTAAACAAATAGATACAAGTCAGTATTGTAGTTTACGAGATGTGGATTTCTGCACAAATTGACCATATTTCATTTACAAAGTAGCAAGCATATGAAGAGAAGAGTTAGAAATGAAGAGGGGTTTGTTAAAGAAGAAATACCATAGATAACTAAAACATTTGGGCACTTAACGAGACACAACATGCTGCTCATTGTCATACTAGAAGGCAAAATTGTGGGCAAACGAGAAAGAGAAATACCGCACGCAATGTAATTGAGAGTATCGTACATTTGGAAGAAATGCACCAATATGGCTAGACTAATCAACCTAATGCTATCTCTGTAGTCTCAGACTTCACCAGTAGATAGCTAATTTTATGTATGCTAATGGTTAATAAAAACATATAAGTGATTTTGAATACAAGTGTTACAGAAGAGTCCTTCGTATATCTTGGACAGAGAAGAGAACAAATAGATCTATCCAGAAAGAACTCAAAATCAAAGAAAACTGGCTGATGCTACAAATAAGAAAGAGAAAATATTTTGGACATATAAAAAGACATGAAGGGCTGGGGAAGACCATCATGGAAGGAGGCAAACCGGTAAAGAGAAGAAGAGGAAGACCACGGAGAAGATGGATTCAGGATGTAACTGATGTTTTGAACATGACAGCTGCAGAGGCAGGACATCTGGCCTATGGGAGAGAAATTCCGGAGGACTGTTGGGGTGGCAAAGTTCTGCTCAGGACACGCTATTTGATGATGAACGGTTAATACGAGGACGAGTCAATAAGTAAGCTACAAAGTTCTGTGGGATGGTAGGTAAATGTAGTTGGTGTTTTCTAAAGGTGTCATTATGTGACAGCAACATCAAACTTTATATTCCCGTTCGTCAGATGGCGCTATGTGTCTCATGCGCATGCGCAGCGCATAAACAAAATGGCGACTGTACTTACGGAGGGTACAACCAAGAGCAACGTGCTGTTGCGCGTTTTTTGTAGGAAAATGACTGCCTGCAAAGGACATTCATAAGGAAATGCTTCCTGTTTATGCTGACAGATGTTTGTTCCGTATAGCGGTGCATATCTGGGTAGAAACATTTTCTCAAGGACGCTCTAAAATTTCTGATCAAGAATCTGGTCGTCCTGTTGAGATTGCAGCAGAAGCATCCGTGCAGCGGGTGGAGGAGAAGATTAGAGACGAGTAGCGATAGACTCTATAGCATCTGCAATAGGGTGCTCACATGGTTCAGCATACAGCATAATGCATGATCGATTGAAATTTAAGAAAGTGTGATTAATGTGGGTACCCAGACAATTGAAAGAGGAACACAAACTGAACCGATTTGGCCTGTCCTTGCATCATCTCTGTCGATACGAAGATGAAGAAGACATGCTGAACAGGATTGTTACTGGGGATGAATTATGGGTGCATCACTACCAGCCCGAATCAAAGCGTGCTTCAATACAGTGGAAGCGTGCTTCAATACAGTGGAAACATCCTTCTTCGCCTTGTGTCCAAAAATTCAAGGTTATGCCATCAGCAGGGAATGTTATGCTGACGGTGTTCTGGGATTGTCAAGGAGTGCTTTTAACCAATTTCAAGAAGAAAGGTGACAATGTGAATTCCGAATCATACTGTGAAGTTCTATCGATGCTTCATGATGCAATTCGAAAAAAACGTCCATGACTGCTGACTACAGGAGTGTTGCTTCTTCATGACAATGCCAAACCACATACGGCTCGATTAACTCTGGAGAAAATTAACCAAATAAGGTGGGAAGTTCTGGAGCATCCACCTTACAGCAGTCCCGACTTAGCCCCTAACGATTTCCACCTTTTGGTCCACTGAAAACCCACCTTGGCGGGAGACATTTCGCGAATGATGCCAAAGTTGAATGTGAAGTGAAAACGTGGTTTAGAAAACAGAGCCCGCAGTTCTATGAAGCCGGTTTGGGAGGACTGATAAAACGATGGGATAAGTGCATCAATGTTGGTGGAGGGGTCTCTGTGGCTGACTGGTTAAGCCCTTTGCCTTGTGAGTCGAAGGTCGTGGGTTCGAGTCCGGACCGCGCCATTCTGTTCACGAGTACAGTTTTTTTCCAGAGACCCCCTAAGATTGTTGCTGAAGCTACGGAGCTCGTGCTTTGTGCAATACTCTCGGCAGGTGGCGTGCCATGTTACCTCGAGCTGTATGGGTAAAACCCGGTGCAATGAAGTCAATCCTTCGGCTTTTAAACCCTTTTTTGGTGGAAATAATTTTGAGAAATAAAGGGACAATGTATGCATGTATAAAAATAAACTGGTCTCAAGTTGTTATCATGTTTAGTTATTTTCTACAGCCATTTGTGGCTTACTTATTGACTTCCCCTCGTGTGGCCGGCTTCGATGACTCCACACACTGTATATGTTCCTCATTATTTGATGTGTTCCAATCTATTCAACGCTGTAAAGGTTCCTCATTACTTGATGTGTTCCAATCTATTCAAAGCTGTAAAGGTTCCTAATTACTTGCTGTGTACTAATCTATTCAAAGCTGTAGATATTTCTCATTACTTGATGTCCATTCAAACGCAATATAGATTATTTATCAAAACCTAACTGGTTTAAAAGACATATATAAAGAAATACCAAATTGACGATATCATTGGATTGCACGTGTTTCATGAAAAGAAATGTGAAGCGGCCAAGACATGCAATGTAGTAGAGACTGCAGGGACAGCACGCAAAGGTAGGCCTGGGGCACATGGAGAACTTATCAAGCAGAGCTCCAAGACATGTATAGGACTAGATATGAGGTAGAAATCAAGGTACAAGATCAAATTAAGTGAAAAGTTTTTGTTTCTGTCCTATGCGACCTTAGGTGCAACGAGGACTGATAATGCTAGATTATTCATCCTTATTGTGTTCTACCTTCATCCAACAGGCAGTTACTACAGAACCAAAGTACATCCTTCATCGTCAAGTATAACAGTCTTCTATAATTGCCCTGTAAGCAGGCCAATTTGCGATATAATTACCGACGAAAACCACATATCCAGACAGTATATCCAATAAAAGCTTAGAAGTTGAATGTTTCAAACAATAACACCCACCCAAACTACAACTTGCTATTTTGGAGTTTTCGAAGCATAAACGGACACAATAATTGCCATAATAAACGGAGAGTCAGAGATCCATCTTGAGAGCATTATCAACGACGTCTAACCCCATCCTCATACTGGAAGATGTGTTGTGTGTTTCACTTCTCATCGGTATCGATATTATAGCTCTTGTTAACTGTTTAAAAATCCATAATAATAGATATAAAGTGTTGTAGCTGATCTTCGATGTGGAGATGTTACATAATCAATCAATCAATCAACTCCTTCTGTGTTATGTTATAATTACAATACATTCAGGATATCACGCACCCTATTTTATTAATATATGACTCAAACAGTGGGTACAACATCAGCGCTGAACTTCATCAAAAAACAACAAATTAAATTGTTCGGCTGCATAGCCAGATTACGAACAGACAGTGCGCTTCAAAGGACAATACTATTCAACAGTTATACAACGCAAAAGGCAGCTCAGGCAAAATTTGAACAACAGAAACAACAGGCAGTCAAAGACATTATGTGCGAAGCACACACATGAGTCCGTTCTAGAAACTTGCTCTACTTCCAATACTGTGGGGCAACCCAGGATTCGGGAAAATAGAAACACATTTTTATGCGTTCTAGTATCTCTCAATTTAATACATTTAACGTTAGTTTCTCATTTGTTCTGCTGTTAATATATCGATCCATTTTTTTTCATTGTAAATTAGTGTCCCATCCATATTCGATCTACATATATAATATGTTTACGTGCATGTTTACATGCGTACCCTTGTGTGAGAGTAAGTGAAAGTGTTTTGTGATATTTCTTGCAATTATTTATGACATATTTATGAATTTTTGTAAACAGTTATCAGTTATCACTTATTTAAGGACTATCATCATAGCAGTACGGACATGTCCATAGACACTCCGATCTCCGGCTCAATAAATCCAGAAGCGTTCAGAGGCCCAACACGCCAGTTCGATCTTGATTAATCAATCTTTATGAAAATTTGCTATTTTGTTCTTTTCGGGTTGTACAAATATCGACAAACATCTCACTAAATCTGGTCAGCGAAGAAACAACCGAAGAAACAACCCTGAAACGCCTCTGTTCGGAAATACTCTCTCACTACGTTAAGAATGTCATTTCGGTCCATTACAATTCGCTCTGATATTGTAGCCATGCGAACCAATCTGTCAACTCGTTTTTTAACCCTGACTCCTTCGTGTCCAGGGACAACAATTAAGGTGATTTCACTGATCCCTGTCTGTACCAGTACCTCCACCCAGTTTCGTCTCACCATTCCTGTTTCGACATTACTTCGATTGTTTTTGCAAACAATCTTGGACCATATGCTCGCGTACTATTATTTATTATTATTTCTATGACGTACATTTATCGAGCTTCCTTAATCTCGTTTGTATAAAGTTCAATACGAGCGGTTTTACGAGTATAACCATCCAGCCATTCTTTAATCTCTTGTATAGAGTTCAATACGAGCGGTCTTACGAGTATAACCAGCCAGCCATTCTTTAATCTAGTTTGTAAAGAGTTCAATACGAGTAGTTTTACGAATATAACACGCCAGTCATTCTTTAATCTCGTTTGTATAGAGTCCAAACAACTTGTCAATGTAAAATTGAAATATATTATGTTTTGTTTTCTTATGATTCCGCTAAAGTGTGCACAATGTAATGGTTATTGGCCGAAGCAACTTTTCTGAAAACTGGTTAGTAATGTTGGTTCCGCTAAAGTGTTCACAATGTAATGGTTATTGGCCGAACCAACTTTTCTGAAAACTGGTCAGTAATGTTGGTTCATGTAACTTCCTTATTATTCACTCTTCTTATCTATCGTAGTGGTGGTCCTTCCCTACTCATGTTATTTTTCATTCCAAATTTGTCCAGTCTCATGCATGTATCAACAATGCACCCTCAAGTTGTTATTCACAAATTGTGCGTGGTTTCAGCTTAATCTGTACTACAAAATGTCCACACTATTGACATTTTTATTTCATAATAACACATATCAGCTCTATCGCTACTACGAATTCCTGTGCGTCCAGTACTGTAGACTCGTATATTTTATCGTATCTTATAGCCTAGAATGAGCCTAGTGGCTATAAATGCCATCCACTTAAGTTGCCCTCAACAGTTTCGGACCTTACGTAACATTGCTTGAATAATTAATCTGACACTAACACAGCTTTAGCAAGCTTGTAATCTATGAGTAATCACTGACATTGAACTTGACATATTGATTATATTACCTATAATCAAACTTCAGATAAGAAAACATTATGTGGAGAAAACATGTTTTATGATCATAATTTATATTATCACATACTTAGGGGATATACCGATAATAATAACGATGCAAACGTGATCAAATGTTTATATATGCTATTCATAGGTCGAAACTGTATATTGTCTTTACCCAGGTGGATGATGGAATTTGTTGCTCACTTTTGCCGTTAAGTGTAGGAGTGGGAGCTTTAATTTGCGTTCCAGGTTGACTGGGTGTAGCCCTCATGTTTCTCAGTTAACACAGGAAAGGACAGTCGTGCAGGACAGATCCCAGTGTCTGTCCCGCCCGCCGAAACCGGCAGAGAGCCGTCCGACTAATCATAGTCTAAGCAAGTGCTTTCTGAGTCCGCAGCATCCGGCACCCAGGTGAAACATAATGCCATTCTCTGCTTCCCCGAGGCTTCTTCGAAAAGTATTTTCCATTATCATATAGAGTGACAGTCCTCCAGTCCACTGAAGACATTTCTCGTTGAGAATCCTGACTTCTCTCAATAGCAGATAATGATATCTAAGTATTTCACGATGTTTATAGCGTGGTAGTTTGTTTGTGCAAGATACAGTAAACATGTAACTTAATCTCGACCTGGCCAAATTTTAGACCAATAGGTCATAATCGATGTTTAAAATCATTGCTAGAGGCGAAGAAAACAGATATGGTGTGACATACACTGCTTACGGACATACGTGAGACTGACAACCATATGGTGCACACTTGGGACGATTCCATGTTCTGGGCAAAAGTAGGTTGTTGATAGTCGTCCTTGATGACCTTCGAGACGATCTCAGCCAGATAAGTCGTTAGACTCGTAGAATTATCGATTGATAGGGAAATCTTTGTATTACACCTTGGTCAATAAACATGTGAGCTTCAATCTCTTTATTACACAATGGAATCTCATCAGCAGTGCACGAAATCAGTTGCACCGGCAAGGTTTTCTAATGTAAATTTATTAGTGCCAATTTTTGTAGAAATATTATTGCATTAAAAGAAAATGAATTGTTCCTGGGCAGCGGCACTAGAGTCTACTCTTATCGATCTTCAACCACCAAGGGCTATTTTAATCATTTTAACATGAACACTGGACCTAAGTTTTATCGTCCATCTCCGATACGACAAGAAACTCGATCTCACTTACATTGAGATCGGGATCTCTGGAAATATATCACAATCTCTCCACGTGAGGAACCAACAGAGGACTTTTGAAGGGCGAGAACCTTACACCCACACCACATAATTCTCACTCGTTGAATAAAAAGTAATTTTTTAGACAGACAGTTCCATAATTTGTACATTTCTCGTTACTTTTTGTCAAGCGTTTTGTCAAACGTATATTGTCAAACGTATATTGTCAAACGTATATTGTCAAACGTATATTGTCAAACGTATATTGTCAAGCGTATATTGTCAAACGTATATTGTCAAGCGTATATTGTCAAGCGTATATTGTCAAGCGTATATTGTCAAGCGTATATTGTCAAGCGTATATTGTCAAGCGTATATTGTCAAGCGTATATTGTCAAGCGTATCTTCTTCTTTGCGTTCGTTCTTTCGACCAATTTTAATCACTTTTGTGATATGTTTGATCTTTGCCAAGAACGTGTATACGTTGCACATTGGTTTGGTAGGTCTCTAAACGCATAGACTTCTACACGTTTAGGACACATGCATCCGATTTCAGCCAAACCTCCTTAGTCGCCTCTTACGACATGCATGGCAGGTAACAGTGGTTCTATTCTTTACACCCCAAATGTGGGATCCGGTAACCACTCGGGCATCAAGCGTATATTGTCAAGCGTATATTGTCAAGCGTATATTGTCAAGCGTATATTGTCAAGCGTATATTGTCAAGCGTATTTTGTCAAGCGTATTTTGTCAAGCGTATATTGTCAAACGTATATTGTCAAACGTATATTGTCAAGCGTATATTGTCAAGCGTATATTGTCAAGCTTATATTGTCAAGCTTATATTGTCAAGCTTATATTGTCAAGCGTATATTGTCAAGCGTATATTGTCAAACCTATATTGTCATGCGTATATTGTCCTGTGTATTGTCTTGTGCATTTTCAAGTGTTTTGTCAAGACTCAGAAGGAAGTGTTATTCTTTACTCGCGTAAGAAGGATCAAGTGAAATTTTTTTAAAAATCACATACAGATTGATGAACAAATCAAGAACGTGAAGACAGATTAAAAGCAAAACTATGAAAAGAAGAGAAAATAAAGAACAAGTACAATAAGAACGGTTACAATTTTTTTTAAACCAATAACTAGAGAAAAGAGGATAGATTATGTAAGAACAAAACATGGGCTTTAGTGATTGGTGAGGAGGGGTGACAAGGAGAACGAAGATGAATCGAAGATTTACAAATAAATGTGAAAGTCCTCAATTTGTAATAATTAGCAGTCACGTACATTTAAATGTCTGTTCGTGTTTCAGTACTTTATTCGTTAGTTAGTCTGTTTGTCGTAAACGCTCAGTTTCAATCAAATGAATGTATTAATCTACCGATCCGTTATGATTATGAACATACACCGAGGGGAATAACTTATCCCTGAAATTAACCCAGCCTATTCTGACGCCAACAATAAGTGATGGGGCGTCAAAAAGTCAATAAAACGGCGCTTAGACACTAACCATTGTGAGCAGGCGTTCAATGTATTCATTAGCAAACCCCGTTGAAGATAATCAAATACTTGACAAAAGACAGCCAGATGTATTTTGTCGATTTTTGGCCAGGGTTTTGCGTTGTATGGGGCTAATAATGAGCCGAGCAAGTGTTTACTGGCAACACCAAGACGAGATCTGGGTTTAGCTAAAGCGTTAGTTCGGTAATATAACCCAGAGGCTTGACAAAAAAGGGTTGATGATTACGACTATTTTTAGAAAAAAAATACCACATATTGAGAAAATATATCGTTTTTATAAAATCACTACAGCAATTCAGTTAATTATGTATTTAGCTGGATTCTGTGTGCCCAGAAGTAGAAGACTATGATGGCTATTGAATGTGAGAAGAATGGACAATAGCCGCATACCACAACAAGTGTTTTTCTATGAACTTTTGGATGGGGAAGGGGCACCAAGGTAGACATCAAATATAAGATGTCTGCAAGGTCTCAATGAAGAACTTTTCTATAGGTCCTAGCAAATGGGAAAAACTAGTTGATGATCAAGTTATATGGAAAACAACATTACGCTAAGGTGCAGAATCTTTTGACAAGATACTTAGGGATGAGCTGAAAGACAAGAGAGTAAAATGAAAAATCAGAAGTCACAGTAAAACACTTGCCAATTGATCGTCTGTAAAGAAGAAAAATCCACATTATATATATATATATATATGTTCAACAAATAAACAGTGTACAGGTATTAAGAGCTTCCCTAAAAAACAAATAGACAAGCACAGGATTCGAACCACTTACCCTCATTTCTTACGACACCCATCGCCTAGCCTAGCAATACGAGCGTCCTTATGAACACAACTAGCGAGCCATTATTAAGAAACGGCTCACTTAGGAGTGTCTTTCTCAAACGCTTCGTTACAACTAGACACAGAATAATCAGGTAAAGTTCGATCGAACAGTGTTTGCACAAACACATGCTATAAGCTCATTGTGCTTGTATATATTTGAGACGAGACAATATCATACATACACACATGTATACACATATAACAATCATACATACATCATTCAAAGTAGCTTCAAATTTATTAAACGATGAGAATAATGAGGTTTTTTTTGCAAGAACCCAAGAGGAAGCAACAGAAGCAACGAATATGATCAACAAATAAACAGTGCAGGTATTAAGAGCTTCCAACAACAACAAAAAAATAGACAAACACTTGTTCTTATCATATATATGTGTGTGTGTGTATGGCGAGAACCTTACATCCACACATTCAGCTCATATATATGGGTATATATATATGAAAATCGTGGCATATCCTAAAGGGCGTAGCCATCAACCACAGTAAACGAATCGATTTTCTAGGCACCACTTATACGTTCAGTAATTTGCCATTGCTTTCTGAACGGTGAGGTCCATTTTTACCTTTGTAAAAATCCCACGGAAACGAATTTGCTTCCAAACGTCCCCACCGTGGGGTTTGAACCACGTACGCTTGGGTTCATGATCGAGCTCACTTCCGCTTGAGCTACAGACGCTCATAAATATATATATATATATATATATATATATATATATATATATATATATATATATATATATATATATATATATATATATATAGTCTAACCTTGTCTATCAGTTTGTCATAGTGTCTGTCTTGTTGAGTCATTAGCCCACTTGATCATTTATGTAATTGGAAAACCAAAAACTAAACACGTAGGTAAAAGTACACACCTGTATTGTGAACAACTGTAGACTGGAAAATATTAGTTTTTCTTTTTGTTTTGAATTTCGAGATATTGTGAGTTTGCAACCTTCTAAGTGTTAGACAGTCCCTGTACGTATAGATGAAATGCCTTGTTTTATATATATTTATATACACATATATCCGTGTTTAGTTTTCTTTTTTTCAATTACATGCATGATCAAGTAGGCAAATGACTTGACAAACAGACACACTGCGACAAACTGAAAGACACGTTTGGACAGACTACAAGCATGGGGAGTTGTTTTAGTACAGGATGAGGGTTAAGCTCCACTCAGACTTTGAACTCCTGGTGTCGATATTCCCATTATATATATATATATATATATATATATATATATATATATATATATATATATATATATATATATATATATATTATTTGTACAGGTGAAGAGCCATGTACACATTTGATACATGTCTATTGTACAGGATTTTGTGGAGGAAAACTCACTGGCCTAATGAAACGACACTCGACAGAAAACTACACAGACCACAAGACAGTGAAGTTTATACAAGAGAGAACGTTGAATATATATATACAATATTTCAAGCGAATGAAAGAAAGGAGTCAAAACGTTTAGTGTCTTTACTCAACAGGACAATAATCATAAGAAATGTGAACACATATTTAGAAAGACGGTTGCCTTCTACTTCTGATCCAATATTCAACATTCGAAACAAACGTTCTATAGTCCATTATTTGTTGGTGGCTGGTTATACAGTGAACTAACTGGTGGTTACTGTTGTGCATGTGGCTAAGAAGCTTATCATGCAAATCAAATTATTAAATAATTGACTACTGTAATGAGGGTCACCGATTACGTAGTTGATAACACGATTATTTCCGATATCGTCTGTAACATTCCTCATCATGTTTTCCGATATCTTCTGTAACATTTCTCATCATGTTTTCCGATATATTCTGTAACATTTCTCATCATGTTTTCCGATATCTTCTGTAACATTTCTCATCATGTTTTCCGATATCTTCTGTAACATTTCTCATCATGTTTTCCGATATATTCTGTAACATTTCTCATCATGTTTTCCGATTTATATTCTCTAGATTTTTCTATGATTGTTCTCATGTTAAATATATTGTTACGTGTACCTATGTTCCGTCTAAACCCAGCAGAATACAATAAAACATTTCATTTTCAACTCACTGTATCTAACTATGGTAATCTACTGCACTAAATAAATCAACAGATAAATGACAATCAAGACCTTAATCTAATCGCAGGATTTCAGTTCTAATACAAAAAACGCGTCTCACTGGTCAGGATAGTTTACCCCATTAGGCATCTGGAATATGTTAAGCTTGAATTGTTTCTTTTTTTGTGTTTAATTTTTAGATGCATCTGGTTTTAAAAATATCTCTTTCCATTTTTCTTTTCCTTTTATCATCATCAAGTAGCTTGTCCCTTCCGGAACTTGGCTCCCATGGCAGCAGTCCTGAAAAACTATTCTTTGCAAGTTTACCGGCGTCAGCAGCAGTCATTCTCAGATCGTCAATGACATCTTGCACCCATCATCTTCTAGGTCTTCCTCTCATTCTTCTTCCTGGCACCATTCCCTCCAAAATTATCTTCTCTAAACACTCATATCGTTTGATGTGTCCGAAATATTTAATTTTTCTTGATTTCATGTTCTTTAATAGCCATCTCTATTTAATATCAAGTTGTTGCAGAACAGAAGCATTTGTTCTTTTCTCTGTCCGTGATATTCTAAGTACTCTTCTGTAGTAGTTGCATTCAAATGCATTAATGATCTCCGTCGCTTTGTCAATGTTCCATGTCTCACAACCAAATGCTCTTTTTATTTTTTGTATAGTTTTTTTTTTTTTATTGGGAACAACAGTAGCATTATGTTTTATGTTAGTAAATGGAATAGATTAAACGGTCGAACAATATCTCTCTCTCTCTCGCGTTTCCCTGGTCGAACAATATCTCTCTCTCTCTCTCGTTCCCCTGGTCGAACAATATCTCTCTCTCTCTCGCGTTCCCCTGGTCGAACAGTCTCTCTCTCTCTCTCTATCTCTCGCGTTCCCCTGGCAAACAATGTCTCTCTCTCTCTCTCTCGCGTTCCTCTGGTCGAACAATGTCTCTCTCTCTCGCGTTCCTCTGGTCGAACAATGTCTCTCTCTCTCTCTCTCGTTCCTCTGGTCGAACAATGTCTCTCTCTCTGTCTCTCTCTCGCGTTTCCCTGGTCGAACAATATCTCTCTCTCTCTCTCGTTCCCCTGGTCGAACAATATCTCTCTCTCTCTCGCGTTCCCCTGGTCGAACAGTCTCTCTCTCTCTCTCTCTCGCGTTCCCCTGGCAAACAATGTCTCTCTCTCTCTCTCGCGTTCCTCTGGTCGAACAATGTCTCTCTCTCGCGTTTCCCTGGTCGAACAATGAACTGTTGAACAATGTAATAAAATTGATACATGTAGGTCTACAATAAATTTCTAAACAATCTAAGGATGTTTGCCAAACAGCACACACATTCAGAACATATAACGAGTGCAGAGTAAGAGGAAGACCACGGAAAAGATGGAGCGATGGAATCAAGAACAGCCTTAAGAAACAATGAATAACAGCTTACAAAGTGTCTAAGAACAAGCACACACAAGATCACTACAACTCCCAAAATGTATATCAAGAAGTAAATTGTGAAAGAGAAGAAGAAGAAGACACAATAAGAAGCTTATGACATTGTGGTTTGGTCCAGCATCGTTTATCTCAGATGTATCTCATTGTGGTTTGGTCCAGCATCGTTTATCTCAGATGTATCTCATTGTGGTTTGGTCCAGCATCGTTTATCTCAGATGTATCTCATTGTGGTTTGGTCCAGCATCGTTTATCTCAGATGTATCTCATTGTGGTTTGGTCCAGCATCGTTTATCTCAGAGGTATCTCATTGTGGTTTGGTCCAGCATCGTTTATCTCAGATGTATCTCATTGTGGTTTGGTCCAGCATCGTTTATCTCAGAGGTATCTCATTGTGGTTTGGTCCAGCATCGTTTATCTCAGATGTATCTCATTGTGGTTTGGTCCAGCATCGTTTATCTCAGAGGTATCTCATTGTGGTTTGGTCCAGCATCGTTTATCTCAGATGTATCTCATTGTGGTTTGGTCCAGCATCGTTTATCTCAGATGTATCTCATTGTGGTTTGGTCCAGCATCGTTTATCTCAGATGTATCTCATTGTGGTTTGGTCCAGCATCGTTTATCTCAGATGTATCTCATTGTGGTTTGGTCCAGCATCGTTTATCTCAGAGGTATCTCATTGTGGTTTGGTCCAGCATCGTTTATCTCAGATGTATCTCATTGTGGTTTGGTCCAGCATCGTTTATCTCAGAGGTATCTCATTGTGGTTTGGTCCAGCATCGTTTATCTCAGATGTATCTCATTGTGGTTTGGTCCAGCATCGTTTATCTCAGATGTATCTCATTGTGGTTTGGTCCAGCATCGTTTATCTCAGATGTATCTCATTGTGGTTTGGTCCAGCATCGTTTATCTCAGATGTATCTCATTGTGGTTTGGTCCAGCATCGTTTATCTCAGAGGTATCTATGGTTTGAGCAAAGAAATAGCGAAACTACTCATTACTTTCTGTTTCTCATTCCAATTTTCTTTTCTCACATCTCTGTCGTTCTTCTCTGTTTTCTTTTTCCCCTTCCAATCACGTTACTTAATAGCTACTTCCCAAATATTTCCACAACGTTTGCCACCCAGACCAGGCTGTCTCCAGCCAAACACACTACTTTTGTAATGTCAAGGACAAATATATAATAAGCATAATTTGCACGTGAGCTCATAAACAAGCATATAATCTGGTAACCAGAACTCAGATCATTTCTCTTATTTCTTCATTCACTGCATTATTTTCAATTTGAAATGTGATGTATATCGTTTTATGTTTTCTTGTTTAATGTGTCTTTCTTTAGTTTACACATAAGACATTATGCTACTTTTCAATTACTATCTCTTCTTCTTTTGTCGTCACACTGCTACCGGGCTGTTGTCCAGTGTCGTCACACTGCTACCGGGTTGTTGCCCAGTGTCGTCACACTGCTACCGGGCTGTTGCCCAGTGTCGTCACACTGCTACCGGGTTGTTGCCCAGTGTCGTCACACTGCTACCGGGTTGTTGCCCAGTGTCGTCACACTGCTACCGGGTTGTTGCCCAGTGTCGTCACACTGCTACCGGGTTGTTGCCCAGTGTTGTGGTTTTCTGTTTTTGTCTTGCGCTGTTCTGTTCTTCTTATTAAATAACATTTTATGCAAAAAGCATCCGAATTTAGCAAACTAAAGTCATATTAAGATGAAAGTGTGCAGTTTTGTCTCAGAGTATGCCCAACGGGATCTAATTGATGGTGATGTTGGTTTCACAGTAACCTAGATGAAAATAGGTATTCATAATTACTGAGATAAGGAATTTTCAAACGTCTGGTGACCATTACCCCGACCGTTTGCCTTCCCATAACTGCTTTAGAAATTAAATGAGGTTAGATCGACATGAGAAGCGTTTGAATTATTAAAAAAAAGTTTAAAGTTGGTGACATGCAATGACACTAATAGTTTAGGAGACCAATGTTCTAATCACTGACCTATACTAACTTTACGCATTGGAACTAGGTCACATTAAAAAGTATGTGATAGACTGACATGTGAAATATGCACGTGACATTAACAGATTTGAGACTCGATAATTAAGTCTAAAGATAGAATTATATGAAATTCGCTATGAACACTATTAAACAGAAAGAATTATATGAAATTCGCTATGAACACTATTAAACAGAAAGAACAGTGGCGGCTCGTCATTAAGGGTCATTGGGGCCGGGCCCCACCAAAAATAATGTATAACGTATTTATTATTTTATAAATTAAAATATAGCTACCAAAAACCATGATTTATCCCCAAAAATTTGTCTGGCCCCATCAACAAAAATGATCAGGAGCCGCCACTGAGAAAGAATTATATGAAATTAACTATGAACACTATTAAACAGAACGAATTATATGAAATTAGCTATGAACACCATTAAACAGATAGAATTATATGAAATTCACTATGAACACTATTAAACAGAAAGAATTATATAAAATTCACTATGAACACTATTAAACAGAAAGAATGCGATGTTTAAATCTGAATACAAAAGACAAGATGTACATTAAATACACTAGTAAATATATGTAACGACTAAGATGGTTGGGACATGTGAGAAGAATGGAAACTTATCGCATACCAAAACAAATGTTGTTCTGTGAACTTTCGGAGGAAGAGGCACCAGGGCAGACCACTGCTCAGATATAAAGATGTCTGCAAAACCTCAATGAAAAACTTTTCTATAGATCCCAGCAAATGGGAGGGACTAGCTGATGACAGAGTTGTGTGGAAAGCCAAATTACGGAAGGGCGCAGAGTCTTTTGAGAAGAGACTTATGTACGAGCTGAACAACAAGAGAGAAAAGCGAAAACTCAGAAGTTGTCACAGTAAAACACTTGCCTATTGACCGTCTGTAAAGATGAAAAGGGCCATATAAATATGTGTATGTTTTAAAGAGATCAGACATTTTGTCAAAGAGCTTAGAACAGAATTTCTTTAGCTATATCAAGTCTTAAGCAAGCAGACTTTCGATGGCTGGGCATGAATACAAAAGACAGAAGTTCTCGCCAGAGACAGGTCCAGTTGGAAACGGGCTCTGAATACTCGTCTGAGGCCTGGTGTAGCAGATTGAGTTGTTTCACTGATATAAAGAGTTCCAGGATAAATCAGCAACTCGTACAAACTCGTACAAACTCCCCCACATGTGCGCTACATTAATTGTCTTGCGGAAGTAATAGGTTATCATCAAATATATGAAAATTAAAATAAAGTAAGTCTAATACTACGATAAGAATATTTAATACAAAATGTCAAGTGAAACATTAAGTACAGCAATGAGAGACTGAATTAGAACAAAGACTACATAAAATACACAAGCTTTCATAATTGGTTGCTTGTGCAGAAAAGAAGTGTTGAAATTGTATGACGAAGTTGCTAATGAAGAACTCATGTACAAAACCAAGAACACATTAGTGAAACGATAGCTTCAGAAAGATGATGAAAAAAGTTTAATACTCGACATACATTAAAGTAATAAGACAAGCTAAATGGATAGCAAGGCGGATCTTGTTCTGGAATCAACAGGTTAAGTTGAAGAAGAATACCTACAAAGAGAAAAGAAAGCTGACAAATATAATACGGTGACTTGGAGTACATGTAAAATATAGCACAAGAAAGAAAAGATTACCATATGGTTGCTGAAGATATATTTTCTTGAGAGAAATTATAGCAATAATATAGAAACTATTCTCGTGTACTTTAAAATACTCAGTTTTTTGGGGCAAAATAATATTTTTTTGTTCACACGAAATTATCTTTCAGACAAAAATGGATGACTGCAAATATACGTAGAACTTTCTAATCTGTCGCTTTACATCTGTCAACAGCGAGCAGTGAAAAACCCATACAACAGTTTCAGATAACCTAAAAGATGGTTTTGGAACCCCAGTTTCCAACTGAAGACACATAAATCATTTCTAGCATAACCTACATTTTGTAACTAATTTTAGGCTTAAGATCTGGACCACACGTCTTATCTGTTTCAATTGTTTTTATGTTTCATTGACGTATGTGGTTCAACTGATTGTGCTAGGTTGGTTCCGTTCAAATTAGGTCATATGTCTTCGCATAGTAGGCGTATTATAGTGAATTTCCAATACTACAGGGTGTTCAAGATAAATGCAGCCCCATTGACAAATCGAAAGTTGCCAGTTACACAGTGAGTTGTGTTTATTTACTATTTAAACCAGTTCTGACTAGCTCGTCCTACGTCACATTTGTTCATCGCCCCTTCCCGCACTACAATTACACACCGTCACACAACCTTGACCTATACTACGTCATAACTGAACCTTCTCATTTGCATACATATATGCCAGATTAGCTCCATTCACTGGCTGCTTTTATCTTGAACACCCTATATATCTCAATTTACGACTTGATGCAGTGCATTTTTAATACCTTCTCAACATCGAACAAATTGCTGCAATAATTTCAATACCTTCTCCACATCGAAGAATTGCAACAGCAATTTCCAATACCTTCTCCACATCAGAGACATGCGTGCAGTATATTATTAATACCTTCTGCGCATCGAAGAATTGCGGCAGACAGTTTCCAATACCTTCCCCACATCGAAGAATTGTGGCAGCGAGTTGTCAATACCTTCTCCACATCGAAGAATTGTGGCAGCGAGTTGTCAATACCTTCTCCACATCGAAGAATTGTGGCAGCGAGTTGTCAATACATTCTCCACATCGAAGAATTGTGGCAGCGAGTTGTCAATACCTTCTCCACATCGAAGAATTGTGGCAGCGAGTTGTCAATACCTTCTCCACATCGAAGAATTGTGGCAGCGAGTTGTCAATACCTTCTCCACATCGAAGAATTGTGGCAGCGAGTTGTCAATACCTTCTCCACATCGAAGAATTGTGGCAGCGAGTTGTCAATACATTCTCCACATCGAAGAATTGTGGCAGCGAGTTGTCAATACCTTCTCCACATCGAAGAATTGTGGCAGCGAGTTGTCAATACCTTCTCCACATCGAAGAATTGTGGCAGCGAGTTGTCAATACCTTCTCCACATCGAAGAATTGGGGCAGCGAGTTGTCAATACATTCTCCACATCGAAGAATTGTGGCAGCGAGTTGTCAATACATTCTCCACATCGAAGAATTGTGGCAGCGAGTTGTCAATACATTCTCCACATCGAAGAATTGTGGCAGCGAGTTGTCAATACCTTCTCCACATCGAAGAATTGTGGCAGCGAGTTGTCAATACCTTCTCCACATCGAAGAATTGTGGCAGCGAGTTGTCAATACCTTCTCCACATCGAAGAATTGGGGCAGCGAGTTGTCAATACATTCTCCACATCGAAGAATTGTGGCAGCGAGTTGTCAATACATTCTCCACATCGAAGAATTGTGGCAGCGAGTTGTCAATACATTCTCCACATCGAAGAATTGTGGCAGCGAGTTGTCAATACCTTCTCCACATCGAAGAATTGGGGCAGTCAATGTTCAATACCTTCTCCACATCGAAGAATTGTGGCAGTGAATTTCCAATACCCTCTCGCCCCAATGGTTCATTGATAAACAGCTGTTGCCATTCTCTGGACTATCTTTGATAACAATTCATTTGTAATGATATCTTTCTGGTTTCTCTTCAAACGTTTCTGTTACTGCAGTATTTATCAGAACGTCCTGGAAATGTTACATGGCCTAAATGTTGATCTAATTTTTATTTTTTTTATTTCAGCAGTTTTCTAATTTTCAGTCTTACCGATGCTTCTTTATTTCATTCAGCAGTTACCTTCTAATTTTTAGTCTTACCGATGCCTTTTTATTTCATTCAGCAGTTATCTTCTAATTTTCAGTCTTACGATGCCTTTTATTTCATTCAGCAGTTATCTTCTAATTTTCAGTCTTCCCGATGCCTTTTATTTCATTCAGCAGTTATCTTCTAATTTTCAGTCTTACCGATGCTTCTTTGTTTCATTCAACAGTTACCTTCTAATTTTCAGTCTTACCGATGCCTTTTTATTTCATTCAGCAGTTATCTTCTAATTTTTAGTCTTACCGATGCCTTTTTATTTCATTCAGCAGTTATCTTCTAATTTTCAGTCTTACCGATGCCTTTTTATTTCATTCAGCAGTTATCTTCTAATTTTCAGTCTTACCGATGCCTTTTTATTTCATTCAGCAGTTACCTTCTAATTGTTAGTCTTACCGATGCATCTTTGTTTCATTCAGCAGTTATCTTCTAATTTTTAGTCTTACCGATGCCTTATTTGTCTTCTATTATATACCAGTTCTTGTGCGTGTATGTGTGTGTGTGTGTGTGTGTGCGTTTCTTTGTTCGGCTTCTATGAATTTAGGCGCACTGAAAAAATCTTTGATTTTTGCGCGCAGACATGCTTTCCTTATCACCAGTGTCCCTTATCATTTAGGAAGCCTTGCTCCGACTTCAGAGTTTCCATACCAGTAAAATGCAACATATTCTTTCATATATTTACATATCTTCCTACATATATTTTTACATATATAAAGTGGTATGGTTCATTCACAGCTGACATTCTAGTTTTCATCAGACTGATCGAACAATTTTAAGTGATTAGAAAGTGGAAAATGTTTTATTTATTACATTTAATATCTACCGTCACATATTTAATGTTAGCATGGACTTTATTGTTGTCTGCTTTTGTCCCAACAAAAAGCGATACATTTTTCTGTATGTACACATCTTAAATGTCTCAGTATTTCTTTAAATCTTTTGTTTTTTGTTTTCACTAATTCTGTTTTGTCTCACAGCGTCAGGACACGAAGAGATCTATAGAACAGGCTTTAGTGAGCAAAAAGTTACCCACAGCACCAGAAAACACAGTCACCAACATCAGCATACATAGGAAAGTTGAGACAGATCTTTACTTGAATTACATTGAGGAACAAAGAATGAAGTAGTTCTGCCACTTAACAAGAATGCAACCAAACTCCACTGCCTGGAAGAAGAATAAGAGGAAGATCTAGAAGACGATGAGTGCAAGATGCCATTGACGATCTGAGGTTTGACTGCTGCTGACGCCAGTCAACTTGCACATAACAGAGAGTTTTTCAGAACTGCTGTCATTGGATCCAAGTTCCAGGAGGGACAAGCTACTTGATGATAATGATGTAGTTACCTTCTTACGAACGGGTGCTTCGACGTCAATATCTATGTCCTTTGTTTGTTCTGGTGTGTCTGCTACTACTGTTAGTGGTGGTCTGTATAGCAATACTTTAAAACAACATTCTTTATTCTATTTCCGTTGAAAATAAATTATTGCTTACATCTTTTAATTGCGTGTCCGATCTTCTGCTATGTGTACCACTTATTTTTAGTTGAAGAAATTTGTAACACTGTTCCTTTGCCACATGTTTGTGTTTCTTCCTGTACATATGCTACTCTGTTTGTTTTCCAAATATATTGTTTGTCCACTCTCAGTACCTGTTTAGTCTCTTTGCTTGCATTTGTTCATTGTTCCTGGTATGTTGCTTTTAATCTTTCAGACTTTGATTCTATAAGTTTCTTATTTAACGTTCTTCTGTTGTCTATATTTCCCATGAAAACATGCAACATAAATATTATTGATATATAAAATACTAACATAAACAGTACGTTTAATGACACAATAATGGGACCACAAACAATGTCATACCAGATACGCATTCGTTGTTTTCCATGAATATTCGCCTTGTTTCCCTGACATTCAGTACCAAAGTCTGTTCTTCGGATCCCTCCAAAAGCATGAAAATAGCGGCACCGGCACCGAGATATGCAAAGAGGACGCATATATGTGTGAATAACCTGCACGTCGGCCGTGTTGCAAACCATCTGAGTCCCGCTAACTTTGGCATTGCTGTCTTCAAGCTATTGTCTGTCCTCAACTATATCAATTTCAATACAGTAATTAACTTGTTGGTCTGTTTGATGCTTTTCAAATATCATCAGACTTGTCTCTGGTAGTATTATAACCATAACATGGTTATAGAAGATGATTTTAGTCTATTTAAAATGATGAATTTATATCAGTGGCTATTTGTTGAATTTATAGTCATCTGTGATTAAAAAGAAATTCCACCATCAATGATTTCTGAAAATCTTCATCTTGTAAGGTTTCCTTTATCAAGAATAAACTGGATACGTGCCGTAGTTAAGATTCCAAGAAAACATTTGTCACACAACCATCAAGTTCGTGAACAGTCTTATCAGAACAGCTAAATACCATGAAATACAGGTCTCTTCTGGAATCACGAGGAAATAATTGTAGTGAAACTATTATCAAATGATGTAGTCAGCATGACAACAACCTCGCTTAATTGACATGTCTTTTCAATATAGCGGATAATTATACATATACCATAAAGTTGACTAAAATTTTTAGTTGAATATTATGACTGCACTTTTAGACAAAAATATCTCACTAGAAACACTGCACTGAATTTCAATAAATATTTTTTAATTATGAACTTTGTTCTGACATATTAAAACCATATGGCTAGTACCGCATTCATTAACTTGTCATTAACATTTTTCTTTAACACAGATATTAACTTGTCATTAACATTTAACTTTAACACCGACATTAACTTGTCATTAACATTTAGCTTAAACACCGACATTAACTTGTCATTAACATTTAACTTAAACACCGACATTAACTTGTCATTAACATTTTTCTTTAACACAGACATTAATTTGTCATTAACATTTATCTTTAACACAGACATTAACTTGGCATTGACATCTAGTTTAAGCTCATATAAACAGGAAAAACAGATAGTGGTTAGATTCGTCGTCTACAAACACAGTGCTCCTTCATAAGTTCCCAGTCCATTTTAAATTACTAACAGTGTTACATAGAATATTACACAACAGATGCGACCAAATATGTAAATTTTTCCCCATCAGAAAAGAGTTTATCTATTTGTATTACAGTGAATTGGGGAATCGACCAACCTGTACATTTAATGAATATACGAAGATGAATGAATTGAACTCACTACCACTTTGCTATGTTGATTTTCTAAACATTTAAGCTTACATTGCAAACTCTTTAAATAAGTATAGAA
Source organism: Arion vulgaris (assembly GCA_020796225.1). NCBI lineage: Eukaryota > Metazoa > Mollusca > Gastropoda > Stylommatophora > Arionidae > Arion > Arion vulgaris. The sequence goes on along the minus strand of CM036759.1, from coordinate 11,194,224 downwards.
GTCCGACGCTGGATCTTTGAACAATTAAACTTAAAATTAATAAAGCTTTACAAACAAGTAAAGTTACTACTCATAACGCTCTAATCACGCCAACTTATACATTTATAACTATCCAAACTGTGAAATGAAATGTTTGAGGAAGGCAGTGAAGGGTCACCAGGAAAGATAGACTACGAATTGAGGACATTAGAAGCAGGGTGAGCATAACTCATGCATCGAATACATTGAAAGACAACAAATGCAGTGGTTTGGACATTTAATGAGAATGGAATACAACCAACCAGCAATAATACAATAAAAAGAGACCAGGTACTAGAGTCAAGGGAAGACCAAGAAAAAGATGGATAGACAATATTAAGACCACACTAAACAAACCCGGATATAACACAACACGGGCGACTCATCTGGCCCTGGAACGCAAATTAAAGTTCCCACCTCTACGCTTAGCGGCAAGAGTGGACAACCAACTCCATCATCCTCCTGGGGAAAGACAATAGACTCTTCAAACAGGTTACCCTATGTGTTCTCTTTTCTCTGCCCATGGTATACGTAGAACTCTTCTGTAACATTTATATTCAAAAGGAAATATATTCTTTTTCACTGCTTTGTTAAATGCCCATGTTGTACACCCCCTTACGTTGTCCCTGGGAAAATTCCAACCTATACTGCTCTTTCATATTCTAACTTCTGTTAGTTTGAGCACAACGCACATTTTCAGTGCGTATAAGCACTGTCTGAGGGGTAGAGACACAAGTTGTGCAAACCAACACCTACATTATAAAATAAGTGCGGTAATATTGATATGGCTGATACATTGAAGGACGGATCCAGCATTTGGTTGTCCAATATGTGAGGAGGTCTAACAATAAAACTCAAATAAACAACTAACATCTATTAGCAGCAAAGTGTGGACGTGATTTGTTTTTAGCTTGGTACGGATTAAGGCGTAGTAATGACGTCTAATATGGCGCATCATATTGCTTTTTGCGTGAACGATTGCTTTCCTTATCAATATTGTGTGTGAATATTCAGGTGAGCATTTCTCAGACATCAGAGGTACTTGTAAATTAGATCGTCAAGCAAATAATCATAGTCTCATGTAGTCCAACTGCGTACCGAGTACTTTTAGCCCAAGTTGGTCTTGAACGCCAGACTTTCCACAACACGTTGTCACTAATGCAGCGTGCTATCAACTTCGTTATCAGCGATCCTTGGACATTGAGATAGTTGCTGCATTAAAGGACTGAGCACCATCGGCGATTTCACTGTGCGAAGATATCTATTGAAAGAATTGAACTAATAAACCAACCTCGACTGTCCTCCAGTTTTCTCAAAATAGTTGTATGTATTCAGCGCTGAAGAGGTCATCAGAGACCTGCAGAGAACGAAATCTGTTCCCGTTCTAAAAATCTAGACACATTGCATATCGTGCGTACGGACCATTAACCTCTTGTGCTAGCTATCGTTTTTAAGGCTAGAGATTTCTTTAATCTGTCTTGGGCTAACTATCGTTCTTAAGGCTAGAGATTTCTTTAATCGTATCCCTTAAATAGATTTAATTTCAGGCAGATGGTAATGGAAATCAATTACAGATTTGGGAAGCAAATAAAACCATGCATAAAATAGATTTTTTTTTTTTTTTTTTTTAATGGCGGCTGTGACAAGTGTTTACTATTTCGTCCTTGGATGTATTAGTTTACTCGTGGTTTAGGGAACGTTATATCTATACTTGGAAGCATAGAGATGCCTTAGGTCGTTTTTGACTAATAGGTTGACTGTCATTATAGTTATTCGATGTGTAGGTGGGATATATTTATTCTATACACTCCGACGCGAGTAACCTACCCATTTTCGACGACGAAAGTGATGGACTATGCGATACCGGTTTACGATAGGTTACCCTATGAGTCATAGCGCAGCTATTTTTAAACGACAAGGAATGTCCATCCTTAATTCAAAAGTCTGTAACGGTAGGGAGGCGGATGAATCAAAATGATCAACGGCTCACAAAGCGAACACAGCAAAGTGTGGGGCACACATGAGGCGCTTTCAGGACATACAAATGATTTGCGGCTGGCCCTCGTGGAAGAAATTGGGACTTCACCACGTACAACCAAAGACGTAGCAATGAAGCAAACACATCCATCTGAAGATAAACAATACATGAAAACAAGAAAAAGACACATTCGTTTTGCAACATGGAATGTGAGAACCTTACACCAAGAAGGAAAACTAGACAATTTAATACTAGAGACAACAGATATGAAGGTAGATATTATGGGAGTCGCAGAAACAAGATGGAAAGGCGAGGGATACACAAGAAGAGATGATTATATATTTATACATTCAGGAGGAGAACATCATGAACGAGGAGTAGGTATGCTAATAAAAAGGAAATAGAAAAATACATCAGTGGTTATTGGACGTATAACGACAGAATGATGCTTTTAAAGATCAGAGCAAAACCATTCGATATAGCAATTATCCAAACATACGCTCCAACATCAGACCATACAGATGAAGAAATCGAAAAATATTATGAAGATTTACAACAAATTCTCAAACAAGTAAAGACAACTGACATACTAATTATAATGGGCGATATGAATTCAAAAATTGGCAAAGGCAAATACAAGAACATTGTAGGACAATACGGACTAGGAACAAGGAATGAACGAGGAGATAGGCTTATCCAGTTCTGTGAAGAAAATAACATGGTTATATGCAACACATTTTACCAACAAGAATCTAGGAGATTATACACATGGAAAAGCCCAGGAGATAGAAAAAGGAACCAGATAGATTTCATCATGATTAGGAACAGATTTAAAAATAATGTAATGAACACCAAAACATATCCAGGAGCAGATATAAATTCTGATCATAACCCAGTGATGATCAAACTAAATATAAAACTAAAAAGATAGACCAACCAACAAGAAAAGAACCACATATAGATATATCAGCACTTAAACAATCAGAGATACAACAGAAATATTGTGTGGAAGTAAAGAACAAATATGAATGCCTAATGACAGAGTGCTTAGAACAATACAGAAGAGAAAATCCTGAAGAGAAAGTAGCCAATAAATGGGATTGCTTAAAACAGAGTATACAAACTGCAAACAAAAACCTGCCTGTAAAAGAATCCATGAAAAATCAAATGTGGATGACTGATGAAATCTTAGAAAAATGACAGAACGAAAGAAAGCCAAGAACACCCCAAAGTATACAATTTTAGACAACGAAATACGCAACATGTGCAGAACCACAAAAGTAAACTGGTTAGAAACAAAATGCAAGGAAATAGAAGATATGGCAGAAAAACACAGGACTAGAGATATGCACAGAGAAATAAGACAAATGACAAGTAAGAAAAATACTGTAAAAAGTGGAGGATGTATCAAAAACAACAACAACCAACTTTTGTTTGATAAAACAGAAATATTGACAAGATGGACAGAATATGTAACGGCTCTATTTGATGATCAAAGAAGCAGTAAACACAGTATAAAGTGCAATGACAGCCCAAGAATATTAAAATCTGAAGTTGTAAGAGCAATCGAAACAATGAAGCGAGGAAAGGCTGCAGGATTGGATAATATTACTGTGGAAATGTTAACCTCCTTAGAGGATTTTGGTATTTCAACCATTACAGATTTGTGCAATGATATATATAACACAGGATATATACCAAGAGACTTGAAGACATCAGTATTCATACCACTACCCAAAAGCCCAAAGCACAGGAGTGCACAGACTATAGGACAATTAGCCTGATGAGCCACATAACAAAAATACTACTCAAGATCATACATGAAAGAATTAAAAACAAGATAGACATAGAAGTAGGAGAAGAACAGTTTGGCTTTAGAAAGAACAGAGGAACAAGAGAGGCAATACTTTGTATAAGACTACTCGCTGACAAGTATATAGAAGTGCAAAAAGTATCTACTTGTGTTTCATCGATTATAGCAAAGCTTTTGACAGAGTCCAACATGAAAAGCTAATCATATGTCTACAAGAAATAGGCCTAGATGGGGATGATATCAGACTAATAAGTAACATATACTGGGAACAGACAGCAATAATAAAATATGAAAATAGCTACTCTCCATACATAGACATAAAGAGAGGAGTGAGACAAGGATGCATACTGTCACCAAGCCTATTTAACATCTACACAGAGAAAATCTTCAAACAACTAGAGGGAATGCCAGGACTCAAGATCAATGGAAAAATAATAAATAACTTAAGATATGCAGATGACACAGTATTGGTAGCAGAAAATGAACAAGATCTACAAGAATTAGTGGACCAATTGGACAGAACTAGCAAGGAATATGGATTAGACATTAACATACAGAAAACAAAACTATGGTAATCAACAAGGAAATGGAAAAACCTAAAATGAATATAAAAATACATGGAGAATTACTACATCAAGTAAAAGCTACTCCTATCTCGGTCAGATGATAACAGATGATGGCAGATGTATAACTGAAATTAAAAAGAGAATAGGAATGGCCAAGGATAATTTCAATAGTATGAGAAAGTTACTGACATCCAAACAAATCACAAACAGGCTAAAAATTAGAATGATCAAATGCTATATATATCCTATATTAATGTATGGCTCGAAACATGGACAATGAACAAGCAGTTAGAAGACAGAATTGATGCATTTGAGATGTGGATATATAGAAGAATAAGCAGAGTTTCATGGACAGAAAAACAGACAAATAAACAAGTTTTAGGAAAACTAGGCATGAAGAAACAATTATTAAGAGAAATAAAATTCAGACAAGTAAAGTATTTTGGGCACATAAAAGGCATGACACCATGATAAAACATTTACTAGAGGGGAAAGTTGAGGGAGAAGAGCAAGAGGAAGACCGAGAGATAAGTGGAGGGAAACTTTAAGAAATGGACAGGTTACAGTCTGGCAGTGTGCAACACCAAGGCGAAAGACAGAGGATGCTGGAGATTCATTGCAGCCAACCTTCGATGTGGAGACGGCACCTGAAGATGATGATGATGATGCGTGTCCAAGATCTAGTTAGAAAGAGAACAGTAGAAACGAACAAAAGACTCGATACAGCTCGCATCAAAACTGTCTTATTGCATTTAGTTAGAGCAATGCACTGAATGGTGAAATGGTAACATTTTTATCCGGAAATGGGAAGAAGTGGGGCTTAGGAGGAGAGAGATAACGGTATACTGATAAGAAAACGCCGATCAGCTTTCATCGATTGGATGAAAAAGCTTTACAAAGATGGTACATTCTTTATCTTAGTTTGTTACTAGTACGTCCCTTGCTAGATGTGTGCACTAAGGCACTGCTTATAGCAGTCTTGCTATTTCTATACAAATATGTTTTACGCCGTTGTCAAGATGAAAGTATATCAAAACGAGCATTTCGAATTTGTTTCAAATCAATTCTTCCATTACTTTGTAAATGAACTTAATCGTTTTCCGATATTTTATTTTAATTGAATCTTTCCTTTACTTTGCTCCAACAAAATTCTTCGTTTACTTTGTTCCAATTTAATTCTTCCTTTACTTTATCCCAATGTAATTCTTTCTTTACTTTATCCTAACATAATTCTTCCTTTAATAAAACATCGATTGCCAGAAAGTCACTCTCAAGTAGTAAAGTATAAGTGTTGTACAGAATTAGTACACTTTGTTAAACATTTCACAGTTATATTCTGGAAATGTTTACTTCTTATCACGAATTATCAATGGATATCAAGAATTATTAGTAGATATCAAGAATTATCAGCGGATATCAAGAAGTATTAGTAGATATCAAGAATTATCAACGGACATCAAGAATTATCAACGGACATCAAGAATTATCAACGGACATCTAGAATTATCAACGGACATCTAGAATTATCAACGGACATCTAAAATTATCAACGGACATCAAGAATTATCAACGGACATCTAGAATTATCAACGGACATCTAGAATTATCAACGGACATCAAGAATTATCAACGGACATCAAGAATTATCAACGGACATCTAGAATTATCAACGGACATCTAGAATTATCAACGGACATCTAAAAGTATCAACGGACATCAAGAATTATCAACGGACATCTAGAATTATCAACGGACATCAAGAATTATCAACGGACATCTAGAATTATCAACGGACATCTAGAATTATCAACGGACATCTAGAATTATCAACGGACATCTAGAATTATCAACGGACATCAAGAATTATCAACGGACAAAGCAGAAAATAGTTGAAGTCTTGGTTGAAATTAAAAACCATTTCGGTGTGCGTCCAATTGCTAGTTTGTACATACGGCTCACATATTTGCGAATTTGTTGGTTTAGAAAACGATTAAATATTCTCCTTTCTTGCATTTTTTTTTTTTTGGATCGGGTTTTCTCTGGCATGCGTGCATTGTCTAAGTGAAAACTATCTATTTCACTAATACTAGGATTCAAATCTTCTACCTGAACGGTTTCCAAACTTTGCATTATCTCGCACCCCCTTTTCAATACATTTTGCTGTTGCAGACCCCAAACGTTTCTATATATGAAAATGGACAGGAATGAATTATCTTTGTGTTTCAATAGTAAACAATGTTCTCAGACTGTGGGAGACTTCAAGTGATCTTTAATTTTGTCCTGTCAAACATTTAGACTTCGATCCGGCCCGGGCTCCTTTGTTTTTAAACTTATTTTTAAAATGTATTTTTCTGTTGGAAATGTCAAAGATCATAATATTTCTTCAAGCGACTGAGAACCCTCTGTGAGTACCTGGCGGACTCCAGTTTGGGAAACGCTTTTCTACTGCACTTAGGAATAAGTTTGTCTGCTGGAAATGGAATCACTTGGAACTGCTGGCTGCTATTGTTCGGGTTTTTTGTAACATGTTTTTGTTTATTTGGGCATAATAGTTTTAGTAATCAAATTTGTTTATTTGGGCATAATAGTTTTAGTAATCAAATTTGTTTATTTGAAAATAAATATAAATATTGACAATCTTGAAAATAACATATGTGACCTCACAGTACTGTCCGTGACCTTCGATAGCATAAGATCAACGAGTTCAGGTAAAAAATTCTCAGAAATCAGATAACTTACGTCATGAGACGTTCGCTTTTTACTATTGTTAGATAACAAGAATTTGTTGTTAAACAATAACAACACGACAAACAAAACAAGGTTATATTATTTCATAACTTAATTTAGCACTAAGGAATTTCAGTATTTTAAATAATTTCCATCAAGAAATAGCCATGGACATAAAATTCTGTAAAATTGCAATATAGCTTACAGTGATGTATCCCACAAATATAAAAGTCAGTCACAATCAAACGGGGATTTCCGATTTCTTGATCAAACTAGTCGGTCTTATTTAGCTTACGCTACGGCACTGTCAAATCGGCAGTGCATTGTTTAGTATGTGTCGCCACATTTGTTACTATGAGACCACAATGTCAAGATCAAGTATGTGATGGTGACCAAAGTAAAAAGTAAATAGTTATTGTTTGAAATATTCCTGTTTTGATACAGTTTCGCTAGCATCTGGAAACTCTCAACAATACATATCAAAATATATATGTATATAGTTGATGCCAGATGAACGAACAAAAGTAATTGTTTTAATGAACCGTCATACATAATCTAGACTACAACCTTGTTTTGAACGAGATGTCAGTCTATTTGCATATAGAAGACGAATAGATTCTGTGTGACAGGAGAATGTTACTTGAAAATATCGATTTTTGTGATGCTGTTATCGTGCGTAATTGTAACAAATAAACACATCAGATACAACTCTCAGATATTGCTAAAGCTAAAGGAGTCTAATGCCGAAGGATTGACTTCATTGCACCGGGCTTTTACCGCACTTGGCTTGGTGGACCTCAGAGAGATAAGAAAGGCAACGAAAGACACTGTTTATGAAGTGCAATTAAAAGCCCGTTCTATAAATCTCTTCTTACCCTGAAGCTGTGAGGCAAATCAGGACTGGAGAAGAGAAGGAAAGACAAATCAGAACTGGAGAAGAGAAGGAAAGACAAATCAGAACTGGAGAAGAGAAGGAATGACAAATCAGAACTGGAGAAGAGAAGGAAAGACAAATCAGGACTGGAGAAGAGAAGGAAAGACAAATCAGAACTGGAGAAGAGAAGGAAAGACAAATCAGGACTGGAGAAGAGAAGGAAAGACAAATCAGGACTGGAGAAGAGAAGGAAAGACAAGGTGCATAGAGAGGTTCGCTCCTGGTGTCTTCTCTTTTTTCGACCTGACGCTGTAAGGTAAACAAAATTAGAGAATAGATAGATAGAAGGTTTGGTCCCTCTCTACAGAAATGACACGCTACCTGCCGAGAGTATTGCACAAAGCACGACGAGCGCCATAGCTCCGGCAACAATCCTATATTCTCTTTAAAAAAATGCATCCATGAACAGAGCGGCTTAGTCCGGATTCGAACCCACGACCTTTCGGAACGCAAGGCAAATGCGTAACCACTTACCCACAAAGACCCCAGATATAGCATCTCCAATGCGTAACCACTTACCCACAAAGACCCCAGATATAGCATCTCCAATAAGACTACACTTGTGAATGTGGCTACAGCTGCGTAGTAAACGATGCTGATATAAAACTGTTAGTGACAAAATAGCTCAATAATTATAATGGTATGATAAATTTATTCATTAAATGATCGTTTCAGTTCTCAAATATAATATAGCTTATTTTTTTACACATGTTTACTTGATACAGTAAATGATTGCAAGATTGAATAACAGACGTGAAAGTCACTGCGACAGTACATTAAGTTTTGTCCAGACTGAAGTGTTTTCCAACGTTTTGAAGAAATACCACTCTCTTGTTCTACAAATTGTGTTCCATTGTACATAACATGTGACTATCTTCCCACACTTTGCTCATATTATCTATCCTTCTTTCTCCAGACGCTCACTCAAGATGATAATTCTTCAACTTTACATAGTAATTCACATCTTAAATATTTTTAGTTAAACTGTAAACGCCTCTTTTAATACACGCAGGTTATTAAGGGGTCTCTATCGCGTAGAGGCTAGGTGATTGTCTCTTGTGCCAAAGGTACCAGGATTTTTTCCTCGTGCAGATATCTGGATATGTTTCTAGAGATCCTTGATAGTGTAGGTGAGATCGAGTTCCTAGTCCTATTGGAGATGGACAATGAAACGTAGGTCTCGTGTTCACTTTGAGAACCGTTGGCAGTTCAAAATCGAGAAGAGCAGGCTGGAAAGCCGCTGCCCGGGAAAAATCATTAAAAATAGAATTCCTACAAAAATATCTTCACCATTTTCAAAATTTCATCTGGGACATTCGGTAATGCTATGGAGATCATGCACTGAGATCTTCCTGTGTAAGAAAGAGATCGGAGCACACATGGTTACTACCCGATGCGCAATAATGAGGGTCCTATCAATCAATCAATCAATACGTACACATATATATCTAATTTGATTCTAAGACGCCATTGTATTCAAGTTTGTAAGATGCATCACTTAAGTTCAACATCACCAACAGAAACCAGCATTTCAGTTTAAGAAACATAAACAAAGGAAAGACGATGCTGATATATATAAATATATCTTAACAAATACAATAGAGATTGTATAAGTGTATAAGTCACAAGGACCTAAAGAAATTGTTCCTCCTGTCAGGAATTCTACCTTTCCAGATAACACACATAGTAGAGAATGTACACTAATACCATGTAGTAGCATTGAGTAAAACAATTTTACTACTTAGAAAATACCATAAGTTAACAAATAAATAGCAATACAATATCAGAAATGTTGACATTACTTGGACATCTCGCTGGTGTTTAGTTAGGGTACTCAAAAAGTCACCCTCAAGAAGTCATGCTCAAGAAGCATTCGATTCAAGTTTTGTGTGAAGCAATCATAATATTTTTCAATAATACATGATCTTAATGTAGGTGAGATCACGTTCTTAGTCCTATTTAGGAAAGATAATAACAAAATTAATTAAAAAAACAAGTTGAGCACGTAATAGAACCACTTGCAGGACACATTGATTAGAATATGTTGGAAAGCCACGGCCCGGGAGAAACAAATTTTCAAACTATCTCCGTCCTCAAATAACATCGGGATTCCTAGCAAGTACTAAAAATTTTGCACACTGTAGATGGGATCTTACTGTCTAAGAAATACATCGGAACATACACAATTATTCACTGAATCACAATGCTGAAGATATCTACTATTAAATCAATGGATGACCTCACCACTAACAAACAACGTATTACAAAATAGAAAGGGAAAACAAATAAGAAAATATATCACACAACATTGATCTGTCCGTAATAAATAATACTAAAACTTATCGAGCATATAATTAAAACATTACAAGTGTATGTGTTTATGTGGCTCTTGTTGAGTGTCTGTATATTATTTGTGGTAGCATATGCTATAGATTAAATACACTTTAAAACATCAACTGTGTATGCGGTTTCTGCAGTTTTTAGAACACTAAGAAACAGATTGGTTTGTTATTGATTTTACGTTTCAGAACAAATACATCTGTATACGTGTGATTATATTTTGTTTTAATACTAAAATGTGTATATATTTCTCTATCTATATGCTGTTTGTATCTCGTTTGAAACATAAGGTTTCCACAAAATGTTTCCATTTGCGGTCTTCCAAACCTTCTTTTATCATCTACTGTCCATCAGTGAGCTACCCTAGCTAAATCCTCCACAGTAATACGACACATATGCACAATTCACCTCCACCTTCGTCTTTTAATAATGAATTCCAATGACGCAGTTTGTTGGTTTCATTTACTACTATATGGCAAGATAATTTCCATAATTCTTCTTAAAGATTTATTTTGCAATATCTCCAACTTGTGTATGATGATAGGGTTTTTTCTTCTTCTTTGCGTTCGTTCTTTACGACCAATTTTAATCACTCTTTGTGATATGTTTGATCTTTGCCAAGAACGTGTATACGTTGCACATTGGTTTGGTAGGCCCCTAAACGCAAAGACTTCTACACGCTTAGGACACATGCATCCGATTTCAGCCAAATATGGTTCCTTTTGGGTTCCCGGCCTAGACTGATGAACAAATTTTTATCATGAATTTTACTGTGGTTTTTAGGGACTCCGATCCTCCGTACACCTTTTCGCGAAGCTCTGTGTGTTGTGGCCATGACTCTTTCCTTATACCTGCTAACCGTTGACAGTCTTGCAGGACATGTTCTGTCGTCATGTCTGTCATTTTGCAGGGGCACAGGCTAGTTGTGCCAATTTTAAATTTATGGAACATGTGGGCTCGGAGCTTGTTGTGTCCGGTACGGAGGCGAAGTATGGCAACTTGTTCACTGCGAGAGAGACCAAAGTATCCGTCACTGTCTGTGTACTGAGGGTGCTCTTTTGTCCATTTGCTTCTATAGTGCGAACCGATGGTTGTTTTGACTTCCTCATAACTGATCTCGAGTTCAGTCTGAGGTAGTCGCCTGCCCTCTTTGGCTAGTTTGTCGGCTGCTTCGTTTCCCCTAACGTTGCAGTGGCGGTATCCACTGGATGACGGTGCAACTCAAATATATAGTAACACTCCCAGGACACTACTTCTATATATTTTAAGTTTCATGTTAAGATTCAAAACTTTCGTTTTCCAGATTTTGTTGAGCATGGCAAATGTTTGATTTGATTTCTTGATTTTTACAATGATGTCCTTTTCTGAAACATCATCGAAGATACTGTACTTCTCTTGTATACGAAGTCCAGAACTTTTTCTATGATTTCAGTGTGTGTTGGCATAGGGTTTTCTGATATGTACATATCTGCTGATTAAATAAATATGTTTGACTTATTATAAAACATATATCCAAAACATTCGCCAACTTTCATTTTAAATAGGAGGTCAAAAAATTAATTTTCTACGTTATGTTCAATTTTGTTTAAAAAAACACAGTTTGTAGGTCAAAAATATCTTTCTTTTTCCATATTTTATGCTTTTTTTTTTAAGTCATGGGTGCAAAGAAAATATTCAAAATTGTAAGTGAAAATAAGATTTTACAAATTATTTTGTTAATTAGGTAATAATCTTGATATTTTCATTTCTGCAAGCAACTTTTTTTTTGCATGTGTTACTAGATGTGAATTGCCAACTTTTAACAAAAAATCTCAATCTCAATGTAACATGATGAAAATTGAGTACCTAACTTAATTGATATTCTGTTGACTCAGGCATTACACCACGGATCGATATATTAAACTATTGATACATTAAAATATAACTACTAAATATCTTACTCATGATAGAGAAAGTAAGTTGAACTTATTTTAAAATAACGAAAATAATTAACATAAAATGGGACGAATTCATGAGAGGTTATGGAATTAGAGAAATGTCTGGTTAACCACCAGTAACAACTGTTATAAGAAAGAGGAGAGGGAGAAATGTTGGGTATACTCTGAGAAAAAATGATCGAAGAATTACAAAGCAGGCACTGAAGAGAGAAGCAAAATGTTCAAGAAAAAAAGAACGCCCTAGGAAAACTCTGAAGTGAACATCACTGAGAGAGGCTAGAAAAATCAAGCCGACTTTCATAGAAAAGATTGAACGAGTTACTCAGGAAAGAACGGTACGGAAACTTTGCTTGCATGCCCTATGTAACGTAGAACAGTACATAAGGAATATATAATATAATACGTTTTTAATTATACCAAATTTCAGCTCTCTGGAATGTGGGAAGTTAGAAAAAGAAATTGGTTGAAACACATTTCATTGTGTCCACAAACACAGAAGACGCCCAGTTCAATAAAAGTATGTTACATAAAGATAATACTCTTGCTAACTCACAGCTGTTAAGCTTAAAGATAATCCCTTATGAAAAGAAGCAGCAAATAGAGACAGACGAAACGATTGTAGGAAGAAAAAAAAAAAAAACCGGTGTAGTTACTTTGAAAATATATCAATATTTGATCAATTAAAATGCGTGGCAAAATATTGACAATAAACCCATATTTTAGCTCACTAGAATGTGTGCAACCATAATGACAAAATCACCTTTCGTTGCAGGCAAAAACGTCGTCGACACTAAGTTCAATAATACTGCGTTAGACAGTAAAGTGCTCTCATCAGAAGTGTAACATTTCAATATGGTTCAGGCTGAGAGAAAGACACAGAAGCGAGTAGATGAGAGAGAAATGTTCAGGAACGTACAGAGGCGGAGATGTATGTAGGTAGATATATATGGGTAGGCTTGTAGACAGAATAGTGAGTAGCTTGACGGACATGTGAATAGATTGGTAGATATATGTGTATAGCTTGGCAAACATGTATGTATCTTGGTGGACAAGTTGGTAATAGCCATATGTGTGTAGCTTTGTAGACATATGTGTTTAGCTTTGTAGACATATGTGTGTAGCTTTGTAGACATATGTGGGTAGCTTTGTAGACATGTGTGGGTAGCTTGTTAGAGATATGTGGGTATCTTGGTAGACATATGTGGGTATCCTGGTAGACATATGTGGGTATCCTGCTAGACATATGTGGGTATCGTGGTAGGTATATGTGGGTAACTTTGTAGACATATGTGGGTAGCTTTGTAGACATATGTGGGTAGCTTTGTGGACATGTGGGTAGCTTTGTAGACATATGTGGGTAGTTTTGTAGACATATGTGGGTAGCTTTGTAGACATATGTGGGTAGCTTTGTAGACATATAGGTTAGCTTTGTAGACATATATGGGTAGCTTTGTAGACATGTGAGAGTATCTTGGTAGACGTATGTGGGTATCGTGGTAGACGTCTGTGAGGTATCTTGGTAGACATATGTGGGTATCGTGGTAGAAATGTATGGCTAGGATGGAAGTTATGAGGCTAGCTTGGTAGAATGATAAGTTAGTAGAGATATGTAGTTTACTTGATAGTATGACAGGTTGGTAAACTGTACATATAGGATAAGATTTGATAAATATACAAATCTACCGCAAATACTGTTGAGACGGTCGGGAGAGATGAACAGAAGAAAGTAGAGGGAACGGATTGATAAAGGTTAAAGGAAAAGAACAGACAGACTAGCATACAAACATGTAAAGCAGATTAGATAAACAGTCATAAAGACATAACAAGCAGGTAGCCAGAAAAATAAGAATGAACGGATGAATAAATGGATGAATATGCAGATAAATGAACATTTGCGTGGATGAACAGATGCGTGAATGGATATATGGATAAATGGATAGACTGATTAATGGATGCACGAATGGGTGGATGGATGGGTTAATGAATGGATGGATGTATGAATGGATGGTTTGATGAAAGAGTGGGTGGATAAATGGATGGATGGATGGATACTTGCATGAATGGATGGATGGATGAATGGATGGATGGATGGATGGATAAGTGGATGGATGAATGAATGGATGGTGAATGAATAAATAGATGGATGGATAGATAAATGGATGGATAGATAGATGGATGGATGGATGGATGAATGGCTGGATGAATGAATGGATGAATGAATGGATGAATGAATGGATGGTGAATGAATAAATAGATGGATGGATGGATGGAAGGTTAGATAACCATTTGAGATATATGAGAGTATTCGACAAATAATCACGTGAAAGTTGAGACAAATAATGTGTTAAGCTTCGCATAACACGACGTTATATGACCTATAGAAATGGCAAAAAAAAAACATGTGAGACAATGTGACAGAAAACCCACACATATTTCATTTACAACTGTGTCAGCAAAACAAGATCTGGATGTTAACACCTGAACTAAACAATGAAACATAAATATCAATTTCTTAAAAAAGCTTGTCAACACTGACGTGAACATACTCAATTTTGAGGTCAAGTAAGCAAAATAAAACACAGAAGATTCAGTATTTTTCTGCAGGGGTCACGTCAATCACGCCATGAAATGATAGCGTCAAGTATATATATATATATATATATTTGCTTTGCGCATGTAACGTGTATACAGTTGCGAATAATAGATGTCGAATTTCCAAAGTTTAATTAGACAATGAACAATATAATAATAATAATAATAATTCCTCTCGTACCGTTATACGTTACATAGGGCCTGCAAGTAATTTCTCCATACCGCTCTATCCTGGGCAACTCGCTCAATCTCCTCCATGGAACTGAGACCGATATTTCCTGCCTCTCTCAGCAAAGTTCGCCTTCAGGGTCTCCTTAGGTCGACCTCTCTTTCTTGAACCCTTTGCATCCCACTTCAATGCCTGCTTTGATATTCGTTGATCATTTCTCCTCAAGGTGTGCCCAACATATCTCCATCTTCTCTTTCTTAGAACAGTTGTCACTAGTGGTTGACCAGACATGTCCCTGATTTCATCACTTCTGAATTCATTCCATTTTATATTCATTATTTTTCGCAGACATCTATTTTCAAATGCATTCAACTTGCTTTCTATATCTTTAGTCATTTTCCAACTCTCGCTAGCATATGTTAGGATTGATACAACATTTGAATTGAAAATTCGTAATTTAGTTTTAATACTATATAACTTGCAGTTCCATATTTTATTTAGACTTTTAAAAGCTGATGTTGCTTTTGAAAATGAACAATATAGAGACAAACTAAGTCACTAATCTACCATAAAACACTTAGCGACCACATGTTCTTTCTTATCAAGTTTCTGGATCTAAAATAACGATATATTTCAGAATATGTATCATCTAAACTGAGAAAAAGTGAGTAACGAAAAGCATTAACAATGAATTTGGAAAAGAACTAATGAATGATTGAGCCAGAAAATGAAGATATGAAGTCAGGTGCCAGTTTTAGTATTAACAAAACGAACAATAGATTTAGGGAGCATATCCCATTCAACAACTTACGATAATTATAAAAGGACGTGAGAAAACCAAAGAAAACTTGAATATGGTTAGTTTAAATATGTATCGAAAGTTTTGATGGGTGATTAGGCCGAATTGGAATAATAAAGATCTAGCAGGACGCTATCAAATGATTAACATTATAGAAATATTGATGCTTCCAAAACATACACCATAGAGTGTGAATATAGAATACTCTATCAGAGAGCTTCGACAGAACTATAGCTACGCAGTAAAGTGCTGAAGAGAGAGATAAGTCACATGCAAGGTAATAAGAGATAGGTCAGCAGTACTAACAGTAGCTACATCACAGAGATTTATAGAGCTACTTAGCAGTGTCAACAGAAGATATGACTCGGAGCTATGTAATAAAGAGATACTATTTGAGACACGCTCTCTCTCTCTTTCTCTCTCTCTTTCTGCCTTTTTAACCCGGATTGTGGCATAGACCCTCAACCATATCATGCCAAGTCTTCCTATCTCTAGCTATCTCATGTAGCTTCCTCCAGTTCTTCTTCATATTGTTGATCTCTACCTTCAAATCCCGTCTCCGTAGGTGAAAAACGTAAAAAACAAAATAATATAGTTTTACAACGTACAGAAACAATATCATCATCACAATCATTGACCTCACAAGACAGAAACAATATACAGCGGCGTATATAGATATACAGAGATAAACATACAGAAACAAGCTATGAAAGAGAGTTAGATACGCAGACACGCCTTAACACCAACATAGATACGCAGATAGAGGCAGAATACGGTACGCAGATACACCTCAAAACTAACAGATATAAAGATAGAAGAAGCATACTATGATAGAGAGTGACAATCAGCGATAAGGTTGAACAAACAATTCATTATTTTAGTAATTATGCGTTAATGATAGCCAAGTATTTCTGTTCTTCTGTGTACAAGAAAAGTAGTTCGTGTTTTTTTTCGAACTTAATTTTTATATATAAATAAATATTGAAATAGTCTAAAATATTGATTATTTGAATCTTTAAGATTTGGGACAATCTTATCTAACAAATCAAATTTCTTAGCCTTCTTATGATTAATATTTCTCTCCTCTCCTAATGGTACATAAGACCTCAACACTTGTCCTCCACATTTCCAGTTCCATGACCGTTTTTTATAGTTTTCCCAGGATAATCAGACATATTTAAGTTCCCGAAGACGCTTTTGTTTTCAGGTCTGTTTAGGATGTTTTCTTTTCCATTTTCTTTGCTGGTTCTTCTGTAGTTTTTCGGCATTTAAATGCTTGAATACCCTAAATATAAACAAACTCACTCATTTCTACTGCTCTAATTTTCATCTCACAGAAAAACAAACTAAATCTAGTTGGTTCAGACATTAATAGGAACCATGAGTTTGCCTACCCTTCGGTATCTGGTTTGGGAGACTGAGTACCTATGGGCCTCTTGGAGTGCTGTCACGTCTGTTCAATAATCAATATTAAATTTACGAGACAAATTAACAAGGATCAATAGCTTTTATCCACTTGTTCTCACCACAAATATATTTCTCAAATCTATGAGACAAATTAACAAGGATCAATAGCTTTCATCCACTTGTTCTCACCACAAATATATCTCTCAAATCTATGAGACAAATTAACAAGGATCAATAGCTTTCATCCACTTGTTCTCACCACAAATATATCTCTCAAATCTATGAGGGATGTCGTAAACATCTTATTCTTAGCGTTCGTTTTTATCAAACATGTTAACCACTCTATCGGATCTGTTTGGTTTGCGTCGAGAACATGAATACTTGGCGTTCCGATTCTTAGACACATACGGCAAGTAGGACATGCACATCCTTATTTCGGCCTAAAGTGATACTTGGGTTTGACTGGACTCTCAGTCCCAGACATCTTCCACCGTCTCTCACACTGAACGTCGTTCACTCTTTATTTACTTCTAAACTACTCATTGTCTTTTTGTATGATCCATACTACATTTCTGATATGGTGAGGTCGTTTCGGATAAGGAAGGAATTTTGCAACCGTTTTGGATATATCTTTTGTGTGTGTGTGTGTGTGTGTGTTTTGTGGTTTTTTTGCCCCTAAAGAAATTTGGAGTTTTTCACTTTGTATTTTACTTTTATGTAAGCAGAAAGGTTGAAAATAATAAATATGTTTTTATCAGCCGTATTGACAGGTTCAGTCAGTAGGGTCTGTAGGATTTGTGCCATATCCATGTTTTTCCCCACCAGATATCAGTACATGACCACCAGATATCAGTACATGACCATCAGATATCAGTACATGACCACCAGTCATTAACTGTAGTCAGGACCATGGCAATTCTGGATCGGGCAATTATGGTTCGGCCAATAGTTCACTTGCAAGCTTCTGTGTCAGTTATCAATCTCTAGGCATATCACATCTAATGTCAGTCACAGCTGCGCTTAAACTACTACATAATCTTATAGCAGCTCCCCCTCGATCCTTACACTGTTTGCTAAAGTGCAGTTCAGCAATCTACTTCCAGGGATATCACTTGAAGGTTGAGTAGAGTCTTTTTCAGTGCTAACTTACTGGCCACCTTATTTCATTACATATAAACAAAGATATAAAATGGAACAAATTCAGGAGAAGTGGTGACATCAGAGAAATATCTGGTCAACCACTAGTTACAACTGTTATAAGAAGGAGAAGATTTGAGATATGTTGGACACACATTGAGAAGAAATGATCAAAGAATATCAAAGCAGGCATTGAAGTGGGATGCAAAAGGTTCAAGAAAGAGAGGACGACCTAGGAAGACCCTAAAACGAACTTTGCTGAGAGGCAAGAAATATCGGCCTCAGTTCCATGGAAGAGATTGAGCGAGTTGCCCAGGAAAGAGCGGTATGGAGAAATTGCTTGCATACCCTATGTAACATATAACGCGGTACGAGAGGAATTATTACTATAGACAAAGACAGGTATATGCATCGTCTTATTTGATTGCACCTATGACCCCGTTTCAAACAACTGATTAACTATAATTAATCTGTCATTTAAACTACAGAAAGATACAGACTTAAGATATGTGTCCACAAATTAGCCCATATTGTATAAAATATATCAATACTAAAGCACGCATGGGAACACTTGACCTATATTATTTAATAAATGTTACAAATGATAACTAAACATCTAGATATGATAACGATCGATTACAATTTAACTATCAGCTTTATCAATAAATTATATATACATGCAATCAATTACGTAAAGTACTCTTGACTAAACATGCCATTTTTAACATTTTTGAAATAATGATATTGGACATATGTTGGTTAGTATCAGTATAAATATAAATAAAATATCAGAATGAGTAAGCAAGTACTGTGGCATGTGTATCAAACATGACATATGTATCAAATATGACATATATATCAAACATGATATACTTATCAAACATGACATACTAATAGTAATCTGATACTTCAATTCGAAGGTTGATAGTGATAATTTAGGGATGAAGAGAGTTATAGGAAAACAAGGAATAAACTCAATGAATGAGAACGGAGATAGACTGGCTGAGTTGTGCATGATGTTGAAATTGTTAATTGATGGTATAATATTTGCCAACAATGACATTCACTAACTTGCCTGGCAGTAGCCAAGACGGGGTGACCGGAAATCAGATTTACCATATGTGTATAAATACTAAATATCGATTGAAATGGGTAAAATTCTCTAAAGTACACTTAAAAGAACTAATTAGAACATTTGTTTCAAATGGTGGCCCAATCAATAGTAAAGATGATAAAGTGCTCATATCAGATACCGAGTAGAAGAAAAGATGGACAGAATATCTTTTTTAAATATCCTAAATAAATCAGATTCACCATCAATACTAAAGCTTGACGAAGAAGCAAGAAACAATTCTCTATGAAATGATAAATGCCAAAGTGATTAACAAGGCCTTCAGTTTCTTGATAAACAATAAGGTTGCTGGTGACGACAACATTACTAGAGAAATGCTAAAAGTAGCAGATGATACATAAATTGGCGAGGTGCAAGAACTATGGTGTATATACCGGCGAGAGTTGGAAAATGACTAAAGATATAGACAATAAAGTTGAATGCATTTTATTAGAGATGTCTGAAACAAATAAAATGGGACGAATTCAGGAGAAGTGATCTTTCTTTCTTTCTTTCTTTCTCGAATCCTGTATGCCTCACAGCGTCAGGTCAGGAAGAGATTTCTAAAACGGGCCCTAGTATGCGCTTCGTAGATAGTCTCTTTCGTCGCCTCTGTTATCTCTGAGGTCCATCTTTTGCGTGGCCGGCCTTTTGCTTTGTACCCATTGTATCGGAGCAGCATTGCTCTTTGGGGTGCACTGTCTGATGGTAATCTGCTTACGTGACCGAACCATTTAATTTGTTGTTTCTTGATGAAGTCTAGTACTGATGTTGTACCCACTTTTTCCTGATGTCTTCATTTCTCAACCGGTCTCTTCTTGTCACACCCAGCATTCTGCGTAGACACTTCATCTCTGTTGTGACTAGTTTTCTTCTATCGTTTGTTGTCAGCGTCCAGGTTTGGCACTGGTAACATAATGTGGGAGAAAGATTGTGTTGAACATTGCTCTTTTGTGTTCATGGTGACGTGTTTGCATCTTAAAATTGGCGCCATTTGCCCTATCATTTGATTTGCTTTGTTGCATCTGTGTTGAATTTCATTAGTTATTCTTCCATTTGCTGAAAAAATGCTCCCCAGAAGAATAACTAATGAAGTGATCAAATCAGAAAAATGTATGGTCAATCACTAGTAACAACTGTTATAAGTGAAAGAAGATATTAATATGATGGACATACTCTGAGAAGAAATGATCAAAGAATTACAACGCTGGCATTGAATTGGAAAGCAAAGGGGTCAAGAAAGAAAGGACACCCTAGAGAAACCCTGATGCGAATTTTACTGAAAGAGGCGAGAAATATCGGACTCGGTTTCATGGAAGAGATTGAACGAGTGGCGCAGGTTAAATCGTTATGGATAAATTCATGACAGGTCATATGTAAAATTTAACGATACGAGAGGAATAGAATAATTTGTATCTTAGCAGATTCGTTAAAGCACATCAAGGGTTTCAAATTTAACAAGCATACTGCATATTCAGAAAATGGCGAACGGTTTGTCACCAGCAATCTAGAGGCTGCCTCATGCAATTGGCCTGTGCATACTACTGTGTTAAGTTTGACTTCTGTTTCCTACGAAGATAATTGCAAATTCAAGTTAAGAACGGTGGTGTTGGCACTCTGTGGCGGCTGCCTTGTAATAGTTAACGCGTGTAATTTGTGTCGGGTCTTATGTTTGCTACACGAGTTCACATAACAGAATCATGAGCCCATCCAAATTAGTCTACCTTATCATGTTTTGTGTGTCTTTACAATCCTTCAGGCTATGTCAACCGGAGTTTAACTCCAGGCAAGTCTAACCAGGACGAACAGATTGAAGGTTAAATATCAGAACAAAGGGAATGGAGCAGGATGGGGCCTTATAAAGTGACAGCGAAGAACCCACCAGAGAGTGGTAAATGCTCTGGCTGCAACCAATCCATCCCCCAGCTATAGGACAAATAGCAGTCGTCCTTTCTCTCCTTTGAGTAGGACAATTTTGTTTTGTATTTTCTACTTCTATGACACTTTCTCCCAAGTATATGGGATTAAACTATAGTGTCCAGGGAGCACACCCTGCATAAAAGTCTAAGTTGGTGAGCCCAGCGACAGAAAGCTGAAGTCCCCAAGAGTATGACGACTCCAGACAAACCCATGAAGACAGATCTCGTCAGCAGTAGATTGCAACTGTCTAGAGAACAAACTCAAAAAATGTCATCAGAAACGAAATGTGTCTGCCATTATTGGCGGGGAGGAATCTACACATACGTATAACTCAATGGCCAATCATGAGCAATTTGAGGGTTGTTCGCTAACACATGAAAAGAACAATTATGGGGCAACACGTTTCCGTGATTATGACTACAATTACTGCTACAAATATACCGTTATTGCTAGAGATACCATGATGTCGTGGACTTCTAATAACTACTCTTGTATTTTCATACTCATTAACACCATGAGTATGATTTATAAAGTGGTAACTGGGTGGAGGTACTGGTACATACAGGGATAAGAGATATCAACTTAATTTTTTTCCTGAGCACGGAGTCCGGGGTAACAGACGAGTTGATAGATTGGATGGCATGGCTACACTATCAGAGGGTACTGTAATGCGCCGAAGTGACATTCTGAACGCATTGAGAGTCTTTCCGAACAGAGGAGTTATGGGTTTGTGAATCCCAGTCGCTGACCAGATTGAGAGAGATGAGTGTAGACAATGGTACAGCCTAAAAAGACCGAAATACCAAATATGCATAAAGATTAATTCACCTGGCGTGTTGAGCCACTGGACGCTGCAGGATGTTTGAGACGGAGATCAGAGCATCTATGGACATGTCTGGAATGTTATAGTGATATTCCTCATACAACTGATAGATCATCATCATCAGGTGCCGTGCTGGCTGGCGTAGGCGATCATGGATCTCCACAAATCTCTGTCGGTATTTGCTTTCAATTCAGATGTTGACGCTCTACCGTGCCATGAAGTCAAGCCATCCAACATTTTCTCTCTGTCTTCCCCCGTCTCGTCTACCCTCGATTTTACCGGTTGTCACGATGTGTTCTAAACCTCCCTCCTCATCACATGCCCGAAAAATGATGATTGCCTCTTTCTTATATTGATGATAAGCTTTCTCTGTGTCTTGATCTCATTCAGCACCTCAACATTAGTCATTTTAGCAGTCCATGGGATTCTCATCATTCTTCTATAAAACCACATTTCTGTAGCCCTCAGAGATTTTTCGGTCTGTGTGTTCATTGTCCATAACTCGCATCCGTATGTCAGTATTGGTTCTATGTAGCACTGAATAACTCGCATTCTGATCGTGATTGACAAGGACTTGTTACAGATAATGCTTCTCATTTTCAGGGATGATGTTTTCGATTGTTCTATTCTGCTCTCTATTTCTGATCGGCATCTGCCATCTGATGTTACCAGGACTCCGAGTTATTTAAATTGCTGCACTTGTCTTAGATCAGTCCCATTTACTGTGATGGTGCATTTTGGCTAAATCTGCTTTTTTGATATTATCATAACTGATAGATAAGATAACTGATAACTGATGGATAAGATAACTGATAACTGATAGATAAGATAACTGATAACCGATAGATAAGATAACTGATAACTGATAGATAAGATAACTGATAACTGATGGAGATCTCTGTAACGAAGTGGTTAAGACTTTCTTTATGAAGTTGGTGAGTTCGAACGAATATGTTTTCCGGAGATTTCTTAGGAATAGAATATTAGGATGCTCTGAGATCTCTTAGGAATAGAATATTAGGATGCTCCGAGATCTCTTAGGAATAGAATATTAGGATGCTCTGAGATCTCTTAGGAATAGAATATTAGGATGCTCTGAGATCTCTTAGGAATAGAATATTAGGATGCTCTGAGATCTCTTAGGAATAGAATATTAGGATGCTCTGAGATCTCTTAGGAATAGAATATTAGGATGCTCTGAGATCTCTTAGGAATAGAATATTAGGATGCTCTGAGATCTCTTAGGAATAGAATATTAGGATGCTCTGAGATCTCTTAGGAATAGAATATTAGGATGCTCTGAAATTTTCGTTTTATGCAATACTCTCGGCAGGAGCCGAAATTTGACCACGGGAACAAATTTGCTTCCAAACTGCCCGCTGCGATGTTTGAACCAGGTACGCTTGGGTTGGGATCGAGCTCACTACCGCTTAAACTACAGACCTCAACACACGACACAATAGCGCATGTAAATAAGTTATTCATTCGTTCGCAAAAATCCCCTCCTCCCTTTTAGAGATACATGAATAAAGATACATTAATTACGTTGATAAAAATACATGTTCTCCTACCAGAACGCATATTTATATATAAATATATGCTAAATTTACATGCATATGTAAACATACACTCATGACATTTACAGATATACAGACACCACACACGTGTATACAATAATCGACATACATACATACACCTATATCTACATACTAATCGACATACATACATACGAACATATTTACATAATAATCACCATACATATATATACACATCTAATAATCAATGGCATGTACATATAAATATATATATATATATACAGACACTGCAGACGTCTACACAGTAATCGACATACTTGTATACACATTATTCAACAATATACACACGTGTAAGAATATCATAAGCATTTGATTGATTGATTGATTGATTGATTGATTGATTGATTGGACCATCATCATCGCACTTTGGTGAGTAACCATGTGTGCTCCTTTCGCTTTCTTACACAGTCACAGCTCAAATTTAAATGAGGATTACAAACTTCTTTTATGCAATAGCACATGCAGAAACATATAACCAACCATAAACACATATTGCAAAGAAGTGTAGAGCAACGGAGAAATTATTACCATATATGTCGATAACATCTGGATCGTAATACCAGTACAACCAATAAAATTGCTTGAATATGATATTTCAAGTCAATGTAAGAATGAAAGTTTGAATAATACGTTTATCGTGAGAAAACATTCTATTCGCTTAATATATAGATTACATTATGAGAGATAGTAGACCCCCGTGTCTTGCTGGGCTAGCCAAGGGAGCAAAGAATAGTAACACTGAGAACTACAAGGCATATCGTAAGAGGCGACTGAGGTTGGGGCCTAGGGAAGCAACCATAATAAATAACAAGCGTCGCAGAAATCGGATGTGCTGGCCTACTTGTAGGCGCATGAATCACACAAAGTACAATCGTTCTTAGGCTCAGATCACATACAAATCACAGAGAGTGGTTTAACAAGTGTTCGATATGAAACTTTCGAAGAAGAAAAACAAGAAGAAGAGATATTATAATGATAAACAATAGTGGTATGTTGGATTGGGAATACTGGTATGTTGGATTGGGAATACTGGTATGTTGGATTGAGAATACTGGTATGTTGGATTGGGAATACTGGTATGTTGGATTGAGAATACTGGTATGTTGGATTGAGAATACTGGTATGTTGGATTGAGAATACTAGAATGTTGGATTGAGAATACTGGTATGTTGGATTGAGAATACTGGTATGTTGGATTGAGAATACTGGTATGTTGGATTGAGAATACTGGTATGCTGGATTGAGAATACTAGAATGTTGGATTGAGAATACTGGTATGTTGGATTGAGAATACTGGTATGTTAGATTGAGAATACTGGTATGTTGGATTGAGAATACTGGTATGTTGGATTGAGAATACAGGTATGTTGGATTGAGAATACTGGTATGTTGGATTGAGAATACTGGTATGTTGGATTGAGAATACTAGAATGTTAGATTGAGAATAATGGTATGTTGGATTGAGAATACTGGTATGTTGAATTGAGAATACTAGAATGTTGGATTGAGAATAATGGTATGTTGGATTGAGAATAATGGTATGTTGGATTGAGAATACTGGTATGTTGGATTGAGAATACTGGTATGTTGGATTGAATCCCCATTTCACTTGTATAAAAATATGTAGACAGCTTTCTGAGCATACAAAACAAATTGATAGACTGCAGAATATACTAAAGAAGTGTTACAAGCATGTCACTTTCACTTTCAGCAAACTAACAGGAACTGGTCAACTACGAACTGGTCAACTACGAACTGGTCAACTAGGAACTGGTCAACTAGGAACTGGTCAGCTACGAACTGGTCAGCTACGAACTGGTCAACTACGAACTGGTCAACTACGAACTGGTCAACTACGAACTGGTCAACTACGAACTGGTCAACTGGGAACTGGTCAACTAGGAACTGGTCAACTAGGAACTGGTCAACTAGGAACTGGTCAACTAGGAACTGGTCAACTAGGAACTGGTCAACTAGGAACTGGTCAACTAGGAACTGGTCAACTAGGAACTGGTCAACTAGGAACTGGTCAACTAGGAACTGGTCAACTACGAACTGGTCAACTAGGAACTGGTCAACTAGGAACTGGTCAACTAGGAACTGCTGTAGTTAAGTGATTTCTAGCTGCCTTCTTCTTCGAAAGCTCCATATCAACCACTTGCTAAACCATTCTTTGTGATATGTATGTGATCTGAGCCTAAGATCGATTGTACGTTGTGCCAGTTTTACGTCATTCGATTTATGCGACACTTTTTATTTATTAGGTAGCTTCCTAGATCCCTACCACAGTCGCCTCTTACGACATGCCTTGTAGGTAGCTGTGTTAATATTCTTTTCTTCCCTTGCAACACACAGGTGGGTTTTTAGTTAATGTCCCATGTTAATACACCAAAATTATCACACACACTACCAATATTCAGACCTAATAAAGTATATCCATCATGTTCAAATATTTCATTGTATATTAATAAACACGATATCGCTATATGTACAGCACACATTATTGTGTTCAACTGTTATATTCCAAACACAAATTAAAGCATTAACTTTCACAATATTGTAGAGATTTGTATATTTTTGACACATCAATTAAATGTCTAGTTTATTAACAATGAGGAAAGTAAAGTAGCGAAAATTACATTTGAAATGCAATGCCTACGAAAAGTCACCAACAACACAAGAAAAGATAGTCACCAACATCAGCTTAAGAAAGTTGACACAGAACCTTGCTTGAATTACATTGAGAAACAAAGAATGAAGTGATTTGGCCACTTAATAAGAATGCATCCAAACTCCACAGTATACAGTCTTCTACAACAGAACATCAGGAAAGAAGGCGAGAGGCAGACCACGAAAAAGATGGTTAGATGACAGCAGAATCCTGTCAAAGAGCAAAAATAACTATCACCCAAGCCAAAAGATCAGCGCAAAACAAAAATAGAGAACCACAACACTAGACAACAACCAGGTAGCAGTGGGACGTCACAAGAAGAGGAACGTTTAGTTTCCGTAATAACGTAGTAACTTTTAAATATTTAACACACTATAATTACTATTAGCTTCAAAAATATCGTGTCGACTTACATATGTTGGATATAACTTAAACTATTAACGTTCATACTACGGTATTTACTTTTATGTTTTGTACACAAATTAAGCAATTAACTTTCACAGTAGCCTACCGTATTTACTTTTATGTTTTGTACACATATTAAGCAATTAACTTTCACAGTAGCCTACCGTATTTACTTTTATGTTTTGAACACATATTAAGCAACTATCACAGTACCGTAAAATCGTTCTAATCTTGTACTATTAACTCTTAACAGTGCCATATTTTTGAGCACATATTAAGCAACTATCACAGTACCGTAAAATCGTTCTAATCTTGTACTATTAACTCTCACAGTGCCGCATTTTTTTAAACATATATTAAGCAACTGTCACAGTACCGTAAAATCGTTCTAATCTTGTACTATTAACTCTCACAGTACCGTATTTTTTAACACATATTAAGCAACTAAATTCTACACTACCGTAAAATCGCTCATATTTTTTGGCCACTAACTTTCACAATACTGTATAAAATTGTTTACTGAAAACAAACATTGATACTACCAACTTCACAGTTCACGAACTCGACCACTGCTTAGATGTGTCTGAACTAACTATCATTGCTAATCCAAATATACAAACTGACAGTATAACTCTATCACTGCTTAGATGTGTCTGAACTAACTATCATTGCTAATCCAAATATATAAACTTATCATATACACTCTATCACGGAACTAAATATAATTGCTAATCCAAATATACAAACTGACCATATACACTCACACAAGTCGGTGTCGTCTCGTTGGGTTTTATGTCCGTGACTATTTATTTCTACAGCCGCGATTACTACACTACCACATTTGCTGGCAATAACTGTAGCATCATTATCTGATATGACCAACTGTTACTGTCGTATTCTAAATGTCATATCCAGGCACCCTTTTAGACAGACAAGACCACGTGAGAGATTTGAGAACGTGCAATCTCTGTTACAGCAATTCACGAAGTACCAGGACACACACGTACTGCGACCGACTACACAGTGGAAAACAGCGTTGTGAGTTTCTTACCTATTAATACACTTAGCTTACACCCCTCAGAAGCTTTACTAGACTCGGCCATAAAACTGTAAGCTCTTACGTTTTTAATCTTTATTTTATAGCATAAACATAGAGCCAGGAGGAGGAGGTCGGTCAGTTGTATTTGTATTATTTCTTTTATGAATTTGTTCACGATCACGGATTCGTTCCCGTCAAATAAATGTGTTGTTATGTTCGCTGAACATTGCCTGATATGTGTCGGTTTGTTTGTTTCTTTGTTTGTAACTGATTTCCTTGACTTATTTGTTGTTGTGTTTTTATGGGTCAGATTTGAATAAATACAACCGTTTAACAACAACTAATTTTGAATATTGTAAGACAATTCATCAAAATGTTATGTCAATCCAGTCGAAATGTTTTTAAAAAAATTATTGAAGGCCGTGGGCGTCCACATAAATGTATCCATGGGGAAGGGGCGAAAAGTGAAAGAAAAATGGTGGTGTGCCATTGGCGCCACGGACAACGAACCATGCATGATTTATGTCTGGCGGGGCGTCGATGTTACATATAGATGTGAGCATTTTGCTTTCCTGCCTGTACTTCGGTGTTTCCTGCCTGCAAAGAGTGTTGCACAAAGCACGAACTACGTAGCTCTAGCAACATTCCAGAATCTCATGAAAAAATTGCACATGTCACTCAGTCGGATTCGAATCCACATCTTTCAGATCGACAGGCAGACGTCTTAACCATTTCAGCCTAGAGACCCCTAATTTATTGTGTGTTTTTTTAATATTAATTTTTTTCCATTTTAGAGGGAGCAATAATTCATGTGATGGTTCCTGGAAGACGTAGCAAAGAACGATCCAAACAATGGGGGCAAAAGAAGATTTAAGGAAACCTTGAATGCCACGATGAAAGTTATGTCAGACACATATTAAGTAAGTAAGCATGTGACAATCTCTAACCGACCTGGTTCACAGTAAAAATAACAATTCTTTTCTAGGAATTCTATTTTCAGAGTTCTACAAATTGCGAATACATAGAAATCGTGGAAAAACACCTCTAAATTAAATAAATCAGCTTTGCAACCGAACAATGCAGATTTGCATCTGTCCAGATTCAGGGTAGGGTTAGTTGATTAGACCTTAGCTTCTTAGAATATGCAGAAGATAATAGCATCAAATATTAGACTGCAGATAAATAGACAAATATAATTAATATATCTATTATAAGTAATACATATAACATATTGAATTAAAAATTATAAAGTCATCAAAGCTGTTCGCCTATTTGCGTTACAATTTTGACTGAACGAGAGACACTAAAAGATAAATTATGCCACGAATTGTCAAATCAACATCAGTTTTAAAAGTCTAAATAAAATATTGAACTTCACGTTATATAGTTTTTAAATAAACAAATTCGGAATATTTAATTCCAATGTGGTACCAGTCCTAAGATATGCCAACGATAGTTAGAAAATGATTAAAGATACAAAAAGTATGTTGAATGCATTTGAAGATATGCCAACGATAGTTAGAAAATGATTAAAGATACAAAAAGTATGTTGAATGCATTTGAAGATAGATGTCTGTGAGAGAAAAAATGAACATAAATGGGGCGAATTCAGGAAAGATGATAAAATTAGAGAAATGTTTGGTCAACCACTAGTAACAACTGTTATAAAACAAAAATGTGGAGATATGTTGGATATATTCTAAGAAATTATCACAGAATCACAAAGAAAACGAAGAGTTCAAGAGAGATAGGAAGGACAGGCGCCCTAGGGTAAATCTAAAACTAACATTACTGAAAGAGGCGAGAAATACCGAACTCAATTTCATAGTAGAGATTGATCAAGTCGTCAAGAATAAAGTGACAGCGAAATTGCTTGCAGGTCCTATGTCACGTATAACGGTACCAGAAAAATGTAATAATATAGGCCTACAGATGATAGGTCAATGAATAACGTATTTTACAGAGGTTGTTTACCAGTTTGTGTTGCACATTTTGCTGCTCCAAAATAGAATATCTTGAATACACAAGCATTAACAAATAAGTCAAACAACGAAAGAAAAAAAAAACCAGACTCATGATTCAATTTATAAAAATGCTGCGTGGGCACTTAGATTTTATCCAACATGACGTATACTTTGTACGATTATTCACCTGTTATGTGACCTAATTAATATTCCATAAGTGATGGTTATGGCAATATCCTTCTTTGTTTCAATATTTAAAAAATGAGCTGATTACACTAAATAATAGTACATGTTCGTGTATGTTATTCAGGTGTTACCAAACGGGGACATAATATCTACAAGTTGATTGTAGTCATATTATCAAATGAAGTTGAACAAATATAAGAATGTTGAAAGTCATATTTAGTAAACTCGACATATTAAAACTAAAATAGCTATAGTAATTTGTAGGGAAATAAGAGAGAGAAAGAGAGATGAAAAGAGAGAGAGGGGGGGAAAGAGAGAGAGAAAGAGGGAGAGGGAGAAAGACAGATGTCTTTAAAAATAAAGTACCATATTTATTTGTGTAATATCCAAATTATTTAAATTAAATTTAAACTTAAAGTGCACTTTCAGATTAAACTCAAGCTCAGAAACTACCCTGAAGTTCCATCCAACCAATCTCTACACAAAACAGTATTCTTCTTTGTCTTCTTCTTTACACTGCGTCTCTACGGAGGCATAGATCCTCAACTCTTTACACTTCGTCTCTGCGGAGGCATAGATCCTCAACTCTTTACACTTCGTCTCTACGGAGGCATAGGTCCTCAACTCTTTACACTTCACCTCTACGGAGGCATAGATCCTCAACTCTTTACACTTCGCCTCTACGGAGGCATAGGTCATCAACCAAGATTGGTTATGGGTTTTTTTATAGCTGAGTGTTTTTACAGGGCGGGGTAGCTAATCCCACGCCAGGCTTCGCTTTTGCCGTATACGGCATTTAGTACAAAGCAGTAGGCTAAAAACTGGAATAAATAAACATTTTTTTGGTGGTCATTTTTGGACAATATCAATGCAGTGCAATTGACTATAGCAACAGAACTACTGTATACCATTGTGTTAGACAATAGTACAATCACAGTACAAGAAATAGCAATGAAAACAATACAACGTGTTACGTGCTCCGCTCAAACTGCACAGATCACACAAAAAAGTTAATTTGGTTGATAAGGACGAACACAAAAAAAAGAAGATAAGATTGTGACCTATATTATAGTACAAAAAACTATAGAAACGGAACTAAGATTATTGTAGAGTACAATATAGTAAAGTACAAATAACTAAAGCGGTCTAAGGATTGACTTTATTGCACTGGATTTCCCCATATGGTTCGGTCCCTCGATAAAGAAATGTCACTTAGTAATCAGCACCAGAGACTCTAAAAGTTTGACCTATTTATATATTCATCTAAGCTCTTCGTATAGCATTGGCCATCAAACGTGACCTTTCCTTTTCCCGGTCTCTGGCCGTTTTTTGTATGATCTACCAGGATAGTCCAGTATCTTCAAGGTTTGTTTAACATACGTCCTCTTTTTCGTTTCACCTGTGTGGGCTCCACTCAGAGTGTCTCTCGATTGTATCTTCCGCAGAGTATGCCGGTCACCTCTATTTTCTTCTCCTGACCTGACCCATCATCGGTTTTGAAGATCTGTTCCGCCCATGTGTTACGGTGCTTGTAAGGGCAGCAAAGAATAGTAATACTGCGATCTACAAGGCATGTCGTAAGAGGCGACTGAGGTAGGGGCCTAGGAAGTTACCCTAGTAAATAAAAGCTTCACAGAAATCGGATGTGCTGGTCCACTTGTAAGCGCATAACTGTCACAACGTTCAATCTCTCTTAGGCTCAGATCACATACAAATCACAAAAGTGGTTTAACAAGTGGTCGATGAGCATCGTTTGAAGGAGAAGAAGAAGAGCTGTTCTAGTCATAGTCCCTAGTGGCATACGATATACATGACCACTACACCTCCATCTTCAACTTTTATTGATAGTTTCCAGTTTCCTCGTTTGAAAATCTCTTCATTTACTTTTGTATTTAGCCAAAATATTCCCAGGATTATTCTTAATTTAAACATTTATTTTCAAATGTCTCCAACTTGTGAATGAAGTCCTTTCCCAGCACTTACTACGATGTAATAATACTCTCAGGACATTGTTTCTATATATATATTGAGATAGAAGATCAACATGAACACTTATTGATACTGAATTAGAAGAGCAAATCAAATGACAAGAATATGAGCAAATCTAATATAACATCTAGATAACTAACAAATAAACTAACAAACTTCAAGAAAAGGAAGAAATATTAAAGAAAATTCAAAACAGATCATTAAAATATAAGGAAAAGATTAGAAAATCAAGAAAAAATTAACAAGAACGCATTTTAAAACTAAGTTAAAAAATATATAAAAACTCAAATTAATCTCAGGGATAACTATACTCAGTCTAAAGAATTACAACAGCTGTTCTTGAATCCATCATAAATTATGAATACATCACAAATTGACCAATAGGACGGGACATAGAAGCACGAGCGTTATATTGATATACTCTTATCATTTCGTCTGTCTATCTGTCTGTATGTTTCTTTCAATCAGTCCACATATTTTCTTGCTATCCAATGTACGGATATTCTCTTGTTACAATAAACTTGACGCTACTGTCAATGATGTCTACATACATGTTGTATGTGTATACTTGTGTGTATGTATGCTGTTGTTTCGTCTCATATATACAAGCACAAAAAGCTTATCGTATATGTTTGTGCAAACATTGTTCAATCGAATCTTACCTGGTTCTATTCTGTGTTCTATAGTCGAAGCTATTTATAAAAGACACAACTTATTGAAGCTCTTTTTTTAGAGAGCTAGCTGGCTGTATTCTTTTTAAAAAAAATTCTCTTCTGTATGGCTAGGAAACGGGTGCGGTAAGAAATAAAGATCTGTGGTTCAAATCCTGTCTTTAGTAAAAATAAAATTCAGATTGATTTTCATTTCCTATACACCTAACATTTAGCTTTTTTTTTCGATCCAGAAGCACTTGAGCCTTCGGCTCGGTGCCATGGACATCGTAACCCTTCGGTTCGGTGCCACGAACACCGTAAATCTGGGAATCTGTGGCTTTTTTGCCATCCCGCGGAATTGAACCCGCACACACAGAAAGATAGTCACCCGTAGTCCAACGCGCTACGAACACGCTGGGCAGACGGGCAACATTTTGCTTATGGACGTATGTCTGCGCCTACGGGAGTTGTGTCGTATAGTTACATAAATAAATATGTGTATGTATGAGTGGGAGACTGCATGTGCATGACAGTATGTGCATATGGATGTTACCACTTACTTGTTTATCTCATTGTGTTTTTATCTTATCCATATTTGTTCATACCCTGTAGATTTAATTCTTCTACTGACCATCCTTGGTTCACATCGTCACTTTTTTAAAATCATTTTCTTGAGGATATTTATTGAAATAAACAAATTAAAACCCCACATGTACATAAGACTCTAGGTCATAGAGTCCCAAATTTTTTCGGACCACCGCCCACTTTGCGAGATATAGATTTTGTAACGCCCCTCCCTCCTCCGGCCCCCATTATAAATTTTCCGCGTTCAAGCAGTTTGATATTTTCGACGTAAATAGTAGCTAATGCATGATACATTACTAATTATGCCTTTAAATTATTGAAAAAGCAGTGGCCAATATGGGCTTCATCTTGAACACAGTTATTCAATCGCAAAACCACGAAAATAATTTATTTTTAAATATATATTATTAATTCTTCTATAACGAGCCACCGACCCCTAGATCGCATGAACACCTCCCAAATGATTCTGAACCCACTATCGCCCACCTAGAAGGATTCAGCGCCCACTGGGGGGGGGCGTTACCGCCCACTTTTGGAACCTATGCTCTAGGTTAGCACATACTGACAACATTAAACAGACATTGCGTCTCAAAGAGCAATGCTACTCTGGTACAGTGGATACAAAGCAAAAGACCGTCCACGCAAAAGTTGGACTTCAGAAAAAACAGAGGCGGTGAAAAAACACTATTTATGAAACGCACACAAAAGCCCCTTATATAACTAAAGGGGTCAAAGGCGCATGAGGGAGTGTGCCAGGATTAGTGTGCTGGCACTAATCAAGACCCTGTCTCCTACCTCCACGTAGTGACCCTGGAAACAGACTTTAGTTCATGTCTGGCTAATGAGGGTAGGGATCGGAGAGAACTACTGGTAGTGGTAGCAGTGCAAGTACGAAAAAACAATGCAGGTCCATATGAACAAAATGCACGAATCTCCTGGCCGATGTCCAACAAAATATTGCCCAAGTTCCTGAACAATAAGAAACAGCAGCGAAACGTCTCTGATAAAATCCCTACTACCCCGGAGTAAGTGCCGAACACAAATTGCCATCTCCGGAGCAAGAGACTCCATACACAAGCTCGACGTGTAAGTCATAGGTCCCGCAACAAATTACCAGTTTCTCTGCCGATGGGGAGATTAGTAAACATGAAAGGATGAGAGGTGCATCCAGTGACGAAACGTGCGCCCACATAGGGTGAAACTCAAAGTATTGAGGAGGGTCAAACATTGCCAGCTGTTGGGGCAAGAATAAATGAGTCAAATGCGTAACGAATAAAAGTCTACCCTCGTGTCGGTACGAAGGAATATTGCAGCTGACTCCGTATCGGTGGCCTGGCGCAGATACATTTACTGGGCACGGTTGGCCGAGCGCAAAACATAAAGTTGTGTTTTAGTGCATAACGAAACTACCCTCCCTGGGAAAACGTGCAAGGTACTGTTGCGATAACAACTAACATCCCTGGAAGAACTGAGGTGGGTGATGCCTAACGGAACTGCCAGCCTTGGGGCAAAAGGGTAAGGTACTGTTGCAGTCACAACTAACATCCTCGGAAGAACTGGGGCGGGTGATGGTGGCGAGCGCAAAATCTCAGTTGCGTTGCTAGCGTCGATTGAAACAACCCTCTACATTATTTGTGCTTGGCCCCAGTCCGGTGTTTCCCGAGGCTAGAGAAAATGTGAAGTAGAAACTGCAAATTGCCACGTACCGACACGTGTCTAGAAAAGGCTGAGAATGTTCCTACTCCGGAACAAACTCAAAAGAGAACGGTAAAGTAAGGTCGATAATGTAAAGATCTGACAGGATGTCCGGATCCGAACATTGGCGAAGGCCGATACTTTACACGGTGTTTATACGAGTAAGACGCCGTCCGAGGACAAGTTTATAAGCCCCGTGAAATGTTCCTAATCCGGAACGACCTCACAGTCAGAAAGGGCATAACAGTGTAACTCACTGTTTGGCGTAGATCACAAAGTCCAAATATACGGCAAAGCTGATCGAAAAGGCGAAGATCCGGGCCGAAATAGTCGGCAGAAAGGATCGTACCCTAGGGAAAGCTCACCCTAGTAAATCAAAAGCTGGCTAAAACCGGATGGGCGGGCCTAGTCACCGTGGGCGCATAATCGACCCAACGTAGATCACTCCGTTCTTGTTAAAGGACCAATTATATATCACAAAAAGAATGATAAAATTGGCCGTGAAGAACGATCGCGAGAAGAAGAAGATATAACTAAAGTATCTAAAACCGAAGGATTTACTTCATTGCGCCGAGTTCTACACCATATGGCTAGGTTCCTCTCCGCAAACATGGGTAAAACCGAAGGATTTACTTCATTGCGCCGAGTTCTACACCATATGGCTAGGTTCCTCTCCGCAAACATGGTACATCGCCTACTGAGAGTATTTTAAATAAATCTTATCCTGACGTTGTACGGCAAACAGGATTAGAGAAAAGAAGAGAACACTAAAATCAAACACAGATCCTTTTTCTTCTCGGTATCACCGTCTAGGTCCGGATTTGGTGTTTGTCATTTTGTGAAGCAGACATTAATCTATGTCAAAGAGTCCGGATTTCCAATCTAAAATAACTGATGTTCATAGAAGAATACGTAATGTGTAGTATTAGTGTGTTGTTGACTACTTGTCATGTTTGAATGTCTCGGTGCTTCCCCTTGTTTTCTTGGAATTAACTACCTGGTCATATCGGTTCTTTTCACCGCTTGGTCTGTGGATCTTTGTTATTCTGTTATAAGAGTGCTAGTTTTGTGTTTAGCTTTGTGTTATTAGTGTGTGCTGCTTCACAAACTATGTGTTGTTTTAGCACGAGATACAATTTCGCAGGATGCAGCTGTGTTTTTAATTGTTTTAATTGTTGTGTTTGTTTTTCTGATCTGTTTGTTATTTTCTATTAATAGCAATGTAATTACACGACACAAATAGACTGATAAAGCTGTCGTGCTTTGATGAATTAATAACAAAAATAGAAAGAGTGGTTGTGTAGAAATATATATGTAGACACATATATAGAAAGATTGTCACATGGACAGAAAAAGTGTGAACAGATTGAAACATACAGATAGATAGACAGAAGAAACGATAACACTCGCAACACTATGTTTGTTTGTTTGTTTGTTTGTTTGTTATGTAGGGGATTACATGCGTGGCATGTGCTTGTCAACATAAAGACGAACATTTTCTTGGTTATATCAGAGTGTGTATGCCAACAAACATGAAAATTAACTCATTTTGGAAAATGCAAGTATTATAGCGACCGTATGCCCCTTCAATGAGCGTCTGGCCGAATGCGTTAGAGCGCAACAATGAGCGTCTGGCTGAATGGGTTAGAGCGCAGCAATGAGCGTCTGGCTGAATGGGTTAGAGCGCAGCAATGAGCGTCTGGCTGAATGGGTTAGAGCGCAGCAATGAGCGTCTGGCCGAATGGGTTAGAGCGCAGCAATAAGCGTCTGGCCGAATGGGTTAGAGCGCAGCAATGAGTGTCTGGCCGAATGGTTAAGAGTGCAGCAATGAGCGTCTGGCTCAATGGGTTAGAGCGCAGCAATGAGC
Organism: Arion vulgaris; assembly: GCA_020796225.1. Lineage (NCBI taxonomy): Eukaryota > Metazoa > Mollusca > Gastropoda > Stylommatophora > Arionidae > Arion > Arion vulgaris. The sequence goes on along the minus strand of CM036759.1, from coordinate 11,157,304 downwards.
GTCTGGCCGAATGGGTAAGAGTGCAGCAATGAGCGTCTGGCTGAATGGGTTAGAGCGCAGCAATAAGCGTCTGGCTGAATGGGTTAGAGTGCAGCAATGAGCGTCTGGCCAAATGGGTTAGAGCGCAGCTTCCATGCAAGAGACCCGTGCTCAATTCACGGTAAGGCCAAGGATTTTTTCTGTTTTTACTGCATTTTTACTGCATTTTACTGCATTTTTGTGACTGCACTAGCCATACGGCAATTAAATTCCTTAGGCTCTCGTCCTACCTGTACACTACACCGCCATCAAAAGGCGGTACTGCAGGCAGTAACGAGCGTTTTGTGTGTATTTTTACGTCCCGTCCAATTGGGCAACTTATGGTACAGCTGTTGCGCTTCATTATTCTTCGTCTAGATGATTTTGTGGAAATACTTGTTCCTCCTGAACATTATTTATGTTCTCAAAAAAAGCCATTAACATAATTATTAATTATCGGTCGACACACCCGTGCTTTTGTTAATTTGTTGTTTGTTCTAATTCAAGGGAAACAGCTATATTCCTGCCTCCTTACAACTTGTCTCTTATGTTCAGTTAACCACTCGTGTGTTGCGGGGATCTCAATGGGAGCAAAGAATAGTACCACTGCGACCTACAAGGCATGTCGTAAGTGGTGACTGAGATATACGCCTAGGGAAGCTACACTTGTAAATAAAAAGCGTCGCAGAAATCGGATGTGCTGGCCTACTTGTAGGTGCACAATTTGCACAACGTAGAATCGCTCTTAGATCACGTACGAAGATTGGTTAACAAGTGGTCGATATGGATCGTTCCAAGAAGACGAAGTTCAGTTAACCGACCCCTCCTTTCCCACATCCCCAATCCTAGTGTGTTCTTGTTCAGATGTCTTCTGCTATTTGAAAATACGGTTATCACCGGTCACATGCAAACGACATCTTTTGGTTTCCTGTGACACGTTGGCCACTATACTGTAATATAACGTTGAAGATTCACATAATCAAGTTAGTATGACATAGCACTCGATCTCGTAAATATGATAGCAGTTGAAGAACAAATAAATAGTCTTATCGTCTACTAGTTAGTTAGTTACATTCCTGGCACATGACGATATATAGCACACTTATACAGTAAAGGAAGACCGATTTACAGTCTATTGTAAATTAGTTGTGAAGCCATTATCTCTTCCACTGTATTGGATTGTCTGTTTATGAATCAATACTGCGCAGATAACTGTTGTTGTTTTTGTTGTTGCATTTTGTTGTTCGTCTTGTTGTTGTTTTCGATCACCAAGAAATTATGAATTTGCACTTTTGTTACATGTGCCAGTCTTTCGACTTTGCACATTCTACTCCAGGTTGAAGGATACTTCTGACGACTTTTTCTCATGTAGTATGTTTCCAAAACTTATTTTCAAACAACAGAATAGTATTTGATTTGATGTAACGAAAGTAGGAATGTTATGATTTTAGTGAGTCTTCTACTTCAGATGGGGCGTAGTTGTTGCTATCTTACAATCCTAAAATACAAGCATGGTGATCTCTATGACGTGGTCGTTTAGACGTTTTTATGTGGTTCTGAAGGTTATGGGGTTTGAATCCTGACCGAGTCACATGCTCAATTTTTTTCCTGAGATTTCTAGAATTATTGCTAGAGCAAGGAAGGTTGTGATTTTTTCTTCTTCTTCTTCTCGCGATCGTTCTTCACTGCCAATTTTATCATTATTTTTTGTGTGATATATAATTGGTCCTTTGACAAGAACGCATTGATCTACGTTGAACGATTATACGCCCATGGTGACTAGGCACGCCCACCCGGTTTCAGCAGCTTTTTATTTACTAGGGTGAGCTTTCCCAAGGTACGATCCTTTCTGCCGACTATTTCGGCCCGGATCTTTGCCTTTTCGATCAGCTTTGCCGTATATTTGGGCTTTGTGATCTACGCTAAACAGTGAGTTACTACTGTTATGCCCTTTCTGATTGTGAAGTTCGTGATTTGTGCAACACTGTCTGCAGGTGATGTACATCTCCAGAGGCGGAGCCATATGATGAAACCCAGTGCAAAGAAGTCAACCCTTCGTACTTAGACCAAGACGTACTAAAATGAAGTGCAGCAGGATCTTGACAAGTATGTGTCCCGGTTTTGACTTGCAAAGCACAAGCGTTCTTTGTGCTTGCTTGCTTATTTCTCTCCACTCCTCGTGAAGTATGGGCCGCAACAATTGTCCTCCACTTTGCCCAATCTCGAATCGTTTTCTTTACGATTTGTTGGTATAATTCGGCATCCTTCACTTCCTCAATAAGCAACTTTAATCGTTCAGCTCCAGAATACAGTGACGAAGAACATAAATAATTTCTTGCTCTAGACTTGTTTCCACTGTTTCTAATATAAATCATTTCCTGCTCTAGACTTGTTTCCACTGTTTCTAATATAAATATTTTTTTTTAAATCGGGCCCTTACCCTGTAGTGCCTCAGCGGGAGGACCCAGGTACTTTGTAGCGTGTTAAAACTCCTAGCGTTGTTATTTTTTCGAGTGAGAGCTGCTTGGAATTTGTTTGGTGTAGTTGTCTATTGGCTTTATGAACTCTCCCATCCTTTGGCCGCAATCACGTGGCACATCGTTTTTAATTTGCATAGTCTTTGCTTTCGACAATCATTACTCATTTTAAACTGAGATTTGAGTTGATCTAAGATAGTCAATCTGCTGTCTGTTTCTAAAAGTGCCTGCACTTATTAATCATGTCTATATATGGTGTATTACGTCACATGTTTCCTTTATCACTGTGATAAAACAAATCTAGAGATTAAGTCCCCTGTTTACTCGCTGAAGCTTTATAAAAGTAATCTCATAACAGACTCAAGGTCACGATTCATTCATATTATTGTGTCCTATCCTAGTTTTGTTTTGTGCTAGACAACAATCAATAAACATTTAGGATTAGAGTCAATCCTAGAACAATGTTTTGTCTAGAATCTTCTTCTTCTCTTCTAACATTTACTTCTTTATAGAAGTGTTTGGGATGTATGTAGTGATCTTGTGTGCTTGTTCTAAGACACGTTGTAATTTGCTTTATAGAAGTGTTGGAGATGTATGTAGTGATCTTGTGTGTACTTGTTCTAAGGCACGTTGTAATTTGCTTTTTCATTTTCTTAAGGCTATTCTTGATGCCGTCGATCCATCTTTTGCGTGGTCTTCCTCGTGTTCTGTACTCGTTATACGTATTCAGTGTGGCTCTCTGTTGTAGTTGATATCAGGGAATTATTGTCAGGTGTCCAAACCGTTTAATCTGTTTTTATTTTATGAATTGCATGACTGGTTTCACATCCGGTCTTATTCTGATTTCTTCATTTCTAATTTTGTCTTTTATGGTCACCCCTACATCTCTTATAATGCACCACATCTCTGTCGTTATAATTTTCCTTTCATTAGCTGCTGTTATTTGCCATGACTAGAATAACATGCAAGTGGGCGTCTGTAGCGTAAGCGATAGTGAGTTCGATCACAACCCAACGTACCTGATTCAACCTCCTTGGCAGGCAATTTGGAAGCCTTTTGTTTCCGTGGGATTTTTACGAAAGGTAAAAATAGACCTCACCGTTCAGAAAGCAATGACAAACTACTGAACGTACAAGTGGTGCTTCGGTCCCTCTCCGCAGAAATGGCACGCGACCTACAAAGAGTATTGCACAAAGCACGAACTCCGTAGCTATATATGTACGTATAGTAAGATTTGATGTCTAAGATAGACAGAGCAATACAAATCATAGTATTATGATCATGCACAGTGACACTAAAGGATAATATGAATACAGGATGGGATGGAGGATTTTAATATAACAGTAACAGAAATAGAATACTCATAACTATTACAGCTGTACGACTTAGCGACACAAATGCGAAGTCGTTATAAATATGACAGCAACGGAGGCTGGACACGCATGTCGTAGGAGGCGACTAAGCAGGTTTTTGAGTGGGGCTATCTACCCCACCCCGTAAAAATACTTGATAATAGCTACAGAAGCAACAAGCAGGAAAATTCATAGCTCCGAGGAAGAAGAAGGAAGAAGAAGGAAGAAGAAGGAAGAAAGGACCCCGCAAGGAGGGACTCAAGACAAAGAAAACGGAGAGATAATGGAGAGATCTGGAAAAGATGGCATTGAATATGCGAGCTTGGAAGGCCTTGGTTGCGAACCTATGCCTTCCTAGGGTTGAAGGGTGAAGAAAAGCAGAGGCTGGACAACTCATTTATGATAGAGAGAAATTTGAAGAAATGTTGAAGTTCCAGAGCTCTACTCAGAAGTAGCTAATAATAAATAACATGTCTCGTAGCGTTTTTAGACCTTAGGGTATGAACTACCAGTCACTTCCCATTTATAGTCGCATGTGTGCAAAATGTAGCAGGGCCACATCTCACTGATGTGGAACGTCGAGTGAGGGATTGATCCCCAATCCTCTAGAGTCTGGGTCGAGATGCTAACGCTTAGACATTACATTAATCTGTTCAATTCAGAAGAAGCAACTGGATGATAATGATATTTTTAGGTCATCTTTTGCATGTTTTCCCCTACTTACAACTTGATATCGGTGTTGCTAGATTGACTTGTGCATCCAACAATTAAAATATACTTTTACAATGTGTGTGTTACCTTTCACACTCAAAATATATTGTTACAATGTGTGTGTTATCTTTCATACTCAAAATATATTGTTACAATGTGTGTGTGTTATCTTTCACACTCAAAATATTTGATCGTGTAGAAACGAAACAAAATAAGAGTACACACAACATGATTAGTTTGAATTAACCAAAATGAGGCAAAGAAACGAAAATAAAGAATAATGATAACCATACACAGTTGTTTCCTACATCATTTACTAGCAATAATAAAATGGATACAATTGTTTCCTACATCATTTACTGGCAATAATAAAAGGGATACAATTGTTTCCTACATCATTTACTGGCAATAATAAAAGGGATACAATTGTTTCCTACATCATTTACTGGCAATAATAAAAGCGAACATGTAAAACTAAAGTACTGTAGTTTTACAAATTATCATAACAATATACAGCGATGTTTCGACCAAAAGGTCGTTATCAAGCACAGGATATATCATCAGAAGAGAAGAAATTCATACTTCTTGTACGGCAGACATAAGATATACAATAATAATAATAATAATAATAATTCCTCTCGTACCGTTATACGTTACATAGGGCCTGCAAGCAATTTCTCCATACCGCTCTATCCTGGGCAACTCGCTCAATCTCCTCCATGGAACTGAGACCGATATTTCTTGCATCTCTCAGCAAAGTTCGCTTCAGGGTCTCCTTAGGTCGACCTCTCTTAGTTTCTGTAGCTATTTCAATTTCTTATATATATACAACCAGACATTAAATCCCTAACTGCTCTAAAATTCATACAGCTTGTACGGCAGACATAAGATGTACGGCAGACATAAGATGTACGGCAGACATAAGATGTACGGCAGACATAAGATGTACAACCAGACATTAAATCCCTAACCGCTCTAAAATGAAAATATGTGACTAAAATGTCCCTGTATTTTGTTTTCTGTATATTGTTTTTGTACTTTGTAATACTACAGTACTTTGTTTTTACTGGTTTCTCCATTGCTGCGTAGCTTTACTGCAGTTTTCCTGTACATTGACAGAAATGAAGCAAAATAAGTTGAAATATATATATAAATGAAAATGTATCGAATTAAGTGCAATGTGCAGTTAAGAAAACAAATAATGAGATTTAAAGAGAAATATGCACACACACACACACACACAAACTAATGAAAATAACAAGAAACAGGCAATCAATGTTCTTCAGGCATATAATGCGAAGAGAAGGTTTGGAAGATTTGGTGAAAACAGGTAAAATACAGGGAAGAAGAGATCGTGGAAGTCAGCGGGAGGAGAAGTTGGATGGTCTGACATCAAGGTTCGTCAAAAGATCGATTTCAGAACTGATTAAATCCACCATGGAGAGAGAGAGAGAGTTGCCGAGGGACGTGATCGCCTACGCCAGTAGGTATGGCACATGATTGATTTATCAAATGAAATATTTCAAATATTTTATAAAAATGATTTAAGATAGCACAAATAAATGTTTATAATTTGTGTACTCACCAGGGATGCAATGTTTATGTTTGTCGTAAAACTTTACTCGTATAGCCTTGATGTGGGTCACCAGTAAGGACTCACCTGGACCTTCGATGGCAGCAAACACAGCAGCTCCGATCACCAAAAATATCAGGTAAAATACAGCAAGGGCAAACAATCGAAAATTACTTCTCCGGATTAGTGTCTTTGGTGGATTTGTGGTTGCTTCCCCTTCGCTGATAATAGGTTCTCTGTCTGACATTTTTTTTTTACAAATCAAGAAAAATAAACCTTTCTTTAATACTTGTTATATTCTGATCCTTCAAACTAATATGTGATTTGAGTAACACTAAATCTAATCAACAAAGTACATCAGTAACGTATACATTCACATATATTTGATATGTTCCAGGTGACAAAGTTTCATAACCAATGGAGACAATAGATCAAGTCGTTATCCATTCAAATGTTCATTGTTCAATCTGTGTGATTTATAGATGTACTTTCTATGCTTTAGATATCGTTGATGGATATAACTTCACTGGACACCTGAAAATGGAAATATGATATATTTTCATAATCAAATACAATTCAACACTGTATTATGTATTATGTAACATGTATTAGCAAGGAGTCTATGTCACTAATCAAATACAATTCAACACTGTATTCTGTATTATGTAACATGTCTATGTAATATATTATGTTTATGTAACAATGTATTAGCAAGGAGTCTATGTCACTAAGTGGTTAAGCTATTGCCTTACATTCCCTAGTTCGTGGGTTCGAATCCGAACCGTTCTGTTCACAATTGAATTTATTATAGAGACCCCTAGGATTGTTGCCGAAGCTAAGGAGTTGTATGCAATACTCTCGGCATGTGACGTGCCACTTCTGCATTGAGGGACCGAGAAATATAGGGTAAATCCCGTTGCAATGAAGTCAATCCTTCGGCTTGAGACCTTTTTAGATCTTCAATTGATATGTATCTGTCTCTGTCTGCTTGCATGTCACTATTAATGCTATCCGATCTGATATCTGATATTGAATATACGCAAAGATTTCTAATGGTAAATGTTTTCCGTTTTGGTGTGGTTTCCTTGGCTATATGTCACGTCTATTATATACAATTATATCAAACTAAACCTCATCTATTCTATAATGCGTCTTACAAGATTATCGTTTGTTTGTTTGTTTGCTTGTTATGTATGGATTAAAGTCTCTTTAAGCCGAGCCACACACGATCCTTTGTCCACGATTCTAATGACGATCTTTGCTTTGATTATTATACCAGAGCGTGTAGGCCAAGAAACATGAAAAATGAGAATAAAATCATTTCGGAGAATTCACTACATGATTATGTCTTTTATGACACGGTCAAGTCCTGTCTGTGAATGTGTAAGCTCTGGAGATCCTGACTTTCAGTCATAAATTGATGGAAGAAATATAGAATGAAGTTATGCGGGTCATACTTAAGTACACTAGAGTTAAAACGTGCAGGGCGATGCGTTACCTTCTTGACTTTCCAATAATAGAACTCTGACACGCAACATCCACTACACAGCGGAATGGGAAGAGAAAACGGCAGAATGTTAAAAAGGGGAAAATCTTGGATGAGACCCTTTATTTAACATGTGCTTGAATACACTGAATCTGATTAATGGATACGAATATTGTTGCTAGACGTCCCAGTTTTCCGGGACGGTCCCGGCTTATAACAAAAAATTGTGGTGTCACGAAAAATGCTTTCGGAACGCTCATTTGTCCCGGTTTTGTCCCCATCAAACTGTCAAGTATAAGTTGCAAATAAATCAAACTTTTTCGCTATTTTCAGATGGGAGAACTGTTTAAATTAGAAAACTTGAAATGTCCACTCCCACACATAACATTATTAAAATTATTAAAAATCAAATGGAGTGATTTCGTTTCTAACAACACAGTGAGAGATAGAACATACTAACAACCCATATCAAATATTATAAGGAAACGAAGGTGGAAATATTTAGGTCATATTCTTAGATCAGACGAAAAGAGACTAAATCGACAAGTCCTTATGTGGTCACCAGTTGGGAAAAAGAAACGTGGAAGACCAAAGACCACTCTTCGAAGAACCATCCAACAAGAAAGTAAACTATTGGGATCTAAAACCATACAAGATCTCCAACTGCTAGCAAAGAAGCGTATTACAGGAAGATCTAAACCCTCTGCCCAATGTGCCGCCTTTGGCACGAAAGGAACAAACAAACTAACTAACACATAACATTCTCACAGTAGTTTCATTGTTATTATCAGTGTGATTAGTACGTAACTGTACTGTTTCATTTGAAAAGTCCACGTAGAAGCAATAGTTTTTGTTTCATTACCGATGTACATGGAAAGCACAATGCAAATGTAGACAAAATATTTTCTCTCATAAATGTGCGGTGGGCAGAGAAACGAAATAGCTTGCACGTTGAAGTCAAAAGTTGAAGCAATAATGAAATGTGTATTTAATTATCGAATATGCCTCTCTAAGTTTTATGATTATGTCCCTGAGAGGCAGTATCTTCTCTCCATGGCTTTAGAACGATATAAAGTCTGACAAATATTAGACGTCAACGATGCAGGAGTGAGACATTTCTATTAGTATTAATGCAAGTAATAGCAGTTTGAATGTTTGTAACATATTTCATTCTTCTTCGTGTAGTTAAGAAACTTGTGAATAGCAAGACTCACAAATCTGAATATTGTTATAGTGTGAATTATTGTCTACAAAATAGTGACTGTCCCGGAAAACCGGGACGGGTGGTAAAATTTGTCCCCCCAAAAAAACATACGTGTGGCAAGAAATGTCCCGGTTTCTCGGTTGCAACATCTGGCAACCCTAGATACGAGTGCAATGCAGGGAACATTATATTATTATCAGTATCTACCAGACTTGATAGAGAATGAAAATAAGAAAACACAGTGGTCGATGGGGCAGAAGTTTGGGCATTGATTTCTAAGAAATTATCTGCGGGTGATGTGGTTATTTACACAGATAGTGCCTGTGTGTTGCCGGGGGCAGCAGTGGGAGTAAAGAATAGTAACACTACGAGCTACATGGCATGTCGTAAGAGGCGACTAAGGTAGGGGCCTAGGGTAACTACCATAGTAAATAAAAATCTTCGCAGTAATCTAATGTGCTGGCCTACTTGTAGTCGCACAAATTGCATAACGTACAATCGCTCTTAGGCTCAGTTTAAATACAAATCACAAGAGTGGTTTAACAAGTGGTCGATATGGAGAGTTGGAAGAAGGAGAATCACACAGATGGGATGTTGGTTCGGTACATGCGGAACTCATGGACTTTCACAGCTAAAGTCAGATGGAATTTTGTGAAAGAAGGCAGAGATGGTTTTGTAGAAACTTCAAGTAGTCTAACTACGGAGATCATGCAATAGCTTGGCTAGAGTCACAGACTTTTATCCATGCATGTTTTCTTAGTTACTCAATAAATATGCTAACTGAGAAGGAGACGTACTGGGCTCGAATACAATGGTTGGAATTTGTAAGGTATATAATCTACCTATTTTCTATCCATGTTTTGCCTTTCAGTGTCAGGTCAAAAAAGAGGCACATCGAGCGAGCCTTTCTATACTTTTTGTACAAAGTAAAATTTAATGCCTCGGATATTTGTCTATCCATCATCTGCATGGTTGTTCTCTGGATCTGTTGTTATTGTATCTGAGCTAGTGCTCTTTGTGGGATTTATAGGCTGATTCAAATCATGATTTTTTGTGCCAACGCACGAAGGCGAAGATGGTAATAAACACGCCGATAGGCTTGCGAACAATGGAGAATGATGATTTCTGATCCGATTCAAGGAATGAGGGTGAGTCTACAATCTTAAAAAGTCTTCACTAATATCAAATCAAACGGGGTGTAGCCAGACAAGAGCGCTGTGATGAAAACCATAGCAATAGTTAAAAAATACAGAATGGCAGTCGTTAGTCACTACACGCTAAGAGACTGACTGGGGAACACGCTAAGTGACTGACTGGGGAACACGCTAAGTGACTAGGGAACACGCTAAGTGACTAGGGAACACGCTAAGTGACTGACTGGGGAACACGCTAAGTGACTGACTAGGGAACACGATAAGTGACTAGGGAACACGCTAAGTGACTAGGGAACACGATAAGTGACTAGGGAACACGCTAAGTGACTAGGGAACACGCTAAGTGACTGGGAAACACGATAAGTGACTAGGGAACACGCTAAGTGACTAGGGAACACGCTAAGTGACTAGGGAACACGCTAAGTGACTAGGGAACACGCTAAGTGACTGGGGAACACGATAAGTGACTAGGGAACACGCTAAGTGACTAGGGAACACGCTAAGTGACTGACTGGGGAACACGCTAAGTGACTGACTAGGGAACACGATAAGTGACTAGGGAACACGATAAGTGACTAGGGAACACGCTAAGTGACTAGGGAACACGCTAAGTGACTAGGGAACACGCTAAGTGACTGGGGAACACGATAAGTGACTAGGGAACACGCTAAGTGACTAGGGAACACGCTAAGTGACTGACTAGGGAACACGCTAAGTGACTGATTGTGGAAAAGATCGCATTTATTGACTATAATTCATTTGATGAGGTCTCTGTCGCTAAGTGGTTAAGTCCTTGCCATGCGGGTCGAAGGTCGTGGGTTCGAATCCGGACCACGCCGTTATGTTCACAATTGCATTTTTTCAGAAACCCGTACGATTTTTGCTGTAGCTATCGAGTTCGTACTTTGTGCAATAATCTCGACAGGGGGTGTGCCACTTCTGCAGAGATGACCGAGCCATATGGGGTAAAACCCGGTGCAATGAAGTCAATCCTTCGGCATTAAAATCCCCTTTTAATTCATATGATTTGCCATGGCACTGCTCTGTCGACTCAACTACACTAAACTAAACTCTACCGTACAGTAGATATAAGTTAGTAAAACCAATAACAGTAAACAATGATTATACTGGTCAATAAACTGCGTTTCAGAACACTAAGCCTGATATTTCAACCATGTTTTATTAAGCATACTTTAATTAACTTTAAGTATAATAGTCTGTCCACTATTGATTGAGTTAATACAACTCATTCTTTCACTGAATAAACTTTCGTCTATCGTGTTGGACACAGCAGGCTGGGGGGTTCTGTCCCCCACTGGACTTTGCACACCTGAGGAAAGGTATTGGCCTTCCTACCTCCTGTACAGAAGAATCTAGAAGAGCACTTCATTTACTAAGGTATGAAAAGGCTAATGACCAAATGAAAAAACAAGTTAGATCTATCCATCTATGTTATGTTATGTTATGTTATGCGATCGACGTCATGGCACATTGGGCATTCCCATTCGTGCTCTGTCCTCCGTTGCAGCAGCCATCCCAAAGTCCATTTGCTCACAGTATCCATGAGAAGTTGATTACTATATCTTCTCTCTCTACCACGAAGACGACACTGTCTGGCATGTCCAAACTTAACGCCTAATTCTCGAACTCGTTCCAGTGTCTGAGACCCGCCCATGTCACATAATTGAGAGAGTACCGCATTGATGATATTATCAATGATATTATGATATTATCCATCTATATCCTCTTCGTGTCCCGACTGACACATAAAGCTTCCACAAGAGACTTCCACTGTTGCCGTTCTGCTGCCTTTCTACCAACCGTCTCCCACGTCAGGCCACACTTCTTCAACTCTCTCTCTCTCTTCACAGTTCTTCTCCATGTTTCCTTTGGACGTCCAGGCCTCCTTTTCCCATCCGCTGTCCATCTGAGAGTTGTCCTAGCCAATGCCCCTACTGACATACGACATACATGTCCAATTCACCTCCATCTTTGTCTTTTAATGATGGTCTCCAAGGATGCACAATCTGTTCGTTTCAAAAGCTCCTCATTTGTTATGGTATGAGTGTTTGGCCAGAAAATGTGCAGGATTCTTCTTAAACATTTATTCTGAAATGTCTCCAACTTGTGTATTATGTGTTGGGTCATTTTCCAGCATTCTATTGTCTGTTGTCTATTCCCAGGTGGAAGATTGAGTTGGCTGTCCACTCTTGTCGTTAAGCTTAGGGATGGGATCTTTAATTTACGTTCTAAGGCCAGATGAATTGTTGTGTTATATCCTCCAGCATTCACTATTGTATAATAACACTCCCAGTATAATACTGCTATATATTTTACGTTTTGTCCTAAGATTTAGTAGTTTTGTTTTCCAGATTTTATTGAGCATTGCAAAAGTTTGCCTTTTCTTGATTTTTTTCGATGAAATCTTTTTTTTGAATCTCCATATTGCGATACAGTACTTCCCAGTTATACACAATCCTCGCAGGTTAGATAGAAAGATAAAATGTAGGGGCAGACCCAAGTTCTTCTAGAAAGTCTTATTCGTCTGAGTAAATAACTGCACTATAGTTCCACTACAACAACCTATTTTTTTGTTCAATCATTGTTTGCTCTCTCATTGTATTGTTGAAGCTAAACAATCGATGCATACGTAGTCTTAAAAGATTGGTTTTGTGTATCTTGTTCTCATAACGAATCTACATCAACTCGGGTTTCAGTGTTTACAACAATTTCATTAGCAATAGCAGAACACAATATAAAATATACACAGTATAACAAATGCGTTGGAAACGTTCACAAAGTCCACGTCGAAATCATTCATACACAATCACATCTTATATCCGATATCCGATATCCTATCACTAACAATAACGGATGTAGTGAATCGATGATAGAATACGTCAACTACTTTCTAGTAAGGTATTCATTATGTAGCATTTTCAGAACATTACTTTCATTAAAGGTGGGGGTCTGAAACGCTCTAGATCTGTAGTTAGTTCTCCCGCCTCCTCGGTCGTGGTGTTCAGTGTTCATTAATGTCATGTTGCCACGTTATCTTTGTCGTCCTCTGTCTCATCTTCCAGAAACCATGCACTCCATTATTGCTTCCTCTAAACCACTGTTACGCTTATTGTAAGCACAATTTTTTTATTTCTATATCATGATATTATTCACGAACCAAACCCATAGCAAAATGATTATTCAATAGCTTGACCGGAGCAGAATTTTGTCACTCTAAACTTCCTTCGGAATTTCCTTCTCTCTCTTATGCCAGATGCTGCTGTCCTGCTCAAATTATTAGTAACTTCCTGAATCCATATTCCCGTGATCTTCTTCTTCTTCTCAATGCCAAGAGGCATCCTTCAGTGACATTATTTTTCAACCATTTACTCCTTTTGACACTAAAGTTCACAATACTTAAATTTTCTCATTCATATTTTGGAGCAGAGCCAGGTTTCATTTGAGTTCCTTCTAAATAAATCTATTTAATAGCAATTCCCCAAATAAAAAAAAATAACTTTACCAAAATCAATTTATAGAAATGTATAAATCTGAATAGAGTAAATATGGAGTAACCAACAGTGACATATTAAAACTGATGCAAAAATAGTTTTCATCACGTTTTCATCATAGTTTTCAATAGATCTCACCACGCACAGAGTCAGTACAAAGTAACTAGTAGAAGGACTGTAATGAATTATATCAATGTAACTGGTACTGTTACTAATATAAATTTTAAAATAGTGTCACCTGTTCTAAACTTAAAGGATTCAAACAAATACATTTCTTTTTTTTTAAAGACCAAAACAAGTTGAGCAGTTGAGAATCGAAAAGAGCAGGTTGTTAAGGCGCTACCTGTACACAAATTCAAAATAAAAATATTTCCTACGAAATATTTTCTAATCAATAACATATACACCACTTGTTCCTCCCTCTGTGGTAGGGTAAGAAAACTGCGACAGAAAATCTAGATTCTCAATGAATACAATAAACTGCAATAAGGAAACTCACACAACGTAACAGCAACAATAGAATAATTGAATCTACAAGATCTGTACAAACACAATTAATCTATAAGATGTGTTATATACGGCTACAAGCTGTGATGATGTTATCACAGCTGTAATGATGTTATCCTGATACTGATCTACCTTATCTAACTAAATCCTAGTGAAATCACGTAATGATGTTGTTATCCTCACATTAATCCACCTTATCTAAATCCTAGTGAAATCACATGCACGATATACTCACTCACTGTGCAGCCACATAATGTGATGCTAATGCTGTGCTAGCAAACACACTCTATGCCCGGGGTATAATTATCTACACAACAGGATGTCTGGTCTCAGTGACATTACATACCAAACCTGATCGAATTTTCCCAGCACCATCAAATAACATCAAATGTAAATAACTAGATCATATTAATAGATCATATCACACGAACAAGATAACATCAAAGAGAATGTATAATCAAAATATATCGATCCTAGGCCTCAGATATTGATTTCAAAGAACAACACACGCATAGCTATAACATTCTCGACTTCGAGGTGTTGTGTTAATGTTTATTACACTTTCTGAAAACACTTCCTTCACCTTGCAAACTCAAACCAGGTCACGACTTGCGGGTATAAGTGTGTTGTTGAGGTTCTTTTGTAACAGACAAGTGGGTGTGTTTTTAAGAACCAATGTTGATCTAGTTTCGCTAGATTAATCAAACGTGCATTGTCCGGGTTATTTCTCTCTCACCCTACCTACGGAGATTGCTTTCAATTTCCACTGTTTGATTGATTGTTTGATTGATTGATTGATTAAATAATTGATGGATTGATTTATTGATAGGACTTCATCATTGCACTTCGGTAAATAATCACGTGTGTTCCTATATATGTATTTCTTATACAGAAAAATCTCAAAAGACGTGTGCGATCTACGTAGCCCCGGCAAAGATTCCTGATGTCATTTTAGAGGTGAGAATTTGTATAGAACTTGTATTTTAATCTTCTTAATACATGTTGTCAAGGCAGCGGGTTTATCTCATACTCTTATCGATTTGTAACTGTCAATGTTTCTTTCACGTTTTCAACTTGAATCTATAGAAGGTGGACCACTAGAGAGCGACGTGTTAGCAACTTGAACCTACAGAACGTGGACCACTAGAGAGCGACGTGTTAGCAACTTCTGTATCGATCTATGACACCAGTAGTAACTGCTGTTTGAGACACTCCCTTGTGTATCAAGCAACTAAGAGTAAAAAAGAAAGACGAAAGATGGACTTTATTGCGCCGGATTCGCCGTATTGCTCAGTCCCTCACAGCATACATCGTCCGCCTCCTGCTGAGAGTATTGAACACAGCACGAGCTCCGTAACTCCAGCAACAACCCTGGGGATCTCCAGAAAAATATGCACTTGTGAACAGAACGGTGCAGTCCGGATTCAAACCCACGACATTTAGATTGCAAGACAAACGACTTAACCACTGAAATATAGTCAAACATATAAATACCAACATCTGTTCGATATCTGTATCACATATAATTACCAACATCTGCTGCGGCACAGCACATAACTAAACAATAAATAACAGCTGAGTGGCCAAACGTAATGTTCTGAGATAATGATCATAAACATCAGAATAAAACATACATCATAAAAACAAAAACTGACAACTGAAAATAATTAATGATGATAAATTACAGATGAAAAGATAAACATAAGGAAAGAGAACGAAACTAGACAGGCCACATTGTGTGGACATATCATGAAGAAAACTGAGTTTTAGGAACCTAGGGAAGCACCGAAGCCAATGAATATGATCAATATATAAACAGTTATCAAGTACTAGAGCAGTGTTTCCCAACCTTTTTGTGCCATTCCCCACAAAAGCCTTTAAAAAATCGTATGCTCCTCCCCCATCCCCACCCCTATGTAATATATTTTAGTTTCCAAAAATTGAACTACTCACTGTAGAAACGTAAATGATAGGTTTTAGGAAGAAATCACTAGACAATTGTTGAGGAAACACAGTAAGTAAATTTTCAAAACATATTGTGAGAACTGAAATTCAAGTACGAAATAATTTTAAGGAGAGATGTTTCAATATTATTTTAATTATTAGTAATTATTTATTACTTACACTTAGTGAGATCCTTGTGCTTGATGCATGCTGCAATGATATTTTATGTTAGGTTCCAATTTAGTTAGCGTCAGTCTCAAGTCTCCTCGTTGTGTTACATCAAGCCGATTTATTTTGTTAGCTGCAAATCAGTTATGGCACTAAATCCACATTCAACTAAATATGAAGATGGAAACGGTAATAACAGTTTTCTAGCACATTTGGTTGAATTTGGATATTTGATTTCTGTTTCCTCACAAAGTCACGCCATGATTCTTTTTATATTAAATGAAGTTTTAACTGACTCATCATTTTGCATTTCTGCGAGTTATTCCTGATACTGCGTATTTGAAATATCAGACAAATACACTAACATTTGCTGCAACATCTCAGCTGGAAAATCAATTTATTTCAAATTAGAAAATCTTTCTTTTAAATCTGCCGATAGCATTTCAGATGATCGACAATAACAAGTATAACGGTATCAGTAACTTCACATTTCTGGAGTCAATGGAACTTTTCAAAATTTTTGTTGCAAATATATTTCTGACATAATTCGATAAAGGTAATTAAACCAAATATCTTTGCTTTTGTATCAACAAGAGGTGTATTATTTCCTTGAAGTTGGTCATTTAATATATTTCGTTTTTCAAAGATATCGGCTAGATAACTCACAAATGCTTTACCATTGACCGTTAACAGATACTTCATTTCAGGTTTGTCGCTTAAAAATCACTAAGAGTATCAAATAGTTCAATAAATCTTTTCAAGCAGTTCCCTTTCGAGAGCCATCTTACCTCAGTGTGAAGTAAAAGTCTCCCATGGTCTGCATTTTGTTCTTCACAAAATAGCATGAAGAGACGCTCACATTTTACATTAGCTTTCATAGCATTGATACACTTTATAACTGAATTTAGTACTTCGTTTAGGACAGGCAAAATATTTTTAGCTACCAAATTTTCCATGTGAATAACACAATGCACAACTAGCATTTCTGGATTCTCATCTTTCATAAATTTTAAGCATCCATTTTTCTTGTTTATAACATTAAGTGCACCATCTGCGGCACAATATTTTTATTGGAATATGTTTGACATCTAAGTTTTTTTTATTTAGCTTATTATATACATCTTTGGAGGTAGTGGTGCTTTCTAATGACATACAGAACAATATTTCTTCAGCACAATCCCTTTATCAATATATCTTACGTAAGTTATCAATACAGCCTCGCTGTCTCTCAAAGTTGATTCATCTATTGGCCCTGAGAATTTTCTTGTTTTCAGCTTTTTAACAAGTTGTATTTCAATATCTTCACTCATTTCGTCTGTTATTTTGCTAACAGTATTGTTACTGAGTGGAATAGTTTTCACGTCTATGTCATCTTTTTCCAGAACCGTTTTAAGAAATGCTGATATTGATTGTTTAATTAAATTCTCTCATATAGTATGATTTTCACCACATTTAGCAATGAGTAAGGAAATTTGATAACTAGCCTCAAGAGTACAATTGACAGTTGCAGTACGAGCAGTAAATAGAAAATTTAATGTTGCTCTTTTTCAAAATTTGTCTTTAAAGTTTGGAAAAAAATTTAAATCGGAATTAATATGAGCCCGTTTCGCCTTCAAATGCGCCTCAAGGCGAGCTCGTTTCATTGATTCGTTGGGCAAGCATTGTTGGTATAAAAGACATTAATGTGGAATACATTAATAGAATAATATTTCACATCAGGTGATATACGTTTGAGAAAATTCGATTATTGTAGTATGACTATTTTGAAAAAACAACAAATCATTAACAATATTTATACTACCGGTTTTGTGGTCAAATCTGCTCTTCTGAAAAAGTATGCGTTGTTCTCTTCTAATCAGCTCTGATAAATTCTAACTTACAATAGTTATATCTTCTATGTGAAGCTCTACTGTTCTCTTCTGTTTTTCTCGTATAATCTTGCCTAACAGTGCTGTACTTTAGCTGTTCTGTGTCTAGTTCTCTATTTTTCATTCTAGTTACCTCACAAGCTGATCTGTGTTCGGCTCTCTATCTACTCTATTATTCCATCTTCTTAAAGTCCACCGTCTATATATATGGGTGAATATTCTATTACTTTACTATTCCAAAACTTTGTTCTCACGACTGCGATTTTCCACATCTGTTACTCTCTTGGAAAAGACTCATTTTACTTCGACTAACGATATTCTTCTGTCATTGTCTAAAAGTTTATTTCCCAACCACGCCTTCTCAATCTGTCGCTAAACATGGAAAACAAGATCTCATGACATTCTACTGTAATCCATATATAAATGCTCTTCGTTAACTATACAACTACAAAATGGTACTCTAAGGACGCATGTATAATCCAGCCGCACAATGAGTATATATTACTCTGGTAATCACACTAATGGCCCATAACTTGTATTTGAGTCAAACCACCTTGATGTTTCTTGGTTTCTTTTCCCATCGTACCTAACATTCCAAGCCAAATCAAACTTCGGACCTGCTTTCTGTGGCGGAAATATGATATGAGTGGCTCTGTCCAATACTATTACATACTCAAGATTGCACTATATAAACTTATTTTGGACTTCAGGACAAGGTTGGCAAATGTTAGACACATTATTTTTTTAAATATGACTCGATTTTAACACAATAACACATGCTTTCCCGCTTTCAAAGCTTTGTTAAAGGAGGTAGAAATGTACCTAGATATAAGTACTTTCCGTTTATTGAAGATATTTTAAACTTCAGTAAAGTGATTGTGAAGCAACATTCGTTTTGTCAACAGACATCCAAAAGCCGATATATCGGTTTTGCAACATCATAAACATTAGTTAACTCTGAACGAGTCCCTTGCCCCCCTAAACGATGAAAATGCCCCCCTGTGGAGCGTGTGCCCCACGTTGGGAAACAGGGTACTAGAGGCTTCCGGAAAAAAAATATTACCAAGCATAGGACTCGAGCAACACACTTTTATTTCTTTACGGCACCTATTGCCTAGCCTTACAGATGAGCGTTTTTAAGTATGTCTTAAGCGATACAGATTTGTGGCTCGGAGCCTGTCTTTGGTAAAAAAAAATTTCCAGAAGCCCCTAATACTTGTTCACTATATATGAACATATAAAGAGACAAGTCAGTCTGATCAGAACCTGGTTGGTAACTTTATGTTGTTGTAGAAGATAGTGTTGTAAGGTATGCTTCAAATAGGTTAACAATTGACCAGAATTATGCTAGAAAGATCAGCTGAGAGTGCGTGCGTTGAGATTTAAGTAGAACATATTTGATAAGAATTATATTAGAAATATAAGCTGAAACTGCGTAAGTTTGCTCTAAAAAGGCTAATAATTGTTTAGAATTTAGTTATAAAGATGCATTGAGTGTGTGTGTTGGACTTTAAAGAGTTGTACTTTCTCTGACACTTCCCTGTATTTCGTGGACCCAAGTGAGTCAAGACTGTTACAAAATTATTTCTTCTCTAGCAATTATGATGTTGCTATACCTATGGACCTGTGCATCCTAATGAGAAGTCATGCTAGGATTTCTTGGCTAGCGTGCATTTTAGGACTATTGCATAGCGAAGTAGATCATACAGGACAACTACTTCAAATATGAGGATGGATATTGAAGCCGTTACTGCTGCCCTCAGTGGTTCTCTGAAAATATTTTTACTGAGGCATTTGTTGTATCTGACCCTTGGTCGATAATAAGGAAGTCGTAAAAGGACCGGTTGCGGTATTGGGGGATTTCGTCTACTAAGATGTCCAGCCTCTAAAGGTGTACGTGGATCTCTCTTGCGTTCCCGGGGTGTACGTGGATCTAGTGTCCTGGACATGCGGGTTGTTGCGGTAATGAGAAAGTGGACAGGCTTCATCAACATCATTGATTGTCTGTGAGATGAAGATGGATAAGGGAATGTTCTTCGGTCTCTTCACGACTGTCTGTTGGATGAGAACACTAACATTGATGTTGAATCTATCCAGTGGTTTAAGGAGTTTGGAGTTACTCATTCTGCAAGTAAATGGTATGCCTGAGGAACAGATTGAGGCGCGTATTTAACCAGTGAGCCTCCGAAATCATCAATATGCATATCCTACGACATCTGTTGGGAGTGACTGGGCACCTATGGGTCTGTCCAGAGTGCTATTACGTCGGTTCAGTAACCAATAAGTTGTGCTTTAATCCGCCCGATTAGTTAACTGGGCCCACATTTTGGGTGTAAAGAATAGAACCACTGTTACCTGCTACACATGTCGTAAGAGGCGACTAAGGAGATTTGGCTGAAATCGGATGCACGTGTCCTAAACATTTAGAAGTCTATGCGTTTTGGGGCCTACCAAACCAAGGCGCAATGTATACACGTTCTTGGAAAAGATCAAACATATCACAAAGAGTGATTACAATTGGTCGTAAAGAAAGAACGCAAAGAAGAAGAAGAGGTGCTTTAATCTCTAATAAAATAATAAAATTGAACAGAACTTTTCTATGAAGATAAGTTGAGGTCTTAGATAGAGCAGTGTCCTAAATTATGATTTACTAGCGCATAGAACAAGCTGAGTTTTTTTTGTTTTCCGATCCAGAAGCACTTGAGCTGAAAGCTCTTCGGCTCGGTGTCATGGACATCGTAACCCTTCGGCTCAGTGCCACGAACACCGTAAATCTGGGGAACATGTAGCTTTTCTGCCAGTCGGCGGAGTTGAACCCACACTTACAGAGGACTAGTCATTCGTAGTCCAACGCGCTACGAACACGCTGGGCGCGCGGGCAGAACAAGCTGTACAGCCATTCGAACCAATCTGGAGCAATCTCTCGACACCTGTTCTGATTTGATCATCATATCTAAAGACATAAACTATTGAAGATTTGTTACGATCAACTATCGATATAGAGATGGCATTCCATAGAATGTAAACAATACCGCCATATTTTAGCTGAGCACTGCTACTGATAATACTGTTAGTGTATCAAAAAATCAATACTCCACTGTCATGGTAACTGAGAGCTCCCATTTGTTGTGTGGGCGTTGATCGATATTTCCTCGGACACTCCACTATGTTTCGTGGAATTGTGGACACGAGAGAGTCAACATTGCTACACGATTATTTCTGCTCTATCAGTACCAGACAGGAAACGAGATGCATGAAGCACGCGCAATGCCAGAGCTATAACATAACTGATAAATGGATGGTCTCACACATACACATCAATTCATAAACGCACTCACAATAACAGTGTTACGATAACACAGTGATTAGTGGATTTGCTCCCTAGACGAGTAATCTCGGTTCGAAATCCCTTGAGGGGAAGGATTTTATTTTTAAGATTGCAAACGGATCTCACATCGATCCAATATCAAATTAACACCAGCGAAACACTGAAATGCAAAGTCAGACAAAGTGAATCTGATAAAGCTTTCTATGGTGTGCCGTTGATCAAAGAAAGATATGTTTTTCAATAATATATAACATCGTTTAAAAACAGACTCTTTACTTTTTCCTTTATATAATACTAGAATCACACTTCTTCTTCTTCATTCATCCACTTTGTGGTCGGTATGTGATCGGAACTCTACGGTGTGCGTTCGTTGTGCAGGTTAGACCCCTACAGACCCGTAGACCTGTACATCCGGTTTCTGCTTGATTTTAACAAATGTTTCGTGTTCAGGTTCATCTGTCTACTTAGAATTACCCTCCATTTCCCCCAAATATAAAAAAATTGGACCCATTGGATGCTATCCCTAGTGGAGACTTTTTGAGTGAAAAATATTAAGATCGGAACTGAGCATTGTTAACTTTTCAAATATTCAGCTCACATAATTCAAATATTCAGCTCACATAATTCAAATATTCAGCTCACATAATTCAAATATTCAGCTCACATAATTTAAATTTAACACTTTCCATCTGTAATTTTGTAATCTCTGTACTCTATTATTTTGTGATGTAGACTAAATTAACCAGTAAACTAACTATGCGTTAACTTAAAAAATTCTGCGAGCCAGTATGTCGACTTTGAAAGGCGAAGGGTGTACAGATATCAAATAGATTAACAAATATTAGATCAAGTGGGCAATTACGGGTCTCACTTATAGTACCTTCCTGGTATCTTCTTCTCAGATCAGTTTTCTATGCTCGGAAGTTTAAATAGTAATATAAGTTACCGCCATGAATTCCGTTGTCATTAGGAAGTTCTCTAGGATGTCCCACAATTTCTCCTTCAAATGTGACTTACGAAGCCAAAATTTGAGACCTCAAGTCATTGAAGATGGGGCACATTTGCAGAATACGTTCCTACGTCTTCTGGCTCTTTTATTGGTTAATTGGTCAGTATTCATTATTGTGGAAATGAGTTTGCAATCTACAGTGTCTTTGCATAGACTAAATATTGTGGTTTGTTGGTTTCTGTATAACTTTAAGATAAAGTCGTGCGGATAATTTCTGCCTATTTAATGACTTCAAACATATTTGTTATTTCCCTTTGATAAGTGTATGTTCGTTTATAAATACTTGTTTCATACATTTTCCCCATATAGTCTCTTTATGTGTTCATTTATTGTGCAAAATGTGTTTGTCTGTTTGCACCCTGATGAATATCGTTCTGTTAAAGCATTGTTCGCGTTTGATTTTATATGTCTTTGTTTGATATATTGATTGCTTGATTGATAGGACCATTATCATTGCACTTTGGCGAGTAACCATGTGTGCTCCGATCTCTTTCTTGCACAGAAAGATCTCAGCTACAGTGTTCGAGCTTCGTAGCACCGGCGAGGGTCCCCGATGTAATTTTGGAGATGGTGAAAATACTTTTGTAGAAATGTTATTTTTAATCTTTTCTAATGAATTTTGCCCGCGCATAAGCTATTCAGCCTTTTCTTCTCGATTTTGAACTTCGAGGGTTTTTACGCGCTCAAAACTGAAATGAAATATTTCATAATCAGGAAAAATGTAACAAACATTACAATCAAGATACGATGAAATAAAAGAACATGTGATAGTAATTGTTCAATGAACAATGAACACTATTAATTCATAACTAAAATGTGTTCTGTTGAAAAAAATGGATGCCGAGGGACACATCGAGGAGAACATTTGAAACACAGTTCAAAGACGTGCATATGATTAGGTTTGATGTAGAAAGAAATACACAAATTTAGAGAAATCTTTTCTCTCTGCGTTACGTGCACTGAACGTGATGAAGACTGATGATGACGATGAGCAAATTTTCGTCAATGTTTCAGTCACAAACGGGATCTCTGTGGCTAAGTGGTTAAGACCTTTGCCTTGTTAGTCGAAGGTCGTGGATTCGAGTCCGGGCAGCTTCTGCGGAGAGGACCGAGTCGTATGGAGTAAAACCCGGTGCAATGAAGTTAATCCTTCGGCTTTTAAACCCTTTTTAAAAATGTTTCAGTATATTTCCGTACTCTTGTACCTACCTACAATATTTTAGTAAAACAACAAATTATTATCAATTTCTCACACACAAAATAACTATTGGCTGCGCTAATTTATGCATGTCAACAATGTACCACTCACCCAGTAACGTATATTATTAAACTTTGCTTTATTGTCATCATCAATATCATTATCAAACAGCTTGTCCTGAACAGAACTTTGCCACTCCAACGGTCATCCGGACTTTCTCTCTCTCATAGACCAGATGTCCTGCCTCTGCAAGCATCATTTTCAAACCATCAGTTACATCCTGAATCCATCTTCATTATTTTATTGACAGCTTTCATAAATACATCTGTTTCATCTTCAAAAGATGTTCCTTGTCTGAACTATTCATTTGCAATTTCTCTATCACATATGCTTGACCTTTTCAATTCAAATGTTGTATCAATCCTAACATATGCTAGCAGAGTTGGAAAATGACTAAAGACATAGAAAGCAAGTTGAATGCATTTGAAAATAGATGTCTGCGAAAAATAATGAATATAAAATGGAATGAATTCAGGAGAAGTGATGAAATCAGAGACATGTCTGGTCAACCACTAGTGACAACTGTTATAAGAAAGAGAAGATGGAGATATGTTGGGCACACCTTGAGGAGAAATGATCAACGAATATCAAAGCAGGCATTGAAGTGGGATGCAAAGGGTTCAAGAAAGAGAGGTCGACCTAAGGAGACCCTGAAGCGAACTTTGCTGAGAGAGGCAGGAAATATCGGTCTCAGTTCCATGGAGGAGATTGAGCGAGTTGTCAAGGATAGAGTGGTATGGAGAAATTACTTGCAGGCTCTATGTAACGTATAATGGTACGAGAGGAATTATTATTATTATTATATGCTTGACTTTCCTCTCTTTCTCTTTTCTTCTATATACAATTATATACCGATATTGTCTTCATCAAATCTTTATTTCGTGTTTATGAGCGTCCACAGAAGTTTTTCCAAGGAGGAGAAAATGAAGAAAAATAATTTTTAGTTTGTAGTTTACTACATGGAAAAGAATAACAGCAGATTCGCATAAAATTATTTTATTAAAAATACAGTTTCCATAGGGTGGCACTTGTAACTCCTCCCCTCCCCTCCCCAACACCCCTTTGCCTGAACGCATGGAAGCCCCTGATTCTTTTGAACAAATCAATCAAACACAATACTGTTATTATCACACCAAGAGCTAAAAAAAAACGTTTCATACTGAGAAACAGTTACTTTGCTCATTTTTTAAATACATACTTGTATTGGTGCTCCAGTGAGTGCTCAGCCTCCTCTTGTTTACGTGTACCGATAGAAACGACTTCATCAGATCAATATTAAATTTATTTGTTACCCACAGACTCGTTTCTCGCTTAGCCTTATTCCTTCTACACTGTAAACATGTCTAATTTAAGCATCACTTTTTTGTTGTATTCTCTTCATATTATCAATTCTTATTTCTCTGTTGCTGTTACTAATATGAATATTATTAGTAATATGATCATCAATAATATAATAGCTGTATATTTGTTCTCTTGTCTCTGTCCAATATTTATTTTCTCAGAAAGTGATGGTTTATCGGATTCCTTGGTCCCAACATATCTCTAAATACTTGGTGACACTGCTATCTCTAGCTTGTTAAATTTCTCTTGAACATGAACTTCACTAAAAGCAGTTTTATTTTGTGCCAGTGCCTGCAGGTGTAATTGGAAACGAACACGTCGACAGGCTTGCATGTATGACTGCTGTAGAAGGTGGGCGAACAAGAATAAATAACACTGTGATCATTTTATTCATTTTTTAACGTGTTTCCTTCTCATTATTTTATCATATGTCCACAAAATTCATCTTATCAATATTCATTTTGATACAGAAATTTTAAAAATAAGGTAATTTCATTAATTTTCTCAAGTTTTTCAGGTTATTTAGCTTCTGTACGCTTTCACTTATTAGATTATTTCTGGAAGAATGATTGGAATTACGGGAAAGAGAAAGAAAAAATAAGGAAGATTTAAGAAGGCAGAAAAGATAGATTGAGAGAGAAAAAAAGTAGAAAGATTTGGGAACGTAGGAAAATAAGACGTGAAAAGAGAGAGAGGAAAGAAATAAGAGAGGAAAAATTAGACAGGGGGCGGGGCGAAAGAAAATAGATTGTTGGGGGAGACAATAAATAGTGGGAAGAGAGAAGAAATGGGGCGAACGAGAAAAAAGTAGAAAGAAAAATAAGATGGAGTGAGAGAGAAAAAGTAGATAAAGATAAGAGATGAGGTAAGAGAGAAAAGTAGAGATTCACATGACTTTCATGATTGTTTCTTTGCTAATTGTGCGGTACTACATACGTGTGACACGAGAAATTAATTCTGAACCAGTTCTGCAAAGATATATGGCGCAGCTTAGTTTTTTGAATATATTCACGTCTTCTTCGTCTTTGAACGCTCCATATCGACCACTTTTTAACCATTCTGTGTGATTTGTATGTGATCTGAGCCTAGGAGCGAGTGTACGTTGTGCCAGTTATGAGCCTAGAGCTAGGCCAGCACATCCGATTTTTGTGGTAATTTTTATTTACTAGGGTAGCTTCCCTAGGTCCTACATCAGTCTCCTTGTAGGTCGCATGCCTTGTAGGTCGCATGTCTTGTAGGTCGCATGCATTGTAGGTCGCAATGGGACTATTCTTTGCTTCCTTTACGGGCCACGGCACCACACGGGCGGAATATATTGACTCAATGATTACATTGCCTTTTTTCCGATCCAGAAGCACTTGAGCTCTCCAGCTCTTCTGATCGGTGCCACGAACACCGTAAATCTGGGGAATATGTGGCTTTTTCTGCCACCCGCGGAATTGAACCCATACACACAGAGGGATAGTCACCCGTAGCCCAACGCGCTACGAACACGCTGGGCAGACGGGCATTACCATGCTTAAAACAGAACATGACACCAACAAAATGATTGTATTTATAACTTATGTACGCCTCTGTAAGCTATAACACAAAAGCTAGTGTAAATCTAAAACTCATTACATATCAAATGTGTTGGATATTGGCCACATATACTATAATCAGTAAGATAACCATTTAACCATACGCTGGTTATGTTTGTGACGTGGATGTAATGTACTCGCTCCACATTTACTCGTCTCGTTCCTCGCGTGGTGCAAAAGGGAAATGTTACCAGAGGTCCCTGATTTCAATGTAAGTGAAATCGAGTTTCTAGTCCTATAAGAGACAGACGATAAAACGCATGTCCTCTGTTCTAGTTGATCAAGTAAAAGAACCTTTACTCTGTTGAAAATCTATAAGAGCAAATTGCACAGCTGCTGCCCATGTAAAAATTCAATCAAAATATTAAAATAAAACTCTATCAAAGTTAGTACATCTTCAAAATTACATTGAATTCCTCCCGTGCTACGGAGCTCGTGCACTCCCGCTAAGCTATCCATGTGTAAGAAAGATATCGCTGCACACTGGTTATTCACCGAAGTGCAATGATGATAGAATGATGATATCAATCAATGGCTCAAGGAGCAACATAACGCTTGTCGTCCCTTGAGTGTAAACCATCTCGTAAATAACACACTGTAAGCTGGAGTTATTATTTCAGACTCAGAGCTGCCTTCAAAATAAAAGTATTATGTACATACATGTAATATTTAATTGCAGATTTCTCCCTTATAATTGAGCTAATCTCTTCTGTCGAGAATGTCAGAAAATTACTGATATCAGGTTGAGATTGATTCAAATGTAATGTTCTAATAAATAAACACATTTATCATCATCATCCTGTTTTGTCGTGCATGTTCACGTTGGAATGTTTGGATCTCCACAGCTTTCTGTTCCCAACTTTGACGATAAACTCAGTTCTTGGCGTTCTGCTTTGCCATGATGTAAGACTGCTCAATGTATTGTCTCTATTTCTATCGCGCTCTCTCTGTCTCTCTGTGTGTGTGTGTGTGGGGTAGTGTGTGTATGCGTTTGTGTGTGTGTGTGTGTGTGTGTGTGGGGTAGTGTGTGTATGCGTTTGTGTGTGTGTGTGTGTGTGTGTGTGGGGTAGTGTGTGTATGCGTTTGTGTGTGTGTGTGTGTGTGGGTGTGTGTGTGTGTGTGTATGTATGTAAGCACTAAAGCTCTAAGACGTTATCAACCTGAAGTAGGGGCCATTATTTTGGGGCCATTAGGTGGTAAGATTGGTTGTTAATTTGTTATAGTTTGATCCTTCTTCTTCCTCATTTCCCACATTTGGTGAATTGGATTGTTTGTTTGCTTGGAGGTTCTGCTCTATTTCCTATGTTGTACTCCTGCCTTTAGTTTTAATTCCTAGTGTACTTCTTTCCTTAGTTTCTGACTTCTCGTGTTCCGACTTCTCTGGCTTAGTTCTGACTTCTCGTGTTCCGACTTCTCTCAGGCTTAGTTTCTGACTTCTCGTGTTCCGACTTCTCTGGCTTAGTTCTGACTTCTCGTGTTCCGACTTCTCTCAGGCTTAGTTTCTGACTTCTCGTGTTCCGACTTCTCTGGCTTAGTTCTGACTTCTCGTGTTCCGACTTCTCTCAGGCTTAGTTTCTGACTTCTCGTGTTCCGACTTCTCTGGCTTAGTTCTGACTTCTCGGGTTCCGACTTCTCTCAGGCTTAGTTTCTGACTTCTCGTGTTCCGACTTCTCTGGCTTAGTTCTGACTTCTCGTGTTCCGACTTCTCTCAGGCTTAGTTTCTGACTTCTCGTGTTCCGACTTCTCTGGTTCCCCATTTTTATTTGGTTTCTCTCCTCTGAGTTAGTTCCTTATTCCTGATTCTTCTCCAGTAGGTTAATTCCTTTACGATGTATATACATATATAAAGCAGTAGTATATTTATATTTGGGTCGTGGTTGTGATAGATGTTATTCTTAGATAATAGTGGCTCCTTTCTCACTCAGGGCATGCATTCATAAATGCGATATATTTAACGACCATGTAGAATTTGTATAGGCAAGTTTATTGGATGTCATAAGTGCAATTGTGGACAACTCATGAAAGGACGTCCATACACGATCAATGCCTATTGTTGTCTCTTCTATGTTTACTAAATTGTTGCTAACTCGTCACTACACAACACTACGTCGATTAGTTTTTACTACGTCAATGTCTCGTTTAGTGTTACCCTTCTGTTTGGAGAGTGCAAACACTAAGTCTCTACTAATATATCCTACCAACTATACTATAAACTAAAGCTACTTGTCTGTTCCTCAGCTGCCACCTGGGAGGGGGAGCTGGCTATCCACTACAAACCTACAATAAACAGAATCTAAATCTGTCAAAGTGTGTACACTTCTTCTTCTGCGAACGCTCCATATCAACTACATGTCAACCACTCTGTGTGATTTGTATGTGATCTGAGCTTAAGAACGATTGTGCGTTGTGCCAGTTATGCGCCTACAGGTAGGCCAGCACATTCGATTTCTGCACTTCTTTTTATTTACTAGGGTAGCATCCTTAGTGCCTACATTAGTCGCCTCTTACCACATGCATTGTAGGTCACAGTGGTAATATTCTTTGCTTCCCTTGCGGGCCCCGGCACCACACGAGCGTGTACTACACGACTTCTAAGCTGCACTATTTCATTAGGGGCTGGTTAACCCACAATTTGTGTCTTTTCAAACTTTATAAGCTCTAACCATATTGTAGGATGTGATTCAAAATTCATACTGTTTATTCAGTTATGTTCGAGTTTACGTCATAAATTTAATCTCTAAATACAGATCGTGCGAGACCCATGAGGAGACAAAATCAAATTCATTTCATGTATCCCGTGTTCTGAAACAAGTCAACGAAAATATACGATTTAACATTGTCTGACATTAGTGATTGTGAAGAGTGAGCAGTTTTGATTATTTATATTCACTGATAACAAGCAGTGTGGAATTGAAAGACTACAAGATGATGAATAAAAGAAACGATAATTACTTGAACATGCAGCAACAAAACAGACATCCATAATTAATAAGGTTCTAAGCTTTCGGATAACTAGCTAGCTCATTCTCTATTTTCCTAAACTAGCAGGCTAATTCCATATTACTGTTTGAGTTATCTAGATATCTTTTTAGAAAATAGTCTGCCATTGCTTTCCTTCCTAGCACTGATCATAACAAATGACACTTTGTCAATGACATCCTTTGGTACACGAGGGGAATAACGAGTACTTGACCTTGCCCATTGTGTCCTGTAGACTATCGGAAGGAAAGAAGCTCCTTACATCTTCTATAGTAGAGAAGAAAATAGACAATGTAAACGGGTTTGAATATCTTCACTGCTTACAAAAGATGGAAATTGGGTGAAGAAACTCAAAGAAGAAGAATGATGGCCTAAAATAAAGTAAACAGCTAAACACAGAATGGAATGGATCTGATAAGAAAACAAATAGAATACTAAACACAGAATGGAATGTATCTGATAAGAAAACAAATAGAATACTAATAGCATGCATATTCCCAGTGGCAAATAATTAGTGTGAATCATGCGCATTAAAAAAGGCAGGGGAAAAACATATATGTGTTTTTGAATATACGTGTTACAGAAGAGTTCTCCGTATACCATTGGTATATATATAGAACAAATAGATCTATGCAAGATGAACTCAAAATCAAAGAAAACTGACTGAAGCTACAAATAAGAATGCGGCATTTTGGACATATATAAAGACACGAAGAGTTGGCAAAGACCATCAAGGAAAGAGTCATGCTTGCAAAGATGGAAAAAAGTACGACCTCGCAGAAGATGGATTCAGGATGTCACCGATAATTAGAGCTTGAAGGCTTCAGAGGCGGAACTTCAGGCATATGAAAGAGAAATTCTAAAGAACTGTTAAGTTAGCAAAGTTCTCCGCAGGACAAGCTATTTGATGAGACAGACTAAATATAATGACTACAATGTGTGAGTTGACACAGACAAGCTATTTGATGAGACAGACTGAAAGTGATGACTACAATGTGTGAGTTGACACAGACAAGCTATTTGATGAGACAGACTAAAAATGATGACTACAATGTGTGAGTTGACACAGACAAGCTATTTGATGAGACAGACTAAAATTGATGACTACAATGTGTGAGTTGAGACAGACAAACTATTGGATGAGACAGACTAAAAGTGATGACTACAATGTGTGAGTTGACACAGACAAGCTATTTGATGAGACAGACTAAAATTGATGACTACAATGTGTGAGTTGAGACAGACAAGCTATTTGATGAGACAGACTAAAATTGATGACTACAATGTGTGAGTTGAGACAGACAAACTATTTGATGAGACAGACTAAAATTGATGACTACAATGTGTGAGTTGACACAGACAAGTTATGATCAGTAATTTATATTTTGTGAGAAAATGGACAAAACTGATTCATCGTGAGCTTGACGCTATGTATTATCGAAACACGATAAATGGGTCTCTGTTGAGGTATGGTGCTCGTCTCTCGCTTCAAAGGTACTCGGTTCGTTTACCCCGCGGACCGATCGGAATATTTTTCCAGATATCCTTTATCTCAATGAAAGTGAGATCTGGATCCTAGACAAGAAAACACAGATTTAATGTTCCCGTTGAGCAGATATAAAATCCTAGCCTTTGAAAATTGATAAAAGTAGACTATAAAGCCGCTTCCTGTGCAAAATTCATTGACAAGATTAATATAAAATTCTTAGAAAATGTTCACATCTTCAAAATTACATCTGGGACAATCGCTGGTTTTATTGAGTCTGTGCACTGCCGTTGAGGTCATCTTCTGTGAAGAAGAGATAGAACCACACATGATTATTCACATAAGTGCAATGATAACAGCCCCATCAATCATTCAATAATAACTGTACAGCCTGTGATGAAATGGTATTGTGAGTTTAGTGAGGGTCGAGTATGTGTGATGGTCGTTACGTCAGCAGATCTTTAAATCTATTTAAATCCAGCAATTTAGAAAAATGTGCCTGCTAAGCTAATTCCCCATATAACGAAAAATGTGCCTGCTAAGTTAACTGCCTCGTATTACGAAAAATGTGCCTGCTAATTTAACTGCCTCGTATTACGAAAAATGTGCCTGCTAAGCTAATTGTCCCATCTAACGATAGATTTCGAAGAACAATTTTGTTTTTCACATTTTTGCGATAGAAATTAATGCTATCACTCTTACACTGAAGACAGTAACGTGAACTGTTCACGGAGAATCAGCCTCCACAGCAAGCCAAAGAAAGTGATGTTGTTACGTGACAATGACTTACCACACACACAACACGGAACACGGAGCAGACGTAATCTTTCTTTCCAAGCTAGAAATGAGAAATTATTGACCATCCATGCCTTACAGCCATGATCTAACACCTGATTAGCATATCTCTCCCTCGATGAAAAACACATCTGCGCGGCATCCGATTAACATCAGACGAAAATATCAGGAATAAAATATAAAAATAAATGTAACAGCATGATCTCACATTCTACAGATTGAATTTTGATTCACGAATTTCCTGAGAGGACGTGCCTCAATAGAAATTGAGAAATATGTTTAAAATAATGTCAAGATGTAACTTTTTGAGAAGTATAGTTCATTTTCTTCTTCTGCGTTCTCACTAGATTGGGATTTCAGATTCTCTAAGAAAGACATCCGTCTGCCTCAGATTATCAGCCACACCATGCCCGCGTGCCCAGAGTGTTCGTAGCGCGTTGGACTACGGGTGACTAGTCCTCTGTAAGTGCGAGTTCAACTCCGCGGACTGACAGAAAAGCTACAGGTTCCCCAGATTTACGGTGTTCGTGGCACCGAGCCGAAGGGTTACGATGTCCATGACACCGAGCCGAAGAGCTTTCAGCTCAAGTGCTTCTGGATCGGGAAAAAAAAATCAGCCACACCATATAGTTAGTCTTGGACTCTGGTTTAAGTGGGCCACCTCTTTTTTTTCAAGTCTGCATACTGGGGACAGTTCTGTAGGATATAATTCTTATGATTTTTGCTACCCAGTTTGTGCCAACCTCTTCCCGCAGTAAGTTTTGGCCACCCTCGTGATGGTAGGTCTGATATTCTTACTGCGTGGTTAAATCGCCGAGGCAGATTGGCTACCGTAGAATCCGTTATACCATTCCTCATTGTGAGAAATCGTTGCACCATGTTATGCGCCTTATGGCCTGGATCATCCGTTTTCTGCAAGGTTTTGTTTCGGGTTAGCATTCCCTAGCGGACACGTCCATCCGATTTTAGCCAAACCTCCTTATTCGCCTCTTACGACATGCGTGGCAGGTAACATTAGTTCTATTCTTTACACCCCAAATTTGGGTCCCGGTAACCACTCGGGCGGTTTAGTAACCAATAACCAGACACTGCAGACTCAGCAAACACATAGATTAGGACTAACAGATCAAACAGCTCTCTGCCAGTGTCAACAAGTTTCGAAGATATTAATTATCGCTTTTGCCTTCCGAACAGACACCTGAGCATGGCCTGCGAACCTGTCCTCTCATGGATGAGCTGAGATGCTACATGTAGCCCCACCCATTCAACATGCGAACTAAACTATGGGGGAAACCTGACAAACTTCAAGCTGACTGCCCAGTTTGTGGTGCCCATTAAAGATCGCGGCCATAAATCACCGAAGAGGAAGAATCATCTATTTAAACTTCTGGTTCAGTCATTAACTGTTTGTTCAGTATTACCGCAGCTACCCAAACGACTTTCTCCAGATATGATCTGATCCGGTCTGACCACCTCAGATTTGTTGATTTTCGTACATCGCATTAACTGTTTGACTAACTGTTTGCAGCCGAATTGACTGCTCGAGTAGCTGCGTGTCCAACTGTCACATAGACTGACTGTCTGGTTAACTGATACTGAGAACGGACATTACAAGATATCGTAACTTGGCTACAAACTGCAGTATAACGGAACACACGTTACCTGCAGAGCCAACAAAGATAAAGAAAATGTTCTCTCATTTTTAACATTTTCAGAATTTTACTTGACAATTTCCTGTCTGGTGAATGAAACTGAGAGCCGAACGAGTGTAGCCGTTTATATCATTGTTTTGTAAGCGACATGGTCCATGATCGAATCTCACAACGTAAGTAGAAATTCTCTCGATCGTAGCAGCTCTGATGTCAACCCAGTAGCAATTGTGTGCCAGAGAAACACTGGGAAGTAAAAGCGGCCATCGTGATGTTGAACAATAACAACCATTATATGACGTTGGCCAAAGAAAGAGCGGGAATAGTATCCACCCCCTTCCCACTATGTCTCATTGTATGAAAACTAAACTATTTCTTTGATTTTTTTTTTAAGTGTCAAACTTGAACGGGTTTTTCCGTGCGCTTCAGAACCAATGTTTTTTGTCGTCTCTGTTATCTTTGAGGTCCACCTTTGTATAGTGCTGTACGATACGATACGTTACGATATCTTTCACCGATCATAATTTTGTTATTGTCATTTCTCTGATTTCCCTGTTGACTTATTTCTCATGTGTTTAGAAGTTGTTTGCCCACACCATTCCACTTAGTTTCACATAATCCCAAGATGTCGATCTCATAGTATGTTATCTTATTGACAACCGTTGCTGTCTTTACTATTTCATACATACTTCTAACATTCCAGGTGACAATTCTTGGGCTTATCCTAGGTGAAAGGAAATTAATCTGCAGTGCAGGTTCCTTTGCGGCTTTCTCTGCATCGCTTTGTACCTCTTCTAGAAGAGATTCCTTTCCTCTTGGTTGGCCCAGTCATTGTTTTATTTTTATGTGACTTGTTGGTTGAATTTTGTGGCTAACATTTTCTACTGGGTAGGGTAGCAAGCCCTACACCAAACCCCACCTTAGTTGCCTTTTATGACATGCCTTGTAGGTCGCAATGTTTCTATTCTTTGCTTTCCTTTGCGGATCCGGTAATACACGGCGGATACTGGCTTTGCGGGTCCCGGTGACACAGGGGCGTGTACTGGCTTTGCGGGTCCCGGTGGCACAGGGGTGTATACTGGCTTTACAAGCCCCGGCAACTCACGGGTGTATAATGACTTTGCTGTCCCCGGCAACACACGGGTGTGTAATGACTTTACTGTCCCCGGCAACACACGGGTGTACACTGGCTTTGCGTCATATAAAAAAATGCATCTAGCCAGTATATCGGCTCAAAAGAGTTGACGCGTTTACTTCTTCCTTTCGTCTTCCACCATTTACTTCTTCCTTTCGTCTTCCACCATTTACTTCTTCCTCTCGTCTTCCACCATTTACTTCTTCCTCTCGTCTTCCACCATTTACTTCTTCCTTTCGTCTTCCACCATTTACTTCTTCCTTTCGTCTTCCACCATTTACTTCTTCCTTTCGTCTTCCACCATTTACTTCTTCCTCTCGTCTTCCACCATTTACTTCTTCCTTTCGTCTTCCACCATTTACTTCTTCCTCTCGTCTTCCACCATTTACTTCTTCCTCTCGTCTTCCACCATTTACTTCTTCCTCTCGTCTTCCACCATTTACTTCTTCCTCTCGTCTTCCACCATTTACTTCTTCCTTTCGTCTTCCACCATTTACTTCTTCCTCTCGTCTTCCACCATTTACTTCTTCCTCTCGTCTTCCACCATTTACTTCTTCCTCTCGTCTTCCACCATTTACTTCTTCCTCTCGTCTTCCACCATTTACTTCTTCCTCTCGTCTTCCACCATTTACTTCTTCCTCTTGTCTTCCACCATTTACTTCTTCCTTTCGTCTTCCACCATTTACTTCTTCCTTTCGTCTTCCACCATTTACTTCTTCCTCTCGTCTTCCACCATTTACTTCTTCCTCTCGTCTTCCACCATTTACTTCTTCCTCTTGTCTTCCACCATTTACTTCTTCCTCTCGTCTTCCACCATTTACTTCTTCCTTTCGTCTTCCACCATTTACTTCTTCCTTTCGTCTTCCACCATTTGCTTCTTCCTCTCGTCTTCCACCATTTACTTCTTCCTTTCGTCTTCCACCATTTACTTCTTCCTCTCGTCTTCCACCATTTACTTCTTCCTCTCGTCTTCCACCATTTACTTCTTCCTCTCGTCTTCCACCATTTACTTCTTCCTCTCGTCTTCCACCATTTACTTCTTCCTCTTGTCTTCCACCATTTACTTCTTCCTCTCGTCTTCCACCATTTACTTCTTCCTCTTGTCTTCCACCATTTACTTCTTCCTCTCGTCTTCCACCATTTACTTCTTCCTTTCGTCTTCCACCATTTACTTCTTCCTCTCGTCTTCCACCATTTACTTCTTCCTTTCGTCTTCCACCATTTACTTCTTCCTTTCGTCTTCCACCATTTACTTCTTCCTTTCGTCTTCCACCATTTACTTCTTCCTTTCGTCTTCCACCATTTACTTCTTCCTCTCGTCTTCCACCATTTACTTCTTCCTCTCGTCTTCCACCATTTACTTCTTCCTCTTGTCTTCCACCATTTACTTCTTCCTCTCGTCTTCCACCATTTACTTCTTCCTTTCGTCTTCCACCATTTACTTCTTCCTTTCGTCTTCCACCATTTACTTCTTCCTTTCGTCTTCCACCATTTACTTCTTCCTCTCGTCTTCCACCATTTACTTCTTCCTCTCGTCTTCCACCATTTACTTCTTCCTTTCGTCTTCCACCATTTACTTCTTCCTCTCGTCTTCCACCATTTACTTCTTCCTCTCGTCTTCCACCATTTACTTCTTCCTCTCGTCTTCCACCATTTACTTCTTCCTCTCGTCTTCCACCATTTACTTCTTCCTCTCGTCTTCCACCATTTACTTCTTTATAGAAGTGTTGGGGAGGGGTGTGTAGTAGTGATGTTGTGTGTGCTTGTATTAAGATACTTTGTAAGCTGATATTCATTTTCATAAGGTGGTTCTTGATGCCGTCGCTCCATCTTTTGCGTGGTCTTCTTCTTGCTTTGTACTCGCTATACATTTTCTGTGTGACTCTCTGTGGTAGACGATACCAGGGCATTCTTGTCAGGTGTACTACTAAACAATTTACTACCAAATAAAACATCCAGCCAATATCACACTAACGCATGCAATGCAGATATACTAGACGGGTTTTATTGTGCTAAATACGGTTTGTTCTAAACAGAAAACATTAAGCCTTACAATTTCAAATGTACACTGGAGAGTTTATTGTATTAAAAACGGTTTGATAGTAGTTTTATTCTGCAAAGACCACATTCATCTTTAAGTAGCTTGTCCCTTCCGGAATTTGGTTCCAATGACAGCATTCCTGAAAAGCTCTCTGTTCTGTGCAAGTTGGCCGGCGTCAGCAGCAGTCATTCTCAGATCGGCAATGACATCCTGCATCCATCGTCTTCTAGGTCTTCCTCTCGTTCTTCTTCCAGGCACCATTCCCTCCAAAATTAATTTCTCCAGGCACTCATGTTGTTTGATGTGTCTGAAATATTTAATTGTCCTTGTTTTTATGCTTTGTAATAGCTAACTCTCTTTAATATCAAGCTGTTGCAGAACAGAAGCGTTTGTTCTTTTCTCTGCCCATGATATTCTAAGTAATCTTCTGTAGCATTTGCATTCAAACGCATTAATGATCTTATCTGCCGCTTTGTCAATGTTCCAAGTCTCACAACCATATGTTGCCAAGGGAAAAAACGAAGACTCTTAAACACACTAGACCTTACAATACAGAGAGTCACCAGATGGGACTTGATGTACTAGCAATGATGACATTAATATTACTGGATTATGTTATCATACATTACCTACTAATCCAGACGATCCATCATCTTATCTATGAGCTTTGATATGAGTGATCTCTTACAGCCTGTCTATGACATAGGTGCAGGTAAGAGATATAGTTAACGGGTGTGATATCACCTGTGTTGGCTTTCGTATCAAGCTCCAAACAAATTCGTTTCTCGTCCCAAAGTGGACGGATCAGGACATTTTCTAATGACTCATGTTGGAGAAGAACGAAATAAAATATGTCCTATGTCCTGTGTCCTGTGTCCTGTGTCCTGTGTCCTGTGTCCTGTGTTTAAATTAAGCATGTAGAGGAGCCGTTAGCAGTAGAAAATCTCTAAGAGAACAGGAGAGCTGCTGTCCGGGCAAAAATAGGGATCACTAATAATAAAAAGCTTCTACAAAATAACATGGGCAAATGTTGCCACTGCTACGAAGTTCATACTCTGTCTCTGAGTACTTACTGTGTAACACATCGGAGCACACATGGTAATTCATCGAAGTTAAATGATGGTGTTCTTGTCAATCAGTAAATCAATCAATAAATCACTCGCAACGTTTAATTAGACGTATCGTCTTCTTGTCTGTGTAATTAGGATCTTGCTCTCCCCCAAACAAAAATCCCGCCCATTCATCCAGAGACAACAAACAATCTCTATAGATTTCAAAGCGGGTATAGTTCGAAAGGATAGCAATATAAGATTTACAAGATTAAGTAAATGAGAATGTTTGTTCTTGTTAAGAAGAGACACATTTCACAACATCGTGGATGATGTAATAACGTCGGAGGTGATGTAACAACGTCGGGGGTGATGTAACAACGTTGGAGGTGATGTAATAACGTAGGAGGTGATGTAACAACGTCGGGGGTGATGTAACAACGTCGGGTTTGATGTAACAACGTCGGGGGTGATGTAGCAACGTCGGAGGTGGGGTAACAATTTCGAAGGTGATGTAACAGCGTCGGAGGTGATGTAACAACATCGTAGGGGATGTAACAACGTTGGAGGTAATGTAACAACGTCGGAGATGAAGTAATAACGTCGGAGGGCATGAAATAACGTTGGAGGTGATGTAACGACGTCGGAGATAAAGTAATAACGTCGGAGGTAATGTAACAACGTCGGAGATAAAGTAATAACGTCGGAGGGAATGTAACAACGTCGAAGAGAATGTAAGAACGTCGGAGGTGATGTAATAACGTCGGATGTGATGTAATAACGTTGGATGTAATGTAATAACATCGGAGGTGGTATAGCAACGTCGAAGGTGATGTAACAATTTCGGAGAAGATGTAACAGCGTTGGGGGTGATGTAGCAACATCGTAGGGGATGTAACAACGGTGGGGCTGATGTTACAACGTTGGAGGTGATGTACCAACGTCGGAGATGAAGTAATAACGTCGGATCGGATGTAATTACGTCGGAGGGATGCATCGACGTCGGAGGGATGTAATAACGTCGGAGGGATGTCGTGACGTCGGAGGGATGTAATAACGTCGTAGGGATGTCGCACGTCGGAGGATGTAATAACGTCGGAGGGGATGTCGTGACGTCGGAGGGGATGTAATAACGTCGTAGGGGATGTCATGACGTCGGAGGGGATGTAACAACGTCGGAGGTGATATAACAACGTCATAGGTGATGTAACAATGTTGAAGGTGATATAACAACGGCGGAAGTGATGTAAGAACGTCGGAGGTGATGTAACAAAGTCCGAGGTGATGTAACAACGTCGGAGGTGATGTAACAACGTCGGAGGTGATGTAACAACGTCGGGGGTGATGTAATAACGTCAGAGGTGATGTAACAACATCGTAGGGGATGTAACAACGTTGGAGGTGATGTAACAACGTCGGAGATGAGGTAATAACGTCGGAGGGAATGTAACAACGTCGGAAAGGATGTAAGAACGTCGGAGGTGATGTAATAACGTCGGATGTGATGTAATAACGTTGGATGTAATGTAATAACGTCGGAGGTGGTGCAACAACGTCGGAGGTAGTATAGCAACGTCGGAGGTGATGTAACAATTTTGGAGGGGGTGTAACAGCGTCGGAGGTGATGTAACAACATCGTAGGGGATGTAACAACATTGGGGGTGATGTTACAACGTTGGAGGTGATGTACCAACATCGGAGATGAAGTAATAACGTCGGAGGGGATGTAACAACGTCGGAGGGGATGTCATGACGTCGGAGGGGATGTAATAACGTCGGAGGAGATGTCATGACGTCGGAGGGGATGTAATAACGTCGGAGGGGATGTAACAACGTCGGAGGTGATGTAACAACGTTGGAGGTGATATAAAAACGTCGGACGTGATGTAACAACGTCGGGGTGATGTAAGAACGTCGGAGGTGATGTAACAACGTCGGGAGTGATGTAACAACGTCGGGAGTGATGTAGGAACGTCGGAGGAGACGACATTGTGGCAAATCTGAAGCCAGCAATTAACTAGTTTGTGTTCTGACATCAGTAAATCTGGTCGATTGTAGTAACACTGAAGATGTAATACGCAAAGAAGATGTCAGACGCGAAAGAAGATGTCAGCAGCAAAGAGGATGTCAACGCGAAGATGTCAACAGAAGATGTCAGACAAGGAAATGTCTGACGCGAAAGAGATGTAGAACGCGAAGATGTCAGACGCAAAGAAGATGTCACCCAAAAGATGTCAGGGAAAGAAGATGTCAGAGCAAAGAA
Organism: Arion vulgaris; assembly: GCA_020796225.1. Taxonomy (NCBI): domain Eukaryota; kingdom Metazoa; phylum Mollusca; class Gastropoda; order Stylommatophora; family Arionidae; genus Arion; species Arion vulgaris. Next base: position 11,117,417 of record CM036759.1, on the reverse strand, counting down.
GATGTCACACGCAAAGAAGATGTCAACCAAGATGTCGAACGCGAAGAAGATGTCAACGCAAGAGATGTACAACGCAAGAAGATGTCAGACGCAAAGAAGATGTCAACGCAAAGAAGATGTCAGACGAAGAAGATGTCACACGCAAAGAAGATGTCAAGAGAAAGAAGATGTCAGACGCGAAGAAGATGTCAACGCGAAGAGAAGATGTCACAGCAAAGAAGATGTCACCGGAAGAAGATGTCACACGCAAAGAAGATGTCAGACAAAGAAGATGTCAAGCAGCATGAAGAAAGAAGATGTCAACGCGAAAGAAGATGTCAACAGAAACGAAAGAAATGTCAGACGCAAAGAAGATGTCAGACGCAAAGAAGATGTCGACCGAAGAAGATGTCAACGCAAAGAAGATGTCAACGCAAGAAGATGTCACACGCAAAGAAGATGTCAGACGCAAAGAAGATGTCACACGCAAAGAAGATGTCAACGCAAGAAGATGTCACACGCAAAGAAGATGTCACACGCAAAGAAGATGTCACACGCCAAGAAGATGTCACACGCAAAGAAGATGTCACACGCAAAGAAGATGTCAGACGCAAAGAAGATGTCAGACGCAAGAAGATGTCAGACGCAAAGAAGATGTCCACGCGAAGAAGATGTCAGACGAAAGAATGTCAGAAAGATGTCAGACGCAAGAAGATGTCAGACGCAAAGAAGATGTCAGAGCGCAAAGAAGATGTCACGCAAAGAAGATGTCAGACGCAAGAAGATGTCAGACGCGAAGAAGATATCAGAGCAGCAAAGAAGATGTCAGACGCGAAGATGTCGAAGAAGATGTCAGACGCAAAGAAGATGTCACACGCAAAGAAGATGTCAGACGCAAAGAAGATGTCACAGCAAAGAAGATGTCAGGAGCACAAAGAAGATGTCACGACGAAGAAGATGTCACACGCAAAGAAGATGTCAGACGCAAAGAAGATGTCACAGAAGATTGAAGATGTCAGACGCAAAGAAGATGTCACACGCAAAGAAGATGTCATACGCAAAGAAGATGTCAGACGCAAAGAAGATGTCACACGCAAAGAAGATGTCAGACGCAAAGAAGATGTCGAGCAAGCAAGAAGATGTCAGACGCAAAGAAGATGTCACACGCAAAGAAGATGTCAGACGCAAAGAAGATGTCAGACGAAGAAGATGTCAGAGCGCAAAGAAGATGTCAGCAGCTGCAAAGAAGATGTCAAAGAGTGTCAGCAAAGAAGATGTCAGACGCGAAGAAGATATCAGACGCAAAGAAGATGTCACACGCAAAGAAGATGTCAGACGCAAAGAAGATGTCAGACGAAGAAGATATCAGACGCAAAGAAGATGTCACGCAAAGAAGATGTCAACGCGAGATTCAGAAGAAGATGTCAGACGCAAAGAAGAAGATGTCACGCAAAGAAGATGTCAGCGACGAAAGAAGATGTCAGAGCGCAAAGAAGATGTCACCGCAAAGAAGATGTCAGACGCAAAGAAGATGTCAGACGCAAAGAAGATGTCACACGCAAAGAAGATGTCAGACGCAAAGAAGATGTCAACGCAAAGAAGATGTCAGACGCAAAGAAGATGTCAGACGCAAAGAAGATGTCAGACGCAAAGAAGATGTCAACGCAAAATAGAAGATGTCACACGCAAAGAAGATGTCAGACGCAAAGAAGATGTCATGCAAAGAAGATGTCACACGCAAAAGAAGATGTCACACAGGTCAAAGAAGATGTCAGACGCAAAGAAGATGTCAGACGCAAGAAGATGTCACGCAAAAGAAGATGTCACCCAAAGAAGATGTCATACGCAAAGAAGATGTCAGACGCGAAGAAGATGTCACACGCAAAGAAGATGTCACACGCGAAGAAGATATCAGACGCAAAGAAGATGTCAGACGCAAAGAAGATGTCACACGCAAAGAAGATGTCAGACGCAAAGAAGATGTCAGACGCAAAGAAGATGTCAGACGCAAAGAAGATGTCAGACGCAAAGAAGATGTCAGACGCAAAGAAGATGTCCACAAAGAAGATGTCACACGCAAAGAAGATGTCAGACGCAAAGAAGATGTCACACGCAAAGAAGATGTCACACGCAAAGAAGATGTCACACGCAAAGAAGATGTCACACGCAAAGAAGATGTCACACGCGAAGAAGATGTCAGACGCAAAGAAGATGTCACACGCAAAGAAGATGTCATACGCAAAGAAGATGTCAGACGCGAAGAAGATGTCATACGCAAAGAAGATGTCAGACGCGAAGAAGATGTCACACGCAAAGAAGATGTCACACGCAAAGAAGATGTCAGACGCAAAGAAGATGTCACACGCAAAGAAGATGTCAGACGCGAAGAAGATATCAGACGCAAAGAAGATGTCAGACGCAAAGTAGGTGTCACACGCAAAGAAGATATCAGACGCAAAGAAGATGTCACACGCAAAGAAGATATCAGACGCAAAGAAGATGTCACACGCAAAGAAGATGTCAGACGCAAAGAAGATGTCAGACGCAAAGAAGATATCAGACGCAAAGAAGATGTCAGACGCAAAGAAGATGTCACACGCAAAGAAGATGTCAGACGCAAAGAAGATGTCAGACGCAAAGAAGATGTCAGACGCAAAGAAGATGTCACACGCAAAGAAGATGTCAGACGCAAAGAAGATGTCACACGCAAAGAAGATGTCACACGCAAAGAAGATGTCAGACGCGAAGAAGATGTCAGACGCAAAGAAGATGTCACACGCAAAGAAGATGTCAGACGCAAAGAAGATGTCACACGCGAAGAAGATATCAGACGCAAAGAAGATGTCACACGCAAAGAAGATGTCACACGCGAAGAAGATGTCACACGCAAAGAAGATGTCAGACGCAAAGAAGATGTCACACGCAAAGAAGATATCAGACGCAAAGAAGATGTCAGACGCAAAGAAGATGTCAGACGCAAAGAAGATGTCACACGCAAAGAAGATGTCAGACGCAAAGAAGATGTCAGACGCAAAGAAGATGTCAGACGCAAAGAAGATGTCACACGCAAAGAAGATGTCAGACGCAAAGAAGATGTCACACGCGAAGAAGATGTCAGACGCAAAGTAGGTGTCACACGCAAAGAAGATGCGGTTAAGTTCTGGAAAACTGGAGTTGTTTGGAAAATAATGAAAGAGGGGTATATGGACACAGAGGGACAAACGATGAGATCCAAGTAGAAAGACAGATTGATAGACAGACAGTGATAGTAGCCAGCTGGGTTGGAGTTTTGTTTTGTTTTTTATGCTCTTAACTTTTAAACCCTGGCCACCTGTACCTTAGAGACATATTCCCTGAGCCCTGAGCAAAAACAGCCTGTATCAGAGTTATATTAGAAATACGATTAAAAAACACAGAAAAAAGCTCACAAGCTGAGACCAGAAGATCCTCTTTTCACGTAACAGGTAAGCCCACAAATCCGAAGGATTGCTTCACATGTTTTGCAAGCCCACTGTCGAGACCAGAAGGTTTCTCAAATATAGTGCAATTCAAGAGAGCAAGCAGACAACACCTACAGGTAAAACTCCACGAACATTTTCACTTTTGACTAAGCAAATCAAGAACACAGGCGATTCCAACAAAATGGACAATCTAGATTAATAAGAACATTTACTTTATGTGTTGTTTTCTGTGATTGACTGTAAGTATATAATTAGAGATTCAAATGCTAGATTTTCAGTTTCCATTGTATATTATATTATTATAGGAGCCATATCATCCCTTAATTCTAGCCATTTACATTGTGAACAGTCGTTAAATAATATCTCTGTGGCTGAGTGGTTAAGCCGTTTGCCTTGCGAGTCGAAGGTCGTTGGTTCGAATCCGTACCGCGCCGTTCTGTTCACGGGTGCATTTCTTTACCAGAGACCCTAGGATTATTGTCGGATCTACGGAGTTCGTGCTTTGTGCAATACTTTTGGCAGGGGGCGTACAATTCCTACCGAGAGGAACTGAGCCATATGGGGTAAAACCCGGTGCAATGAAGTCTATCCTTCGGCTTTAGTTAAATAATATAAAAATGGCATACAAAAACACTAGTAGAACAGTCGAGGAAACTTCAGGAGATGACGAAACGGCGCGTGCCGACCAGCACCCGAGAGATTGCCATCCAGGAACCACAAAATCCCCATGTATCCAGATACGCAATGCGATCCATGGAAAAAATTAATATGGCAATTCGAAGATAAACATGGACCATCCGTCGAGGATTTCGCCAAGGACATTCGAAATTCATGGAAGAACCTCGGTATGGACCATGACGACAAGATGGACTGCCTCATGGAGCATGACGACAAGATGTACTGCCTCATGGAGCATGACGACAAGATGGACTGCCTCGTGGACCACATTACTGAAGAGATCAAAAGCGAAGTACGGATCGAACTGACCCTAAAGTATTGTTACAAACAATAGTGAAAGAATATGACGATACTCGTTCGTACCCCCTCCCTCTTCCCCCTCTCCGTATTCTGTATTCTAAAAATTGTACATGACAACTGAACGATCTGGTGAATCTAATAGAGAATTCTCCCACCGATTGTTGAACCTCTACCAAAAGATAACCATGGCACAGCAAAAAGAGAGACTACAGAACAAAGGTTCCTCAGAGACCACTTCCTAAAGAACCTCGCAGATAAGTTGAGCTCAAAGATCCTAACGGAAAATGCACTACAAAATACATCAATGATCTGTATACAAACAAGAGACACCGCCCTCAGATGGGAGAGAGATCCCATAACCGACACTCTAGCGACAACTAATAACTAAACCACAAGCAACGCCAGCTACACAATGTGGACGCCAGTTTGGAAAGGAGTATCGCAGAGACACAGAAACAGAACAGACGCACAGCCCTCCGTAAGCAATACCCATAATACCCTATTCGGTGCTCAGTATGCACACAAAAAAGAGGAAATTAGACAGACACTGATAGAGCAATCCTTTAAACGAACATCCCCCAGGGAATGGAGTGAGTCCCCACAAACAGCCTAAAAACGAAAATAACAGAAGTTATAAACAATATCAATAATAACTCAATTGGTAGAAGGATAATAATAGAACCCTGAATTCTGACAATAGTTAATAAATTACAACCAAACACAAGATGTTATTCTGATAATAAAACCGGACATGTTGTCAAGAATGTACTTACTTGACTTGACTTATTCCTCTCCGCTCCTCGTGGAGGATAGGGCCTCAACAGTTGTTCGCCACTCTTCTCGGTCTCTGGCTGTTTTCTTTATGGTCTCCCAGAATAGTCGCGCACTCTATAGTTCCCCAAGAAGACTTTGTCTCCATGTCTTTTTAGGGTGTTCTCTTTTTCGTTTTCCTTGCGGATTCTACTCAAGTGCTTGTCTAGTGACACTCGAGTGTGTCTTCCGTAGGGTATGCCCGACCTATGCTATTTTCTCCTCTTGACTTGGGTCATCATGGGCTCCTATCCGGTTCTTATCCACAGGTCTGTGTTTGCAACACTATCATACCATCTCAGTCTGAGAATCCGACGAAGACATCCGTTGACAAATAACACTCTCGATAATACATGTACAAGACGGAAGACATTTGGAAATGGACCACAATGTTTTACATGTGGTTTCTCTCTCGCGATCCCGGCCTAGACTGATGAACCAACTCTTATCATGAATGTTACCGTGTTTTTAAGGGACAGATTCTCGCGAAGCTCTGTGTTATGGGGCCAGGTTTCTTTTCTTATATCTGCTATCAGTTGACAATCTTGCAGTACATGCTCTACCGTCATGTCTGCATTTTGGTATGGGCACAGGCTAGTTGTGTCAATTTTAAATTTGTTAAACAATTGGGCGCGGAGCTTGTTGCGGCCTGTACGGAGGCGGAGTATGGCAACTTATTCACTACGAGACAGATCATAGTACCCGTCGCTGTTGTTGTATTGGGGATGGTCTTTTGTCCATTTGTCTCTGTAGTGCCAGCCGACGGTTGTTCTGGCTTCCTCGTAACTGATCTCGAGATCAATCTGAGGTAATCGCCAGTCATCTTTGGCTAGCTTGTCGGCATATTCATTTCCGCTTATGTTACAGTGCGATGGGATCCACTGAATGACGGTGCGTTTGAGTGTGTACACTAGGGCATCGAGGGTCGCTTTGAGCTCATTGAGCTCTGTTTTACCTGCACTTTTTAGTGCCGTGATGACCGATAGAGCATTGGTGAATATCACGACTTTGTTGCGAGAGGTGTCTCTTCTCTCTAAGGATCATTTCGGCCGCTGTTCTTATTGCCTCTACCTCTGCCCGGTAGTTATTTGAGAATTTTCCTGTGGCAATCGCTTTTGTGACCGTCACTTTTTTTTAGAGTTTAAGCACTATTCCTCCTCCGCCGTCGCTGATTGCGTTCCTTGCCGATCCGTCAGTATAGACATGTAACCACTTATTTTCATGGTACTCTGTCTCTATATATTTTTCTGTGGCCTCTCTTCTTTCGAAGTTTTCTTGCTGCCCTTTTTTCAGTATGCCTGGTATGGATTCCATTAGTTCCGGCATTTTGGTTTTCCACGGCGGGCACTTATCGGTTGCCGGGATTGATTTGACTTTGCAGTTTGCTAGGACCGGATGGTCTGCAATCAGTGCTTTCGCGTTTTTTGCGACGCTTGTTCTCTGTATCCTACCCCTTCCGAATCCGTTTATTCTTTCGTACATAGGGTGGGAATCGAGCCGTTTAAGTTTTTCCGCAAGTACCAAGACTTTTCTGTCCCTTCGATCTGACATTGGTTGGATGCCTGTGATTGTTTCCATCTCCTAGATGGGCGTGGTCTTCATGGCTCATGTGATAATGCATATTGCACGGTTTTAACTGTTGCTCACTTTGGCGAATTGTTTGTTGGATGCACTACTCCACGCTGCAATGCCGTACTCCAGGATCGGCCGCACTCTTCCAGAGTACAGTGTTTTTAGGACTCTGGTGTTTGCTCCCACGGAAGCCTGCGAGTTTGCTCATCATCGTGAGCCTATATCTCGCTTTTGGCGTAGCATTTTCAATTTGGGGGCACCAATTCAGTTTTCGGTCGAGTGTGACTCCGAGGTACGTTGGGGTCTTGCTTTTAGGAAGATCTTGCCCATTGACTTTAAGCTTAATTTTATGATTCTGGATGTTCTGTGAGAACACAGTGTATGTTGTTTTAGAAGGGTTTATGTTCATATTCCACTTTTTTTTACATTTCCAAGTTATTTAGCGTAACCTGCAGTCAATTTCTTGCTATGGGCATTGCCTCTACCCTCGCCCATATTGCGTAGGCGTACTTCGTCGGCGTACATGGTAGAGTGTACTCGCTTTGGCAGGCATGTTGCTATGTCATTGACAAAGATTAGAAAGAGAGTTGGTGAGAGCACTCCTCCTTGGGGGATTCCTTGCTCTAATGTGGTTTTCATGCTAGTGTACCCCAGAACTTGAACCCTTGCTGTTCTGTTCTCTAGGTATCTATCAAGCCATTTGTACATTCTTCCCTTTATACCGAGGGTGAGGAGTTTTAGTTTTAGTCCTTCTTTCCAGACTGTGTCAAACGCCTTCTCCATATCTACCAGGACTGTCAGTGTCTGTTTCTTTTCTTGGAAACCATCCTCGATTTACTGCGCTATATAGGTAACTTGATCTTCTGTAGATCGGTGCTTCCGAAAGCCTCCCTGTTGTACCATGAGAAGCCCTTTGCTTTCCAAGTGCCAAGATAGCCTTTTGTTCACCATGCGTTCCATGCGTTTGCCCGTGCAGCTTAGGAGGCTTATTGGTCTGTAACTCGCCGGGTCCAGTTTATTTTTGCCTGGTTTTAGGATGGGTACCATGATCGCTTCCTTCCATTCTCGTGGTACTATGCCTGTTCTCCACGACATATTGAGGACGGCCAGTAGAGCTGCCTTTGCTCTAGTACCCAAGTTTTTAAGCATCTCATTTGTGATCCCATCCTTTCCGGGCGACTTTCTGAGCTTCAGCTCACTTAATGCCTCTTCCAACTCATTACTGGTGAATGTATCCGTTAGGTGACTATCAGCTTTTCTTGGCTTGCCTTGGAGGGCTCTAGATTTTCTCTTTGTGTCATCGATTTTTTCTTTTGCTATGCTTACTCCGCTGACTTCGGCATATTTTTGCATTATAATGTTTGCGGCTTCCCTTCCGAGGACATCTTTTGTCTTTTTCAAGGACTATTGGGGTCGGCTGGTGTTTTCGTCACTCAGCGCTTTTGCTAACTTCCACAATTTATGGCGGTCCCTATCAAGGTTCAGGGATTCGGTCTTATCAACCCAACTCTGTCGTGCTGATCGTTTGACCTCACGCTTGTATTTTGCCTCTGTCGCTTTGTAAGCAGTATTGGTCGTTACTGACTGTGCATGTTCTGCCTCACTCCTTGCCAATTCAAGGTCGTTTTCAAGCTTCTGAACCTCTGCTGTCCAATATGGCTTCTAATCCTTCCGTGCGCCTCTAGGAATGGTTTCCCGTGCCGCTTTCAGGATTGTTTGTGAGAGTTCCCTTGCCACGGATCGCATGTGTTTCTTTTCATGCATGTTGATGCGCTCAACATTGGCATCTGTCAGTGCCCGTACTGTTTCCAATTTGCTTTTTTGTAGTTCCAGCGTGGCAACCACATTTTGGGCTCAGGTACAAATTTTAGGTCTACTTGCAGGTTGACGGGCCTATGGTCACTATCTCCGAGTTGCTTTGTGACCGTACGTAATGTTTTTGTGGAGAGGTCACTTGTTTCGAAGGTCAAATCGAGGGTGCTAGTCGTATGCCACCTTCTCGAGTAGAAGGTGGACGGGTCGTCTGGAGCATTGATGAGGAACAGGTTGTTTTCTATCTCCCAGTCTTCCACTTCTACGCCTCTGCTGTTCGTTTCGAGGTAGCCCCATCTTTCTGAGTGGCTGTTGAAATTGCCGACCACCATGCATGCTGTATCATTGATTCTCATTGCATCGAGTGACAGCGAGATGTCACTTGGGCAGTATAAGTTATACAGAAGAATCTGCATTACTTCACATGTAATTAGGACGCCTATGATCTCTGCTGCGCCGACACTTCCTGTGGTTACATCCACTTGCTTTGCTGGAATGCCGTTTCGAACTAGGGTGAGGACTCCACCCTTGTGCCCTTCTCGGTCTAATCTGAAGGTTTGGTAACCTCTGATCCCGAATCTATGTTGGGCATTTAGATGAGTCTCTTGTATGCACGCAACATCAATTTCGTCTTCTGCAAGCCCTATTGCGAGTGCTTGCTTTTTGTGATGCCTTCGGCATTCCATTGGACAATGTTTAATCGTCGCTGGCCAGTATTTTGTCGTATTGAACCAGTAGCTTTTCCCCGTTGACCTCGCTCGCTGCTTTGCCGAGTTGGAGGGCGTGGACCGTTAGTAGCAAAAAACGGGCTCCTTCAAGGCATGGGGCCCGGCACTCGTCCTTCCCGACGGATCTCTACAGGCGTAGCACCATATCGAGATTCTATAGTAAACATATTCATGATAAAAATTGGCCCATGCAGTCTTAGCATGGGTAGCTACGTCACCCCGTTTAGTGCCAATTGGAGCACAGTTTCTTATCCTTCGGCCGTGTGTCCAATTTCAACCAACGTTTACTGGGTTTGCGCTCCGTTAGCCTTTGACTGTCACCAGCCAAATCCACAAGGCAGCAGGTTGCTATTTTCTTTCAGGGCAGCGACCCTTAGACGACCTGTCCTCCCAGGCTGATGAGCGTCATCTGCCCAGCTATACCTGTTTTGTTAATGGACTTCTTGGTTTGTCTACCTTGTCTACCATCCAGTTTTGTTTACGGTTTACTCCGCTAGCCTTTGATTGTCCCCAACCAATTTTGCACTCACCGGTTATCACCAACCCTGATATTTCCGGGGATGTTAATTGCGTGAACAATCGTACCCTGCCCGACTGTCTCAGGGAGGGTAGTTTCGTAAAGCGCTAGATCGTAACTTTGGGTTTTACGCTCGGCCAACTCTACCCAGTATCTTAGTCCGCGCTTGGCCTCATGTACGGAGTTTTATCGCAGTCTTCCCATGTGACACCGTCACCTGATGTACCACATTTATCGTGCACTGGGAGTACCACGGCACGCTGCCCAACTTGTGCTCGTGGCTCGAGTTTCGATTCGTTCCGCGTGCACGTCTCATCCCTTCGCATGCAGCCTTTCCTATCTGCTGGAAGGCTGATACGACCAACATTTACTCTGGGTGAGTTTTTGTTCTCGGACGCTCGTACTCTGCTATTTGGTGCTCTTTCTTGAGCTTGGGCATATTTTATCGGACTTCGGCCAGGAAATGTGTGTGTTGTTCATGGATTTCCGGCCTTTTCATTGCTTTTCCGAGTTCGCACTACCGCCTCTTTTTTGTTCGCGGGCGCTCGAACGCTGCTGAATCGTACTTTTGAATTCGGACATATTTTATCGGACATCGGCCAGGAGATGCGTGCTTGTTCAGGGATTTTCGGACCCCTGCATTGTTTTTCCTTGCTTGCACTACTACCACCTCTTGTGGTTCTCCTATTTCCCTGCCCCCTTAGCCAGACCGGAACCTGAGTCTGTTTCCAGGGTCACCACGTGGAGGTAAGGGGCAGGATCTTGATTAGTGCCTGCTCACTAATCCTGGAACACCCCCTCATGTACCTTTGACCCCACATGTGGCTTAAGAGGTCATAACTTCCAACAATGTGGGGATAAAATTAAAATTTTTTAAAACTCGAAATGTTTCTCTTGTGGCGACCTTGGTTTCAACGCCCAAAGGAGCACAGCTCTTCAACAGACTTTTTCCAGCCCTTTCTCTCTCTTGCCATCTTCTCAAATTCTTTCCACGTCTTCCCTATCTTTCTAATTTCAGTTCCAATGTTGCTAAGTTTCTTTAGGTCGTCTTTACTACAGGTGAGGTAGCCAGCTCCACCACAAACACTCCTAAGTCGACTCTACCGACATGCTTTGCATATCGACACATTGCTGCATATTCTTGCTTCCCATTTTAGACCCAGGCAGTACATAAACTGACGTCTACCTTAGTAGCCTCTTAAGACATGCCTTGTAGGTCGCAGTGTTACTATTCTTTTCTCCCCTTGCTGGACCGGGCAACGCACGGCGTTCTCAGGAAGTACCAGTTTAAATGTAAAATAATTATAGATAAATGTGCTACCATATCGTTTTAATTAACTCTTTGATAAAGAGCTGGTCTTGCATACTTTACTTTATGACCACGGAGAGAAAAGTTTAATTACAGTTTGATCAATCCAAAGGGTCCAAATGTGAAGCATTGACTTCAATGCACCGAGCTTTCTCATATGGTTCCATCCCAGTCGGCAGAGATGACTTGCCATGTGCCGAGAGCATTGCTCAAAGCACGAACTCCGTAGGTCGGGCAAAAGTCCTAGAGATCTCACGAAAAATCGCACACGTGTCTCGGCCTGGACTCAAACCCACAACCATCACTGCGAAAGCTAGACTTAACCACTTCGCCATTGAGACCCACTGTGTGATAAATGACTCTCTGTGTTTACCAGAGAGGTGCAACAGCATACGTCTGAGATTGTTGTTATCATCGCTTGCGATGGACGGCTATTAGTTATAAATGAAGACTACAATAATCAACACACTTTCCTTCTATATTTTTTTTATAGTAATTTAATAATTGTATTTTTCTTTCTTCCAGGTTCACTTACACAAGATAATCACACACTATCTCATCACACAATGGTACTAACTGACAGCATATCCTACTTGTTGGCATTTATCTTGATCTTCCTAGCTGTACTTTGGTTGTGGAGCAGAAACAGACGTACTTATCCAACACAGAATATCCCACCATTTCCTGTTAAACCTTGGCCATTTTTTGGACATTTCTTCATGATGCAAGGAAATTTAAGAGACAAAATGAAAGAATGGCGACAGAAAGTAGGTGATATTTACAGCTTGGACGTCGGAGGTCAACTGTACATTTTTGTTAATGATTACAATGTCATTAAAGAAGTTTGGGTCAATCATGCTGACCATATTATTAATGCGCAATATTCTTTAGCAAACGATATTCTAGAGGAATATGATAGAGGTATATTTACAGCAAGAGATAACAACTGGAAGGAGCAAAGAACAACATCGCTATCCATTCTTCGTTCTTTTGGAATGGGGAAGAATTTAATGGCGAATAAAATTCAAGAAGAGGTCTCATATATTCTTGAAAAAATGGCTGCTCTAAAAGGAGAACCGGAAGATGTCCGACTACTTCTAAATATCAGTATTTCTAATGTTATTTGTTCCGTTACAGTGGGGAAACGATTCGAACACGATGATCCTTATTTTTCTCGTTTTGTGCTATTATTGAGAGACACTCTCAAATATGGAAGAGCTGTTTCAATTCTTACACCCTTTAAATACTTATACTACTTGCCAGGTGATCTTTTCAATATCAAAAAATGGGCCAAAGCTTCTTTGGAAGTCAATGAAATGTTTAGTAAGCATCATGTTAAGGAGCTAACAAAAACCTTCAATGAAAATGAAGAACCACAGAACTTTGTAACTGCATACATCAAGGAAATGAAGAAGATGGAACACAAAGGTTTACAAACCAACTTAAATGAAGCAAACTTGATTCCAATAATCAGAACTATTTTTATTGCAGGAACAGAGACCACTAGTACAACCATTTTATGGTGTCTTCTGTACATGTTACACCATCCAGATGTACAAGAGAAAGTGTACCGTGAAATTGAGGCCAATGTGGGAACTGAACGTGTACCAACTATGTCTGACAAACCCAAACTGACCTATCTGAATGCGGTAATCATGGAAACACAACGTATAGCGAGCCTACTTCCTCTGGCAATACCTCGTGAAGTTAGTGCTCCTATTGAGGTTGATGGTTTTACTTTTCCGAAAGGAAGTGTGATCTGGTCTGTTTTGGACTCTGTCCATTATGACAAGAAAATTTGGGGAGATCCAGAAAACTTTCGTCCTGAGAGATTCATTGATAAATACGGAGCTCTCATCAACAGAGAAGAACTGATTCCATTTTCTATTGGTAGAAGAATATGTCTGGGAGAAGCACTAGCTAGAATGGAATTATTTTTATTTCTATCAGCCATTCTTCAGAGATTCAAGTGTGAACCTACCGATATATCTGGAGATCTGCCAACACTTAAAGAGGAACACGGGACCACAGCGGTTCCTCAACCATTCAAACTTAGATTTGTTGACCGCAACGTCTCCAAATAATAACATAAATTTAGGGGGCAGTACCAACAGAGAATTGATGGCGGTAGTACAAAAATCATAGCAAACTCAATTTTAAAGATATAGGTGCCATATTTTCACACATAATGGACACATTATTAAGCTATCACAGCAAGTAAATGCCTCAGGGGTCTAGTTTGTACATTTGAGTGCAAGAATTTTTTTTCATGGAAATTGACTTCACACATGCGGAAAATTAAGATGGTACTTTTACATACTTTTAAGCAAACAGTACAACCAAACTCATTCAAATTTAAACAGCATACACACAAATAGTGTAGGTTTCGTAGGAACTAGGGAAAATAGTTTATAATGAATAGTTTTGTTTTGTTTGGTACTTGAAATGTGTCTTAAATATGGTTTGAAAATTGTCAGCTTTAAAAAATCATAGAAATGAATATATTAAAGATGTTTTAATCTCTCTAGAATACAAGAGAGGCCATAGTAGTGTAAATAAGCATGTCAAATTTCATTCTGATTGGTTAATAATTGACAAAGTTATGATGTAAAGATGACAGATAACTGATAATTTTGGAACAAAATCACAAACATATTTTGTCACATGTTTACCTCAATGACTCCCAGAAGACGTCGTCATTTATGAGTCATGATAACTCAGAAGCTATTTAACTAATTGTAAAAATTTAAACATAAATGTGTAGAAAATTGGGTAATCTTTAATTTTGATACCAAGTTTGTTATGATATTTAAAAATCAAATTTTTTCTAATATCCCTGGTGGTACTTCCCCCTAACAAAATTGGAGCGCGAAATCGTTGTCTCATCGTCAGCTTGTATCGTTTCCACATCGAAGGCTGGCTTTCAATATATCATCGTCAAGTAGCTTGTCCCTTCCGAAACTTTGCTCCCACGACAGCATCCCTGAAAAGCTCTCTGTTCTGTGCAAGTTGGCCGGCGTCAGCAGCAGTCATTCTCAGATCGTCAATGACATCCTGCACCCATCGTCTTCTATGTCTTCCTCTTGTTCTTCTTCCAGACAACATTCCTTCCAAAATAAATTTCTCCAGGCACTCATGTCGTTTGCTGTGGCCGAAATATTTAATTTTCATCTTCCCTTATATATATATATATAGTGTTATTCCATTTATGACGTTTTATTTCGTTTCATTTTAAGTCACATGTTTCTATAAGATAAACTATTTACCGTTATTATTTTGCATTTGCTGTGTGTTGTACTGAGTCATTATTTTTGGTTCATAGTGTGTCGTAGTGTAGCAAGAAATGAACTGCTTAACTTTCTGTTTTGATTTATAAATCAAAGTTGAGAATCGTCAACATTAATCAGAACAAATAAAAAACAGATTATATAATTCATGGCTTTTTGGCTATGTTTGACTTCATGTTTGTGTTAGTATAACTGACTTTGCTGTCATTTTCCAATGAGTTGTATTCTCGGCCTAGTACTTCACGTTATTCACAATGCATATATATAAATGGGAAAAACTGTGGCGTGAACTTTCGACCAGATAAAAATGTTTTCTTTTCAGTTTCAGCTTGGAATATCTTCATTACACTCCGGACATGTCCAAAGTGAAAAAGAAGTTCTAAGAACTACAGGTGAAACACCAGAGCCAATGAATATAATAGACAGTAAAAAAATGTTGAGGGCCTTACGGAAAAAACAAATTACGATACATAGTATTTGAACTACAAACCTTAACTTCTCACGACATCAATTGTCTAGCCCTGCAGACACTCGTTTCTTCAGACCATAACCAGAAAGCTCCCAGAAAAGAGCTTCACTGTGTCTGTTTTTCAAACAGCGTCGCATAGACAGCACATAAAATCAGGTCTGATTCGAAGTTCTTGGACAAACATTTGCGATTAGCGTATTTTGTTTGTTTATATGAAACGAAACAACAGCACACGTGCGCACAAGTATATATATGTAACATAATATACATGCACACATCATTGATAATTTCAAGAAGATTTGTGACAAGTGAGCAAGGAGTTCTAAGAAACAAATGTGAAGCACTGCAGTCAAAGAATATGACAAGTGAGCAAGGAGTTCTAAGACACAAATGTGAAGCACTGCAGTCAAAGAATATGACAAGTGAGCAAGGAGTTCTAAAACACAAATGTGAAGCACTGCAGTCAAAGAATATGACAAGTGAGCAAGAGTTCTAAGACACAAATGTGAAGCAATGCAGTCAAAGAATATGACAAGTGAGCAAGAGTTCTAAGACACAAATGTGAAGCAATGCAGTCAAAGAATATGACAAGTGAGCAAGAGTTCTAAGACACAAATGTGAAGCAATGCAGTCAAAGAATATGACAAGTGAGCAAGGAGTTCTAAGACATAAATGTGAAGCCATGCAGTCAAAGAATATGGTAAATAAATAGTAAAGAGACAGTAAACATTGCCACGAAAAACAAATTACAAATACAGACATAATTTCTGCAACCAATGCGCAACAAATATTTATTATCTCAGACAACCAATGTCTAGCCGTACAGATCCAAACATTTATTTCTCCAGACAACCAATGTCTAGCCGTACAGATCAAACATTTATTCTCAGAACAATTTCACGAAGTAACATTACTCAAAACCATGTCTAGCCGTACAGATCCAAACATTTATTTCTCCAGACAACCAATGTCTAGCCTACAGATCCAAACATTTATTTCAGACAACAATGTCTAGCCTACAGATCAACATTTATTTCTCAGACAACCAATGTCTAGCCTACAGACCCAAACATTTATTTCTCCAGACAACCAATGTCTAGCCGTACAGATCCAAAATTTATTTTCCAGACAACCAATGTCTAGCCATACAGATCCAAACATTTATTTCTCCAGACAACCAATGTCTAGCCGTACAGATCCAAACAGTTATTTCTCCAGACAACCAATGTCTAGCCGTACAGATCCAAATATTTATTTATCCAGACAACCAATGTCTAGCCATACAGATCCAAACATTTATTTCTCCAGACAACCAATGTCTAGCCGTACAGATCCAAATATTTATTTATCCAGGCACACAATGTCTAGCCGTATAGACCCAAGTATTTATTTCTCAGGCAACCAATGTCTAGCCGTACAGATCCAAACAGTTATTTCTCAGGCAACCAATGTCTAGCCGTACAGATCCAAACAGTTATTTCTCAGGCAACCAATGTCTAGCCGTACAGATCCAAACAGTTATTTCTCAGGCAACCAATGTCTAGCCGTACAGATCCAAACAGTTATTTCTCAGGCAACCAATGTCTAGCCGTACAGATCCAAACAGTTATTTCTCAGGCAACCAATGTCTAGCCGTACAGATCCAAACATTTATTTCTCAGGCAACCAATGTCTAGCCGTACAGATCCAAACAGTTATTTCTCAGGCAACCAATGTCTAGCCGTACAGATCCAAACAGTTATTTCTCAGGCAACCAATGTCTAGCCGTACAGATCCAAACAGTTATTTCTCAGGCAACCAATGTCTAGACGTACAGACCCAAACATTTATTTCTCAGGCAACCAATGTCTAGCCGTACAGATCCAAACATTTATTTCTCAGACAACCAATGTCTAGCCGTACAGATCCAAACAGTTATTTCTCAGACAACCAATGTCTAGACGTACAGATCCAAACAGTTATTTCTCAGACAACCAATGTCTAGACGTACAGATCCAAACAGTTATTTCTCAGGCAACCAATGTCTAGACGTACAGACCCAAATATTTATATATCCAGACTGTCCGCGTGCCCAGCGTGTTCGTAGCGCGTTGGACTACGGGTGACTAGTCCTCTGTAAGTGCGGGTTCAACTCCGAGGACTAGCAGAAAAGCTACAGGTTCGCCAGATTTACGGTGTTCGTGGCACCGAGCCGAAGGGTTACGATGTCCATGACACCGAGCCGAAGAGCTTTCAGCTCAAGTGCTTCTGGATTGGAAAATAAAAAATAAAAATAAAAATATATCCAGACAATTTATTTCTCCAGACAACCAATGTCTAGCCGTACAGACCCAAACATTTATATATCCAGACAACCAAATTACTGTGCCGTACAGACGAATGTTTTTATGATCACAACCAGCTAGTTTTCCACACAAAAAAGAGCTTGACCTTTGACGAATGTAGCGACCTGTCCTATTTTAGAGTTTGATGTAGTTATAAATAGTGTGTGGCACTAGCACTTCCTCCAATAAAATAGATCAGCTTGGCTGCTGTTTGGTGTAGATCTGAACTCCTCAGATTATTGAAATACTATGACATCTTTGTTCTGAGTTTCTAATAACAGGCATAAAAAAGTACATTACGTGTTTAGTATTTACGTGTCAAGTATGAAAATATAGAAACTAAAGAAAACAATTTGTTCTGTTTTACTTCCCTTACTTAGAGAATGTCCCCAGTATACTAATAAAATACATTTCACATAGTTTTCTCAGACCTTATGGAATGGAGCGCCTGTGACTTGACATTTCCTAGCCCTAGTTTGCTAAAGGATGGAGGGTCAATTTCTTTACTCGCGTTTGGAACGTCAAGTGTGAGATTGAACTTACGACTCTCTTGAGTCCCAGCCTATAGTCGAACGCATTACGCTAATCAGTACCACGTTCACGGTGTTTAAGACGCCTATTAATAGAATCAAACTAACACAATATGGTCAAGATCATTAGATGACAAGAAAAATAACATGTGATTATATTACAGATTTTGAATGCATTTGAAAAAGATTGCCAAAATTATAAACCTAAAATGGGACGAATTCATAAGAAATGGTGAAATCAGATAAATGTCTAGTCAACCACTATTAAGAACTGCTATAAGAGGGAGAAGATGGAGGTTCATAGTTCATAGTTCATAAGTACGGTTCCAACTTCACTGCAACGGGTCACCCCATAATTGCTCCGTTCCTGTGCCAATGAATATCACACGAAATGCTAACACCTGTGAAAAGTTTCCTGTGTGAACTAATTCCAGAATGAAACAGCCGCGTACCGCCACAAAAAGCAACCTGCACCGCATAAAATGCATATGGCCGTCGCGAATGTAGCAACACAAAACTGTTCATCACTTGAATTGCAATTCTTGTCGAAGGGGACATCAATCACGGCAAAATCCAGCTTTCTGCACTCGCAATATAACTGCATACGGCAGATTGAGCTTGTTCGTCATAACCGCTATCCGCCATTTTCTGAATACACACAACAAACGCATGGTTGACACAGCAAAAGCATTCCATGTAACAGTCACAGCGTTGCTCAAGCACTAACTCAGTAGCTCGGCAAACGAAACCGGAAAATACCCGACCAAACATGGCGGGAATGCGATAGCAAAGTCGTGTTCAGAATCAAACCGTTCTGACTTTGAATGGCCATCCCGCATTCCGCCATTGTTGGCCAGATTTTTTTGAAGATGGAGGTATGTTGGGCATACCTTGAAAAGAAATGATCAAACAATACCAAAGCAGGCATTGAAGTGGGATGCAAATGGTTCAAGAAAGATAAGTCGCCCTAGGAATCTGAAACGAACTTTTCTGAGAGAGGTAAGAAATATCGGTCCCAATTCCATGGAGAAGAATGAGCGAATTGTCCAGGATAGAGCGGTATGGAGAATATACTTGCAGACTCTATGTAACGTATAACGGTACTAGAGGAATTATTATTATTATTATATTAAAGATTCAAATGTAGCTAACGGAAATCAAGATGTGAATACTGATAGTTAATAGAAAGCAATATAGTAGGATAACTAACACTTACAGATGCATTAGTGTTGAGTGTCATGTTTATGTTGCTGTCATGTCCTAATTAAACCTTTTAAGCCAATAGATCAATATTTTCAAAACAAAACTATACCACATATCTTTGCTAAACTGGTTCGGAATATGTGTTCAACGAAATCATGTTCCGTTTGTTTGCAGCAGCAGAGCTATGCGCAACAGTTTGCTTCTTGTTTGTCACAGTAACTTAACGAAACACATTTCGTACCGCCGGTCTCAAATCACTTTTAATTTAAACAGGTGTGCCTTTGACTTACGCTATTTTTAATGTTGATATAGTTTTGGAAAACAAAAATTGCATTATTAACACTTTCAAATAAATAGGTCAACCTAGCAACCAGGTAATGCAAATTTTAACTCGTCCAGGTTCTTGGTATAGCAAGTTGATTAAGTTGTATATTCTTAGATAGAGATATGCATAAATTGTAAGTACTCAGAACGAATCTGATGATAGTGGTTGTGATGATAACATTAGTATCATTTTCAATTATTTCGCTCTGTATAATGTTCCTGACTGCTGTTATACTAGCCACGACAGAGATGCTACACAGAATTCTGGAAGTATCAAGAAGAGACCGGTTTAACAAAGAAGATATCAGAAAAACAGTGGTTACAATATCAGTACTGAACTTCATCACGCCTGTGTGTTGTCGGGGCGCGCAAGCGGAGCAAAGAATAGTAACACTGCCACCTAGAAGACATGTCGTAAAATGCGACTGAGGTAGGAGCCTTAAGAAGTTACCCTAGCAAATAAAAAGCGTCGCAGAAATCGTATGTGTTGGCCTACTTGTTGGCGCATAAATGACACAACGCAAATCGCTCTTAGACTCAGATCACACACAAATCCCAAAGAATGATTTACAAGTTGTCGATATGGTACGTTGGAAGAAGAAGAAGGAAAATGTCATCAAGAAACAACAAATGAAATAGTTCTGCCACATAAGCAGATTACCAACAGTGTCCTTTAAATGGCAATGCTACTCCGATACAGTGGATACAAAACGAAAGGTCGTCCAAAAGGTAGAGCACAGAAAAAACAGATCGCAATGAAAGACGCCCCGTACGAAACGCATACAAGAGCCCACTACAGAAATCTCTTCTTATCATGACGTTGTGTGGTAAAACAGCATTAGAGAAATGAAAGAAAGAAGGAAAGAAAGAATGAAAGAAAGAAAGAAGGAAAGAAAGAATGAAAGAAAGAAGGAAAGAAAGAATGAAAGAAAGAATGAAAGAAAGAAGGAAAGAAAGAATGAAAGAAAGAAAGAAAGAAAGAAAGAAGGAAAGAAAGAATGAAAGAAAGAAAGAATGAAAGAAAGAAGGAAAGAAGAAGACTATTCCTGACGAGTGACTGTTACAATATGACAATAAAATAACATGTTATTTCGCATAAAACAACAATTGCGCGTGTTGATTATAAGAAAACTAGGTCACCGATAGCAAAGTTGATAACAGCTGCACTAGTGGCCACGTGCTGGGGAATTCCTGGGTTCCAGACCAGCTTGGAACAAAAATGTTCGATGTGGACAGGATACAATGTTGGACTACAGAAAATTCTGATCCTTTTCTCGGGGTTCTAAATTACAACTACCTCTGAAGTCAGAGCACTGCTTAGGAGGAATGGCGAAGTGCACTGGTGATAAAGAAAGCAAATCTTCACTCAAAAATCAATCAGAAAAGTCATATTAGATTGAGTTGTTTGATAAGACTTTCCTCAATTTATAAAGAACAAAGAACAGTTTTTTTAATTAAGTCGGTCATATTTTGAAAGTGCCTTGACGTATTTACAGTACATGCATGTTTAGCAATATCTTAGTCATTATCATTGATAGTCATATTTATAACGGCTTATGTACACTTTTTTTGGTTTGTTAACGTTCGGTGCTTATCTTCTTGTTACGGTTTTGTACACGACCTTCTGTTGTTATCAACAACTCTAGTATAAGTGCACATATGTATATATAAGTGTGAATGTCATGTCAGAGGTGGATACTAGATACTGGATAAGGAAACACGTATCACTAGATCTAGAAACCTAGAAAGAAAAATGTCGGAGTTTGTAAACAAGACCTTTAAAAAATAAGTCTGTTGTATTTTTATGATAAAGTTATTTTTGGAATATATTTCGAAAACAGTTTATCACTTTTATGGAGAAGGCCGTCCTAGAAGGAGACATACCGGCAAAGAGAAGAAGACTATCCTAGAAGGAGGTATACCGGCAAAGAGGAGAAGACCATCCTAGAAGGAGGCATACCGGCAAAGAGAAGAAGACCATCCTAGAAGGAGGCATACCGGCAAAGAGAAGAAGACCATCCTAGAAGGAGGCATACCAGCAAAGAGAAGAAGACCATCCTAGAAGGGGGCATACCGGCAAGAGAAGAAGACCATCCTAGAAGGAGGCATACCAGCAAAGAGAAGAAGACCATCCTAGAAGGAGGCATACCAGCAAAGAGAAGAAGACCATCCTAGAAGGAGGCATACCAGCAAAGAGAAGAAGACCATCCTAGAAGGAGGCATACCAGCAAAGAGAAGAAGACCATCCTAGAAGGAGGTATACCAGCAAAGAGAAGAAGACCATCCTAGAAGGAGGCATACCAGCAAAGAGAAGAAGACCATCCTAGAAGGAGGCATACCAGCAAAGAGAAGAAGATCATCCTAGAAGGAGGCATACCAGCAAAGAGAAGAAGACCATCCTAGAAGGAGGCATACCGGCAAAGAGAAGAAGACCATCCTAGAAGGAGGTATACCTGCAAAGAGAAGAAGACCATCCTAGAAGGAGGCATACCAGCAAAGAGAAGAAGACCATCCTAGAAGGAGGCATACCAGCAAAGAGAAGAAGACCATCCTAGAAGGAGGCATACCGGCAAAGAGAAAAAGACCATCCTAGAAGGAGGCATACCAGCAAAGAGAAGAAGACCATCCTAGAAGGAGGCATACCGGTAAAGAGGAGAAGACCATCCTAGAAGGAGGCATACCGGTAAAGAGGAGAAGACCATCCTAGAAGGAGGCATACCGGCAAAGAGAAGAAGACCATCCTAGAAGGAGGCATACCGGCAAAGAGGAGAAGACCATCCTAGAAGGAGGCATACCAGCAAAGAGAAGAAGACCATCCTAGAAGGAGGTATACCGGCAAAGAGAAGAAGACCATCCTAGAAGGAGGCATACCAGCAAAGAGAAGAAGATCATCCTAGAAGGAGGCATACCAGCAAAGAGGATAAGACCATCCTAGAAGGAGGCATACCAGCAAAGAGAAGAAGACCATCCTAGAAGGAGGCATACCAGCAAAGAGGAGAAGACCATCCTAGAAGGAGGTATACCGGCAAAGAGAAGAAGACCATCCTAGAAGGAGGCATACCAGCAAAGAGAAGAAAAGGAAGAACACGGAGAAGATTAATTCAAGATGTAACTGATGGTTTGAACATGACCGCTGCAAAGGCCTATGGCAAAGTTCTGCTCATGACAAGGTATTTAATGATGATTATGGTGATAAGATGGTCCTGGGGGAAAGAGAGTGAGGTTGACGAATAACGCAAATTATCCTTATTGAAATCTAAATACAACGCAAGATACAGCTTCAGACAAGGGGAACTCGCGTAGCTGAGAGTGGGAATGCAGAGTATGCGAGCTGCGCGAAAATACAGAACACACAACATTCACATGTCTAACTTTGGTTATGTGTGCCCCCACAACCCCCATGTGTTAGACTATTGTGTTATAGGATTGGACTCTACAGTCACCTCCACACACCAGAGAGGTGCAGACGCACACGTTTGAGGCCTCTGTCATCAACGCTTAAAATGGACGACGGCTACTATCAACACTGTCATGTGACAGATATATCATGAATCGTTTGTTTGGTTCCAAGAACTTACATCGTGGGTCTCTGTGGCTAAGTTATTTGGTTCCAAGAACTTACATCGTGGGTCTCTGTAGCTAAGTTGTTTGGTTCCAAGAACTTACATCGTGGGTCTCTGTGGTTAAGTTGTTTGGTTCTAAGAACTTACATCGTGGGTCTCTGTGGCTAAGTTGTTTGGTTCTAAGAACTTACATCGTGGGTCTCTGTGGCTAAGTTGTTTGCCTAGTGTTCCAAAGGTCGTGGATTCGAATCCGTGCCGAGCTGTCCTGTTCACAGGTGCATATGTTTCTCCAGATACTAGGATTCTTGAAAAAGCTACGCAGTTCGTGCTTTCTACAATACTTTAGATAGGTGGCATACAATTTCTGCGGAGAGAGACCTTGCCATATTCCATATCGACCACTTGTTAACGACTCTTTGAGATTTGTATGTAATCTGAGCCTAAGAACGATTGTACTTTGTGCTAGTTATGCGTCTACAAGTAGGCCAGCTACGCTTTTTATTTGCTATGGTAATTTCCCTAGGGCAATACCTCAGTGGCCATGTCTTGTTGGTCGCAGTGTTACTATTCTTTGCTCCCCTTGAGAGCTCCGACAACACACGGGCTCAGTAAAATGAAATCCGTCCTTCGTCTTTAGAAAATTGTAAAAGTTTACATATATATACATAAAGATATTTGCAAACATCAATAAAACAAGTCAAACTTGCTACACGCTCAACAAAATCTGGAAGCCACAAGATTAATTCTAGAAAGAAACCTTAAAGTATAGAAAAGTAATGTTCTGTGAATGTTCTTATACAGTAGTGAGTGCTGGAAAAGTATCAGCAACAACATACACAAGTTGTCATATCCAAATAAATATTAAGAGAATCATGTAAATTTTCAGGTCAAATACAATAACAAATTAATAACTATTAAAATGAACAGAATGTGTATCATTGGAGACCATCATTAGAATACAAAGATGGTAATGAATTGGGTATGTATGTTGTTTGCTAGTAGTAGCATTGGGTATGTATGGTGTTTGCTAGTAGTAGAATTGGATATGTATGGTGTTTGCTAGTAGTAGCATTGGCTGCAGCAGCTCTTCGGAAGGACAACGTATGGAAAAAGAAGACCGGAACATCGAAAATAAACATGGAGAATAACTGTGAAAGAGAGTTCAAAGATTTTGTCTTGTCATGGGAAACACTTAGTAAAAAAAGGATGCAGAACAGCAGCATTGAAAATCTCTGGTGGTAGTCTTATGTGTCCATGTATAAATATATATCATCATCAAGGTGCGTATCCTTTATAGAACGTTGCTCTCTTTGCAGCACATCTGAAATTCACTCTGTCTCTTGCTAGTTCACCCACTTCCTCGATGGTCATGTTCATGGTGTCTTTAATATTTTGTAGCCATCTTCTTCTTGGTCTGCCTCTGCGTCCTGGGACCCTGCCCTCTAGTATTATACATATATATATATATATGTACAGTGGCCGGCTCGTGATAATTTTTGTTGGTCCGGCCAGACAGAAATTTTCAGAAAAATCATGGTTTCGGTTAGGTTATATTTAAATGTATAAAATAATAAAAACACGATAAAACCTTATTTTTGGTGGGGCCCTGATCTCTAATCAATTCAACCATACGTTCTACTTATATAATACTAATATATTTAATTCAATACACTGTTTAGTTAGATATATTTGTTTCACTATTTAGGATAAAAACTATCACTATTTTATAAGATAAAAAATTTGGAAGGTTTGCACAAAGCGAAAGAAAAGGATATATGTTAAAAGCCTCTATAGTGGCTTGTGGACATTTTGGGCGTTCGTTTGTATACCGCTTGTGTGGCCAATGGTATGGGCCGAGTTTACCCATGTTTCCAAGTATCCATATATTTGTGTGTCTCCATGTTACGTTAGTTCACCACAATTAGTATTCTGTTAGGATAACTTCAACTGAATTTATACAGAGACATTAGACACGGACTATGGACAGAATTGTAACGTTATGATCTCCAGCAGCAAATAATAATACAATCTTGTTATAATTTATATTTTAATATAGTCTTGTGACTGGCATAATTTTTCTAAGTGTGTTTTTTATCTTTTCTTGTCTAGCCTCCTAGGTCGTTGAACCATTGCCGGAAAATAATTTCTTATTGAGGACTTTGTGACGTAGAGGTTAGGTGGTAGCGTCTTGTGCCAAAAGTACTCAGTTCGCTCCCTCGTGGAGCCATCCGAATATTTTTCCAGAGATCTCTGATCTCAGTGTAGGTGAGATCGGGTTACCAGTCCTATCGGAGACTGACGATAAAACATAGGTCCCGTGTTGGATTTGAGCACGTAAATGAACCCTTGGCAGTTCAAAATCGGGAAGAGTAGGCTGGAAAGCCAATGCACGGACAAAATGCATCAGAAATACTGAAAAAAATGTTGACAAAATATCTTTATCATCTTCCAAATTGCACCGTGGAGCCTCGCTGGTGCTACGGAGTTTGTACACAACCGTTGAGATCTTTCTTTATAAGAAAGAGATCGAAGCACACATGGTTACTCCTCGAAGTGCAATGATTATGGTCCTATCAATCAATCAATCAATCAATCAATCAAGATCTTATTGCTGAGTCAAGTGTGTCGAAGTGGCTGTGGAGAACCCATATTGCCATATTTATTTAATATTGTCTATCAATCTACCTCCATGTGATAATGTCACATTAATATCAAAATGAACACTAAAATAAAATTGTACAACACAATCTTTCTCCCAATATTATGTTATCAGTGTCAAACTTGGACGCTGACATCAAATGAAAGAAGAAAACTAATCACGACAGAGATAAAGTATCTATACAGAATGCTGGGAGTATCAAGAAGGTACCTGTTTAGAAATGAAGACATCAGGAAAAAAGTGATCAAAACATCAGTAATGGACTTCATCAAGAAACAACAAATTAAATGGTTCGACCACATAAGTAGATTACCAAAAAGACCTCAAAGAGCAGTTTTTACTCCGATACAAGGCAACAGGTCGTCCATGCAAAAGGTGTACTCAGAGAACAGGAGATGGATGACACTATTTATTAGGCGCACACAAAGCTTGTTCTATAAGTCTCTCCTTATTCTAAGGTTGTACGGCAAAACGGGATTCTTCTTCTTCTTCTTCTTCTTTGTCGTCACACTGCTACCGGGTTGTTGCCCAGTATCGTGGTTTTCTGTTTTTGTCTTGCGCTGTTCTGGTGGCTTGTGTGATTGTTATCTTTGCTCTTTCACAGGATTCTGCTACACCATTTAACCATCTTTTCCGTGGTCTTCCTCTTGCCTTCTTTCCCGATGTTCTGTTGTAGAAGACTCTGTATACTGTGGAGTTTGGATGCATTCTTATTAAGTGGCCAAACCACTTCATTCTTTGTTTATCTATGTAATTCAAGCACGGTTTTGTGCCAACTTTCTTTCTTATGCTGATGTTGGTGATTCTGTCTTTTCTTGTGTTGTTGGTAACTTTTCGCAGGCAACGCATTTCACATGTAGTTATTTTTTGTGACTGCGCTTTGCTCAATGTCCATATTTGGCTCTGGTAACACAAAGTAGGTATAAAATGCTGTTGATCATCTATTGCTTAGCTGCCTGTGAAATTTTTGGGTTCCTTAACAATGGGGCTAGCTGGCAGGTTACGGCATTTGCTTTTTGTACTCTAGCCTCTATCTTTCTATCCAGTTTTCCGTCTTCTGTGAATATGCTTCCTAAGTATTTGAATTCTTTCCCTTGGTTTATTTTAGTGCATTGACATGGATGTCTAGATTATTATGTTTTCTTCCCATATTCATTATTTCTGTTTTAGTGTTGTTGATTTTCATGTCATATTTTACACAATTTTTTTCAAGGTGTCAATATGATGTTGTAGATCTTGTTAATTTTGATGTATCAGGCACTGATCATCTGCAAACAGCAGTTCATTTATTTCATCATTATCTGAATTTGACTCTTGAGTTATTTTATCCATATATGCAATAAAGAGTAGTGGTGAGAGGACACAACCTTGTCTAACACCTGATGTAATGGAGAACCATTCGGTCATTCCTTCTGTTGTTCTTACTGTACTCTGGCTATCTTGATATAAGGTCATGATATTACCTAATAGTTGTCCCTGGACGCCATATTCTTCAAGGATCTTCCATAATTTGCACCTGTTTAGATCTGTTTAGAAAAGAAAGATCTACCTCCTAAAGTCAATCCCTTAGAACGCTCTCGGAATTGACTTTGGTCAAAGGTTCTTGTTTCGGATTGTTGGACATGTATGATATTTCTCCATGTAGCATGTTTTACAGAGAATTGATCTTATCACACCCAGGATAAAGGACAGAATCTTTAATCAACTCTGCCACTTCTTAAATTGTTCTTTTCAATGTTTCTTTAATATCACGTTAAATGAATGCACGTCAACTACTAGATTGCAGAAGCTGGGTTTGAAGATTGGAGTAGCAAGAAAAGAACAACATAACAGGTACGTGAGTAGACTCATCAATCAAAATCTAACTGGTACGGTCAGTCGCTGGACACTGTTGGAGATATTGCGAAGGAGATCGGAGCACCTATGGACATGTGCGGAGTGCAATGAAGATATTCCAAACTGAAACTGAAACGTTTAAGCACATATGTTGAAAAAATAGAAACAATATCATTGATATGTTCGGAGTGTTAAATCACGTAATTGCATTTATTTGATTATCAATAGTATACATTCTATCTGTGGGACGGATTAGTGAAATACTTAAACATTTACCTATCGACTTGGAATATGAGGGATGTGGGTTCAATCCTACACTCGACGTTCCACACATGAGGAACAGAATTGGCCTTCCTACGTCCTGCATACTAGGTTCTAGAAATGTGAGAGGACTTCATACCCTAAGGTTTGAAAATGCTACGAGAAATTGTATTCTTATATACATGCTATCTATATGTAATGCCAGTCATGACGTAGTCAAGAGTCTCGTTAGTGAACGACCTTTCAGTATGAACAGGGTGGTCTTAATGACAGTCCCACGGGTATCGTAAGCAACCCACGTCATACACTGGTGATAGCTTCATACAAGTAGAAGATGAAATATCACGATATTAACAAAGAGAATATTAGGGTGTATGAGAGATGCGTGTGTTTCAGAATATGTGTGTCCATGTACGTATGTGTGTGCACGCGTGTGTGTGTGGTTCTGAATGCGCAACAGAAAGACAACATTATGGTTGGAAGAACGATACTGTCATTTAATAAAATACGTTTGAGGACATTTTCAGAAAGTTTTAGCCTACCGTCAGCAACTAAAAATATTTGAACACTTCCGGCCATGAATAAATGCAAACAGTGACACGGCACAGAAACTGAAACTGGCTAGAACAAGTGCACAGCAATGATTCAGAAATCATCACTTTATCTGACAAATGCAATTGACTCCAGAGAAAATGTGAAAATCAGACAGACTAAAGGCAACAAAACAGAGACTGAAAACAAGCGACTATGCACTGTGTGGAAAGGCCAAATTTAGGGCCCCCTGCAATGAATGGAAATGAAACAACGAAAGTGTAAATATTTGTTGTTACCGTACGAATTGCTACAGGACTCGTTGTCGGTCCCTAACCATGGAAGAGAATCAAGATTTATAAGAGCCACCAGGAGAAGCAACGGAAGCAATGAATGTTATCAATAAATATACAGTGTACAAGTATTTGTGGCCTCTTGTGAGGTTAGGCATAGGGTACCGTAAGAAACAAGGGTATCAGTTTCAGTTTGGAATATCTTCATTGCACTCCGGATATGTCCATAGTTGCTCCGATTTCCTTCGCATTGTCTCCAACAACTTCCAGCGACTGACTGTACCAGTTCGATTGTGGGTGCTTACTCATAAACCTGTTGTGCTGTACTATTATGACCACTCTAATCTTGATTTGTGGTTCTAATCCTGCATTTAGTAATTAACTTTTTCATGGAAAAGAAGGAAAGAAAAAAAGGATAAAAATCTTCTTGCTAAACGTATTTTAAGGTTAATAAGTCGCTAGAGATTTAGACAGGATTAAAAAAAGGTCTACGTTGTTTGTCGACACTGTTGACAGGACGGCTTTCATTTCATTCTACTAGGAAAACAAATTATGTCCTTTCTACGTCATCAATACACAGCGCTTGGCGTCCCAATCGATAGATAGTCCGGATTGACCTTGTTCATAGCAAAGTGCTCTATAGATTTCAGTTATTAGCACTAACGAAACCACCGATGTAACATAGTGTTCTATAGATTTTAGTTATTAGCACTAACGAAACCTCTGATGTAACATAGTGCTCTATAGATTTTAGTTATTAGCAGTAACGAACCTCCGATGTAACATAGTGTTTTATAGATTTTAGTGTTATTAGCACTAACGAAACCACCGATGTAACATAGTGTTCTATAGATTTTAGTTATTAGCACTAACGAAACCTCTGATGTAACATAGTGCTCTATAGATTTTAGTTATTAGCAGTAACGAACCTCCGATGTAACATAGTGTTTTATAGATTTTAGTTATTAGCACTAACGAAACCTCTGATGTAACATAGTGTTCTATAGATTTTAGTTATTAGCACTAACGAAACCACCTATGTAACATAGTGTTCTATAGATTTTAGTTAGCACGAACGAAACCTCCGATGTAACATAGTGTTCTATAGATTTTAGTTATTAGCACGAACGAAACCTCTGATGTAACATACTGTTCTATAGATTTTAGTTATTAGCACTAACGAAACCTCTGATGTAACATAGTGTTCTATAGATTTTAGTTATTAGTACTAACGAAACCTCCTATGTAACATAGTGTTCTATAGATTTTAGTTATTAGCACGAACGAAACCTCCGATGTAACATAGTGTTCTATAGATTTTAGTTATTAGCACAAACGAAACCTCCGATGTAACATAGTGTTCTATAGATTTCAGTTATTAGCACTAACGAAACCACTGATGACTTGGGTCAATATTGTCCAACTGGACACACATTTATATACATTTGTTACTGTTGTGATTTCATAAATATAAAAGCTCTACCTCTTCTTCGTCTTCGTTCGCTCCATATCAACCACTTGTTGAACCACTCATTCTGATCTGCGACTAAGAACGTTTGTATGTTGTGCCAGTTATGCGGTCACAGACCAGTAGGCCAGCACATGAGATTTCTGCACCGTTTTTTTTTAGTAGAGTATCTTCTCTAGCCCGTTCCAGTTTTAGTGTTTGCCTATACTTGCATTCCCCGACATCTTTTGACTTCTGTTGCAATGACAGTCTTTCACTTTTCATTAATCACTGTTCAGCCACTCAACGCAGCAGTGTGAGATCTGCTCAGGCATCTGCCGACTATAAACGTATGGGCCTTCGGACTTAGGTAAGAATTATGGGAAATCAGACTCCAACTACACCACGTGACCTCGCATTCCAGTATTGGTATATATAGGAAAATTCACTTTAAAATCAACACAAAATGCTAAATCGAAGTTATATTATGCAATAAGTTAACAATAAGGAATATCAATATAATGAATATTTTTCACCAATAAATAACCATAGACTCACAGAATTGAGTAAAATTGCAAAAAGCTTGCAGTGCTCTATCAAATAGCTATATTTTCCGGCCCCCTTTTCTGATCTAGGTCATGGAACCCCTTGTCTGTTGTCTGGTCTAGTTATCTAGAGTTGGCTGTGGCTCAGAAGAGCATGTTCACTTTACTGACTCGGTGAGATCGTTCCGATTTAGGAATATTCTCCAGAGCACAGAGTCGCTTATCGTTTTGTTACTACAGGGTAATTTGAAGTATCACCTCTATGAACCACACTAAATAGTACCACATCTATTGAGCTATTCTGTAGTAAGGTATCTTTGTATAAGAAGTAGTCTGTGTAAATGATCATGATAATGCTCAGCTGAAATATTGATACGTTTCTGGCAGTCAGTTGTGTAGATCAAGATAATACATTGAAAGTTTAGTTCTCGTGCTTATTGTATGATCATTTCCTTCTTCTTCTTCTTGTGTCACCACACTACTGTCTTGTTGTTGCACAGTGTCGTGGTTTTATATTTCTTTTTTTGCATCTCTAGTGCGTAGGGTGATTGTTATTTTTGCTTTTTGGCAGGATTCTGCTTTGCCATCTATCCATCGTGTTCGTGGTCTTTCTCTCGCCTTCTTTATTGATGGTCTGTTACAGAATACTGTATACTGTGGAGTTAGTTGCATTCTTATTAAGTGGCCGAACCACTTCATTCTTTGTTTCTTAGTGTAATTCAAGTACAGTTATGTCCCAACTTTCTGTATTACGCTGATGTTGGTGACTGTCTTTTCTTATGTTGCTGGTAGCTTTTTGTACTCATCGCATTTCACATGTAGTTATTTTTGCGACTGTGTTTTGCTCATTGTCCATGTTTGAGTTTTTCTTCATCCAGTTGCAACCTTTAGAATTCATCTCCACTTGGTGGTGTGATCGGAGGACACATCCTACAAAGACTTAAGGCATATGTTAGGAATGTACACTGCAGATTATGATCTAGAAAGAAGGTTCACATTTTACAGAGGCGGCGACAAACATTGTTTATGAAGCGCCTACAAAATCCTGTTCTAGAAATCTCTTCTTATCCTAACGCTGTGCAACAAAACAGGATTAGAGAAAAAAAAGAGAAGACAGAAGAAGATACTTATATGGCCTTTTTCGTCTTTCCGTACAGATACTTATATGGCCTTTTTCGTCTTTCCGTACAGATACTTATATGGCCTTTTTCGTCTTTCCGTACAGATACTTATATGGCCTTTTTCGTCTTTCCGTACAGATACTTATATGGCCTTTTTCGTCTTTCCGTACAGATACTTA
The DNA here is from genome assembly GCA_020796225.1 of Arion vulgaris. Lineage (NCBI taxonomy): Eukaryota > Metazoa > Mollusca > Gastropoda > Stylommatophora > Arionidae > Arion > Arion vulgaris. The sequence goes on along the minus strand of CM036759.1, from coordinate 11,085,679 downwards.
TATGGCCTTTTTCGTCTTTCCGTACAGATACTTATATGGCCTTTTTCGTCTTTCCGTACAGATACTTATATGCCCTTTTTCGTCTTTCCGTACAGATACTTATATGGCCTTTTTCGTCTTTCCGTACAGATACTTATAAGGCCTTTTTCGTCTTTCCGTACAGATACTTATATGGCCTTTTTCGTCTTTCCGTACAGATACTTATATGGCCTTTTTCGTCTTTCCGTACAGATACTTATATGGCCTTTTTCGTCTTTCCGTACAGATACTTATATGGCCTTTTTCGTCTTTCCGTACAGATACTTATATGGCCTTTTTCGTCTTTCCGTACAGATACTTATATGGCCTTTTTCGTCTTTCCGTACAGATACTTATATGGCCTTTTTCGTCTTTCCGTACAGATACTTATATGGCCTTTTTCGTCTTTCCGTACAGATACTTATATGGCCTTTTTCGTCTTTCCGTACAGATACTTATATGGCCTTTTTCGTCTTTCCGTACAGATACTTATATGGCCTTTTTCGTCTTTCCGTACAGATACTTATATGGCCTTTTTCGTCTTCCCGTACAGATACTTATATGGCCTTTTTCGTCTTTCCGTACAGATACTTATATGGCCTTTTTCGTCTTTCCGTACAGATACTTATATGGCCTTTTTCGTCTTTCCGTACAGATACTTATATGGCCTTTTTCGTCTTTCCGTACAGATACTTATATGGCCTTTTTCGTCTTTCCGTACAGATACTTATATGGCCTTTTTCGTCTTTCCGTACAGATACTTATATGGCCTTTTTCGTCTTTCCGTACAGATACTTATATGGCCTTTTACGTCTTTCCGTACAGATACTTATATGGCCTTTTTCGTCTTTCCGTACAGATACTTATATGGCCTTTTTCGTCTTTCCGTACAGATACTTATATGGCCTTTTTCGTCTTTCCGTACAGATACTTATATGGCCTTTTTCGTCTTTCCGTACAGATACTTATATGGCCTTTTTCGTCTTTCCGTACAGATACTTATATGGCCTTTTTCGTCTTTCCGTACAGATACTTATATGGCCTTTTTCGTCTTTCCGTACAGATACTTATATGGCCTTTTTCGTCTTTCCGTACAGATACTTATATGGCCTTTTTCGTCTTTCCGTACAGATACTTATATGGCCTTTTTCGTCTTTCCGTACAGATACTTATATGGCCTTTTTCGTCTTTCCGTACAGATACTTATATGGCCTTTTTCGTCTTTCCGTACAGTCAATTGGCAAGTATTTTGCTGTGACAACTTCTGAGTTTGCCCTTGTCTTTCTTCCATTTCAGCTCATCTCTAAATCTCTTTTCAAAAGATTCTGCACCTTTGCATAATGTGGTTGTCAACAATACACGGTCATATGCTAGTTTTTCCCCATTTGTTGGGAGCAATAGAAACGTTCTTCATTGAAGATTTGAAGAGATAATTATATATGAGCATTGGTCTATCTTCGAGTTTCATTACTTCCGAAATTTCACAGAACAACACCTCTTGTTTATATTATTATATATGTAAATACAGGATGGGTTTGTGCATGGTGGTGAGAAGCACAGCCAACTCTAGATAACTAGGCCAGACAACTGACAAGGGTTCCCTGACCTAGATCAGAAAAGGGGCCGGAAAATATAGATGTTTGATAGAGCACTGCAAGATTGTTTTTGCAATTTTACTCAATTCTGTGTGTCTATGGTTATTTATTGGTGAAAAATATTCATTATATTGATATTCCTTATTGTTAAACTTAACTTGTTGCATAATATAACTTCGATTTAGCATTTTGTGTTGATTTTAAAATAAATCCGTCTATATAAACCAATACGGGTATGCGAGGTCGCGTGGTGTAGTTGGGGTTTGATTTCCCATAATTCTTACCTGAGTCCGAAGGCCCATACGTTTATAGTTGGCTCTGTGAGAAGTCAGGTTGGGGTTTCCTAGCTAGCATGCATGGTAGGGTCGCTGCAGAGTGGAATGTAGCATGCTGAACCACTAGGGACGTGGATTGATGACGATGAAGATGATGATGAAGATGAATAGGATCATGAAGATGATAAAACTAAAACACGTTTTGACTTATTTGTTTGCCCATGGTGTGTGTTGCTTCAACTTGTTGTATTAGTTTATTGTTTGGTATATAAATTTAAATAGATCTTGATACACTTATTAAACATCTGTGTGTCAGCATAATTAATACCCTACAACTGTAATACGTTCTATATAAGAGTCATGTTACATATGTTAATTGCTGTGACGACCAAGGAGGACAACGGCAATAAATAAAAGTTGAGAACTTAATAAAACAACTCAATCTACTCGAACTCCAGTCCAATGTCAACTTAGCAGTAATACTGTGCTGTGATCTGTAATCTTCGAACATTGATTATCATTTTGATATATCTTCAGGTAAGAATTGCTATTCAAATCATATTCTCAAATGTGTACATTGTGTTTTAGTTGCTGCTAATATTTATTCGCGATTTGTATTAATAATGTGTGCTGTACTTTTTTGTATTAACATTCCAGCATTCTTAAATGTTATACAATCCGTTTAGTTGTTAAGAGTGTAAGGGGTGCATATGCTGTAACAACAGTTGGAAACAATGATGGTGACCAGGGTGTCAAGATGGATTGGCACACGCGATTACAAAAAATGCATGTATTCCTGGTGACTCAATGAACATGCTCAAGAAAATTCAGTCTGAACATAAACGGTATAAATAGCTCGACACACATCACAAATTATCTATATACCATGTATTTATGTACCAGTCATCGGAGCGGTAAGAGCAATGAGCGAGCAGATTTGTTGGCTGACACAGCAGTGATCAATGGAATTATGGCATAAAGACGTCAGATATCAGATTGAATCGATGATTTTTTTACAGACACGGAGAATTTCGCCTCTCTATCAAGAGTGAGTGAGGGGAGACTGAAACTGGAAACTGCCAAAGTGAACATTTTGTTAGGGTACAAGACGTTAATCAACACAAAACTGGAATGATCAGTCACCTTAAGCTGATGTATATGTTGAAGAGGAGATCTGTGCACATGTGGGCCTGTCCGTAATGCAATAATGCTGAGTCTCATTAATCACTAATATAACTATTAAATTTAACACGCAGTGGAAAAAACGTGTGTGCTTTAGCATATAAATGTTACAGAAGAGACCGGTTTATAAATGAAAACATCAGGAATAAAAAGGGTACAACATCAGTACTGAACTTCATCAAGAAACAACAAATTAAATGGTTCTACCGAATAAGCAGATTATCAACAGACGTTGTGTCTCAAAGAGCAATGTTACTCCAATACAATGGATACACAGCAAAAGGCCGGCCACGCAAAAGTAAACATGAGAGATAAAAGAGGCGACGAAAGTCACTGTTTATGAAGCGTGCACAAGAATCGTTCTAGAAATCTCTTCTTATCCTGACGCTGTAATGCAAAACAGGATTTGAGAAAAGAAAAGAAAGAAAAGGCGTACGTATGTCATTGACAGAGAAGAGAACAAATATATCTATCCAGGGGTCAAAGGTGCATAGGAACAACCTCGCGCCAGGATTTGTGAACTGACACTAATCAAGATCCTACCCCACCTCCACGTGGTGACCCTGGTAACGGATAACGGTTCCTGTCTGGCTAAGCGGGTAGGGATCGAGGGAGAGCTATAGGTAGTGGTAATAGTGCAAGCACTGAAAAATAACGCAGGTCCAAAACCCTGAACAAAATGCACGCATCTCCTGGTCGAAGTCCGCTGAAAAGTTAGGCGTTGAAACGTAAGAAACGGTAATGTTTGAGTCGTCTGCGAACGAATGCTAACTCCCCCGATAAATCACCGCACTAAAATTGCCAGCTCTGTGGCAAGAGTCCAAAAAGCACGTAGTATAACAAGGCAAAAGCCACACCACAGTTACCACAGTCTCCCGGCCGGCCGGTGGGAAAACTGAACAAACGAACATACAAGGATGAGAGGTGCATCCAGAAAAGAAACGTGGGCCAACATGGAGCTAAACTCGGAGCCCTGAGGTGGGGCTCAATTGAGTTGGACGTGGGCCTACATAGGGGGAAACTCGGAGCGCTGAGGTGGGGGCCCGAGTTGTGCTCCATATCCGGACAGCATAGATGCATGATGAATGTGAGCACAGTGAGAACTGATAGACACGGTGGGCAGGCATCAAAGCAAGCGTAGGGGTGAGCGGACCACCCACATGTGCAGAAATACTGGACAGCCCAGCAGAGGCCTTGATCCAGTGCGCGTTTTCTCTCGCAGGGAACTACTACTGCTTTGTAGTTAGATTGGGGACGATCAAAGAATAGCAGAGTAAACCGTACACAAAACTGAACGGTAGGCAAACCAAGTAGTCCAAAAAAGACGGGTAACCTGGGCAGATGACGCTTAAAAACCCGGGAGGGTAGATTGTCTAAGGGTAGCTACCCTAAAAGAAATTAGCAGCCTGCTGCCTTGCAGGTCGGCTATAGACAGTCAAATGCTAACGGAGAGCGAACCAAGTAAACGCTGGCTGAAATCGGACACGTCACCGAAGATTAAGCACCAGAGCTTCAAAAGGCGTTGAACGATGTGACGTAAAAATACGTTTTTGACAAAGGCTGTTTATATATCACAATAAGAATTATAAAATGGCCGAAAAAGAACGATCCGAGAGAGAGAGAGAGAGAGAGAGAGAGAGAGAGAGAGGGAGATCCAGAAAGAACTCACCACCAAAGAAAACTGGTTGATGTTAACAATACGATAGAGAAAATTGAAGTATGTTGGACATATACAAAGACACGAGGGGTTGGAGAAAAGATTTTGGAAGGAAACATCCCTGAAAAAAAAGGAGAAGAAGAAAACGGAGAAGATGGACTCGAGATATAACTGTTGATTTGCGCATGACGGGTGCACAAGCGGGAGATTTGGCCTATGACGGGTACACAAGCGGGAGATTTGGCCTATGACGGGTACACAAGCGGGAGATTTGGCCTATGAGAGAGAGAAATTCTGTTAAGATGGCAACGTTCTGCTGAGGACAAGCTATTTGATGATGATGACCATTAATGTCTTTATTGGATACAACTAATGTTGGGATTAACAGATATTGGTAATAGAAATAGAAAATTAGCAGCTTAGTGTTTGGTTTTTAGGGCGGATTAGCGCAATGTGTACGGAGTTAGCTTTTCGAGTAAGGTATCAAAATATTATCCTCGATCTCCCCCTCCACCCCCATTCTGCCAGACTTAGTCTGTTTTCAGGGCCACCGCGTGAAAGTTTGGTAGGGTCTTGATCAGTGACAGCTTACTGAACCTAGCACATCGGTGTCACTTTATTTCATTGCGCCTGCGGCCCCTAGAGATATAAAAATGTAACGTGACAGACACTTCACACCGAATAGTCTACAAAGAATACGAGGGAAGAGGAAAGGGTTATTTTAATTTAATTTTATTATCTTATTATTTTCTATGAAAGGTTTAGTTAGTCTAGAATGATATTGCAAAAGGTTTAGTTTGTCTAGAATGATATTGCAATACATTCAATAACATACAACAAATATAATCGTATGATCAATTCCCGGCATAAACAGTTTTCTAGTTAACAACTGATGATGGGTTTCTGGATTTGTGTAGTTTGGACGAAATTTAAAATGATTGATGAAAATAACTGACGCTGATACTTTCAACTAGCAGAGAAGGACTGAGAACATGTGGGGACAGACATAATAATTAATCGCTGCTTCTATCATTTTTCCAATTTATTTCATTTGAAGACTAAATGTAGTACTTGAAGTTTTATTTTCTCTTCTCTCTTTAACCACATTTCTAATTCGTGTGAATTGAATCTTATGACTGAATCAAGTGTTGTACTGATTATTGTGAGCCTATATGGTTATAGAATTTCTTCAATGTTCTCTATACAAATGACCTAGTATGAGTCTGTTCTGATAGTCTCTCCTACAACCAATATTATATGAGATTATGATGCAGTATACTTAGTAGATGTGCAATTAGAAATGGGACTTGATGTTTGTGAAACTTTAACAGTAGTCCATCTCTAGCTCTACAAATATGTGGCTTATTTGATAATATTCATGCACCCTCTGTGGTTGGAAAGAAGCCTGAATAATACTGATTAGACTTATGGATAAGATATATGAAGCTTTCTGTTGATTGACAGCTATCGTAAAGACGTGGTGACAACACGTCACAATCTTCTTGACTTCAACATTTGGACACGCAATTTTAGGCCTCCTTTCATTATGGTTTTCTCAAGTCTTTCGTGAATTTTTATGTCCAAAATACTTCAATTTTTTCTTTCCTATTTGTAGCATCAGCCAGTTCTCTTTGATTTTGAGTTCTTTCAGGATAGATCTATTTGTTCTCTTCTCTGTCCATGGCATACGGATGACTCTTCTATAACACTTATATTCAAAAGCAAATATATGTTTGTCGACTCCCTTATTAAATGTCCATGCTTCACATCCAAACGATGTCACTTGGAATATGCATGCTCTAAGTATTCTGATCTTTATTTTTCTATCTGTTCCGTCCCATACTGTTTTAGCTGTTTAATTTTTTTGTAAAGCCATGTTTGTTCTTTTTTTACTTTCCTTCATCCCATTTCCATCTGTTGTTAGCAGTGAACCGAGATATTCAACTGTTCACATTTTCTACTTTCTCTCCATTGATAAAAATATCTTCTGTCATGTTCGTTTTATCCATTGTCATTATTTCTGTTTTTGTCCCATTTTGATATAGATTTTGTTTTTCGCTTTTGTCTTGCACTTCCCCTAATAATTTCTCAGTTCCTTTTTGTGATGTTGACAGTAACACTGTATTGTCAGCATATTTTAGTTCAACTATTTCTCTTCCTCTGATTTAAGAGGATCGTACTGTTCTTTTCCACATTCATCTGTAACATTCCTCATAATGTTTTCTGCATATATGTTAAACAGACAAGGCGACAAAATACAACCTTGTCTGACTCTCTGCTTTAAGTCAAACCAATCTGATGTATAGTCACATGTTCTTACAGCCATCATTTGATCATTATAAAGTTCTCTTATAATCTGTATTAAATATAATACAAATCTCATTTTTTCCATTATTTTCCACAATTCCTGATGCTCTACACAATCAAAGTCCACTGAGTAGTCAGTAAAGCATAAGTATAGATCTACATTATACTCTCTGAATTGAAGTTAGAAAAAACATAACATCATAAACTGAACAAGAAATGTTAAATATTGAAGCCCGTGACACATAAAAGTGAAAACCGTATTTATTTCGCATCTACAACAGACATCTTAATTTTCAAAGCAGACAGAACGATGCTATTCTCTATTCTAAACACATACTCAATAATGAAAAGGAGAATGACCTTCCTGGACAAAGGGCGTACAAAATCTTAAATCTCCAAAAACGTCTGCCCTGAAAACTGACTCCTACTTTCGATGTTGATATTTTCAGTGTCACAAAGTTAGGAGAATGATTGCTGAACATCTGAAACACAAATTCTGAAGATAATACCAATAAATTATAATTTACCAATAAAGCTGGTATTCTTGAACAAGCTCAAATGATATATAAACATTGTTGACTGCAAATTCAATTTAATAAATATTATATGTATCACAAGTTTATAAAGAAATAAAAGGCACATTAAATATAACGAGTGTTATGTAAATTCCAATTGTCATTGTTAATAATTTATTAATTTCCAACAGATATAATTGGCCAGAAAATTGTACAAGCTCTTCAAGATGGTACTAACTGTCAGCATATCATGGTTGTTGGCGCTCACCTTGGTCTCCCTAGCTGTACTTTGGTTGTGGAGCAGGAACAGACGTTCTTATCCAACGCATAATATACCACCATTTCCTGTCAAACCTTGGCCATTTTTTGGACATTTCTTTAACATGAGAGGAAACTTAAGAGATAAAATGAAAGAATGGCGGAAGAAAGCAGGTGATATTTACAGCATGGATATCGGAGGACAACTGCAAATTTTTGTTAATGATTACAATGTCATTAAGGAAGTTTGGGTCAAACAAGCTGACCACATTATTAATGCGCAATCCACCTTTGCTAACGAAATTCTAAAAGAACATGATAAAGGCATAATTGGAGCAAGAGATAATAACTGGAAGGAGCAAAGAACAACATCGTTATCCATTCTTCGTTCTTTTGGAATGGGTAAGAATTTAATGGCAGACAACATTAATGATGAGATCTCATATATTCTTGACAAGATTTCTGCTCTAAAAGGACAACCGGAAGATGTCCGACTACTTCTAAATATCAGTATTTCTAATGTTATTTGTTCCGTTGCTGTGGGGAAAAGATTCGAACACGATGATCCTTATTTTGTTCGCTTTATGCTATTGTTAAGAGACACTCTCAAATATGGAAGAGCTGTTGCAATACTTACACCCTTTAAATACTTATACTACTTGCCAGGTGATCGTTTTTATGCCAAAACATGGGCCAAAGCTTCTCTAGAAATCAATGAGATGTTTAGTAAACATCATGTCAAGGAACTTACAAAAGCATTCAATGAAAATGAAGAACCACAGAATTTTGTAACTGCATACATCAAGGAAATGAAGAAGATGGAACGCAAAGGTTTACAATCTAACCTAAATGAAGCAAACTTGATTCCTATAATCAGAACTCTTTTTCTGGCTGGAACAGAGACCACTAGTACAACCATTTTATGGTGTCTTCTGTACATGTTACACAATCCAGATGTACAAGAGAAAGTGCACCGTGAAATTGAGGCCAATGTGGGAACTGAACGTGTACCAACTATGGCTGACAAACCCAAGTTGACCTATCTGAATGCAGTAATCATGGAAACACAACGTATGGCGAGTCTAGTTCCTGTGGGCATAGTTCGTGAAGTCAGTGCTCCTATTGAAGTCAATGGCTTCACCTTTCCCAAAGGAAGTGTTCTTTGGCCCGTTTTAGACTCAGTTCACTACGACAAGAAAATCTGGGGAGATCCAGAAAACTTTCGACCTGAAAGATTCATTGATAAAAACGGAGCTCTCATCAACAGAGAAGAACTGATTCCATTTTCTATTGGCAGAAGAATATGTCTGGGAGAAGCTCTAGCTAGAATGGAGTTGTTTCTATTTACATCATCCATTCTTCAGAGATTCAGGTGTGAACCTGCCGATAGATCTGGGGAGCTGCCAACACTGAAAGAATCGTATGGGTCTACAGTGGTGCCTCAGCCATTCAAACTTCGATTAATTGAGCGCAAAGGACTGGCTTAAATTAACTATATTAAATATATGCATTTACTATAGCAAGTTGATGCAGTACAATGTATTTACTATAGCAAGTTGATGCAGTATATAGTATTAAATATAGCAAAGTGATTTAGTTCAAAGTATTAAATATATCAAGTTCATGCAGTATTTCTGCTTTCTTCTTTTGTCGTCACACTGCTACCGGGTTGTTGCCCAGTGTCGTCACACTGCTACCGGGTTGTTGCCCAGTGTCGTGGATTTATGTGTTTGTCTTGCGCTGTTCTGGTGGCTTGCGTGATTGTTATTTTTGCTCTTTAACAGGATTCTGCTATGCAATGTATCCATCTTTTTCGTGCTTTTCCTCTCGCCTTCTTTCCTGATGTTCTGTTATAGAAGACTTTGTATACTGCGGAGTTTTGCATGCATTATTATTGAGTAGCCAAACCAATTCATTCTTTGTTTCTCTATGTAATTCATAGACCACTTTCTTTCGCTTTTCGCAGGCACCGCATTTCACATGTAGTTATTTTTTGCGACTAAACTTTGCTCATTGTCTATGCTTAGCTCTGGTAACAGAAAGTTCCTGCAGTACAAAGTATTAACTACAGAAGTTGATGCAGTACAAAGTAGTGTTTGCTAGGATTTTAACATAATTTTTTGTAACAGTAACAATAGTATAATGTTTACTTTTCAGTGTATATTGAAGATTTTTTTTAATGTCTACATTAAACAGAACAATTAAAGATTTCTATTGATTTGTTGTTTACTTGACTTCACATGTGCATTCTAGTTTTCACTAGTGTATACAAATTATATATATAGCTTTTTCTTCTATGATGAAATTAGCAACCGCATTGGAAAGGTATCTACTGCTATGTTCAAATTAGCAAAGCAAGTATGGGAAACTAGGGTACTCACACGAAATACCAAGAGACAAGTGTGTAAGGCCTGTGCTCGCAGTACTCTTCGGTGCGACAGTGAGACGTGGACCACATACGCTTGTCCAAAACATCGCCTTAACACCTTCCACATGCGCTGTCTTTGGCGAATAGACAACATCAAATGGCAAGATCAAATCTCCAACATAGAAGTCCTGGACAATGCTGGGGGTGTCATCATTCTTTCCAATGAGAGCTGCTCGGAATGTGTTTAAATATATTTAGTTGCCTATTGGATCTATGAAGACTTTATGAAGACGAACAAGGAGGGCACTACATTTTGATCTTAGCCAAATAGTTAGTTAGTTAGTTTGTTCCTTTCGTGCCAAAGGCGGCACATAGGGCAGAGGTTTTAGATCTCCATGTGATACGGTTCTTTGCTAGCAGTTGGAGATCTTGTATGGTTTTACATCCCAATAGTTTACTTTCTTGTTGGATGGTTCTTCGAAGAGAGTGGTCTTTGGTCTTCCACGTTTTCTTTTCCCAACTGGTGACCACATAAGGACTTGTCGATTTAGTCTCTATTCGTCTGATCTAAGAACATGACCTAAATATTTCCACCTTCGTTTCCTTATACTATTTGATACGGGTTGTTGGTGTGTTCTATCTCTCACTGTGTTGTTAGGAACGAAATCACTCCATTTTACTTTTAATAATTTTCGTAGACATTTATTCTCAAAGCTGTCCAGTTTCTTATCAATTTTCTTTGTTGATTTCCAACTTTCACAACCGTAGGTCAGTACAGGAATCACACATGACCTAAATAATTTAACTTTTGTGCATATACTAAGGTCTTGAGATTGCCAGATATACGTTAATTTAGTGAAGGCACTAGCTGCTATAGCAATACGAGAGTTTATTTCTTTCATCATGTCTCCGTTGTTTGACACTTTACTACCCAAATATGTAAAACGTTCAACTTTTCCAGTGTTTGGCCATTTATTACGATGTTGTCTGTCGAGTTTGTGAGGTCCATAATTTTGGTCTTGGCAGAATTAATCTGGAGACCAACCTGTTCTGCAAGTGTGCAAGGATTGCTCGTTAGTTTGTGGGTTGCTTGTGTGGTTGAATTCAATATGGCCACGTCATCGGCAAAGTCCATCAACCCATCTTTTTCTTGGTCTGCCCTTTAATCTTGTGTTTCATCATGAACTCCACTATTTCTGGTTCTTTATTGCCGAGCCAGCAGATATTCCACGTTCCGATTTTAGTCGTTTGTCTGTCGTGTGTAGCTGTTTTAGTCACGGACTTTTCTCGTGGTCGCATCGGGTTTATTTGTGACCTAGTTGTTTCGTCACGTGTGTTGTTGTTGTTCCGATCTTTGATAGATTTTTTATATATTTTAATATTTACTATTATTTGCCTATTCCGTGAAATTATCCCCCTTTACTTGATCGTACATTGTCGTTCACAGATGTATTTTGATAGAATGGGCGATTACCGTAAACTATTCTACGATGATGGTTAGTTAATTATTTATATTATTTATTTTCTATTACTTTTAAATAACATTCGGTATTTAGGTACCCCGACTAATATTTAGTGCAATAACACCGTTTAACTATGCACTATTTTGGCTGCGTATGAATTTCCCTACTTATTAAATGAAAATCACATATTTGTCAGTGCTAAATAACCAGTGGAAAGCGAGTTCATAGGTCAGAGGTTGCTATGTTAACAGACAGTCTAAAAAGATCACATTTCTACAGGCCCTAAAGAAAGATTCGCTGGAAATCCGTGAAATATACTAATTAGGGAGGAAATACAATTAATTTTAGATTGTTTGTGATATTTTAACCTTATATAATCAACTTTCACAGCTAATCCATATCACATTAAACTTAATAATTATTAACAAATAATTTTTAAAATAATAAATAAACGTTACACATTATTTTTGTGGGGCCAGCCTCACTAGAAATTAATGACGAGCCTCCCCTGCTTAAAACTGTTCAAATTATTTGCATTTAGAGATATGAAATAGTACTTAACAGTAGCCCTGACAATGTGATAACCTACCTACAGAATTACCAGATTAAATATGTTATCGTTTGTTACATATTTTGACAAATGTTAAACTCAACACCATGACTCACTTAAAAGCACCAAATTATCTATGTGACTGAACGTATATAAAGAGCGTTTGAGCAGTGTCGTGTGTTAGTGTGGCACTGTTCTCTGAAACGACGAGCTAGAGGTCTCCATTGTCCACCTGTCTGTGCAAACTGTTTGTTTTATTTTAAAGGTAAGAACTGTTTTAAAATAATTTCATATTAAATATATTTCACTATACATATATTTATACTTATCAATATTATTATTTATATTACTGCAGTATTATTGACCGGTAGAAAAGTGATCTTACAAACATTATTACAAAGGGTTTAAAAGCCGAATGATTGACTTTATTGCACCGGGTTTACCCCATTGGGCTCGGCCCGTCTCAGCAGAAATGGCACGCCACCTGCCGAGAGTATTGCAAAAAGCACGAACTCCGTAGCTCCGGCAACAATTCTAGGGTTCTCTGGGGGAAAAACTGCACTCGTGAACAGAAAGGATTCGAACCCACGACCTTCGACTCGCAAGGCAAAGCGTTTAACCACTCAGCCACAGAGACCCCCAAAGCATTATGACGTCAACAAGTAAAATAACGGTACCTAGATTGATAAATCTGAGACAATGAAATAATTCCAGAAGAATGGAGAATAGGCTCTATTATCAAGTTACCAAAGAAAGGGGACTTTGGAAATTGCAACAACTGGAGAGGAATAACTCTGTTATCATTAACAAGTAAAATATTTAGTAGAGTGATTCTTCAAAGAAGGAAGGTAGCACTGGACAACAAAATTAGGATAAAACAAGCAGGTTTTAGGAAAGGAAGATCATGTATAGACCCCATTTTTGCCCTGCGACAGATAGTTGAACAAAGCAATGAATGGAATAGTTCCATCTACATGGGTTTTTGTTGACTTTGAAAAAGCATTTGATAGCCTGCACAGGGAATCGCTATGGAAGATACTCCGTCATTATGAAATACCAATAAAGATGGTCAGTGTAATTAAAGCATTATATACGGACTTTCAGTGTCAAGTAGTATGCAAAAGCCAGCTAACAGAGTGTTTTGAGGTCAATACAGGAGTTAGACAGGGGTGTATTCTTTCACCATTCCTGTTTAACTTTGCCATGGACTGGTTGATGAGAGAAACCATAAAGGATAACAACAGAGGCATTCGATGGACACATCAGTTCTGAAGATTTGGATTATGCTGATGATATTGGTCTTTTGGCCAGCAGATACGAGGATGCGCAGAGGAAATTAGATACACTTTCCAGAACAGCTCAAACAGTAGGACTTAAAATAAATATAGCGAAAACGAAGGTAATGAGAAATAATCATAAATGTGTGAACCCAATTGTATTACAAAATAAAGTACATGATTTTGTCTACCTGGGAAGTACAGTATCGCAAGATAGAGATTCAGAAAATGATATCATCGAAAAAATCAAGAAGTCAAGACAAACTTTTGCGATGCTCAACAAAATTTGGAAAAAAGGACTAAATCTGTGGACAAAACTTAAAATATATAAGTACTGTGGGTGCTATTATACAGTAGTGAATGCTGGAAAATAACCCAACACATAATACACAAGTTGGAGATCATCATTGCTTTTCGGTAAATAACCAAGTGTGCTCCGATCTCTTTCTTACACAGAAAGATTTCAGCGATAGTGCAAGAACTACGTGGCACCGGAGATGGTCCAGGTGTAATATTTGAAGAAAAATTATTTCATTGTTCTTAATGAATGTTCTACAGACAGCGGATTTGCAACCTACACTTATCGATTTTCAACTGTCAATGATAGTGCTCAACTTAAACACGGGGCCTATATTTTATCTTTCATTTCTGATAGGATTAGGAACTTGATTTCCCCTATACCGATATCAGGGATCTCTGACAATATATTTTGATCGCTCTAGGAGGGGGACGAACCGAGTACCTTTGAAATGAGAGACAAGCAGCTTACCTCTACGCCAAGGCAGCCTCATCGATACCACAAAGTTCTACGCCACAGACACCCTCATCGATACCACAATGTTCTACGCCAAGGCAGCCTCATTGATACCACAAATTTCTAAGCCACAGACACCCTCATCGATACCACAAAGTTCTACGCCACAGACACCCTCATTGATACCACAAAGTTCTACGCCACAGACACCCTCATCGATACCACAATGTTCTACGCCAAGGCAGCCTCATTGATACCACAAATTTCTAAGCCACAGACACCCTCATCGATACCACAAAGTTCTACGCCACAGACACCCTCATTGATACCACAATGTTCTACGCCACAGACACCCTCATTGATACCACAAAGTTCTACACCACAGACACCCTCATTGATACCACAAATTTCTAAGCCACAGACACCCTCATCGATACCACAAAGTTCTACGCCACAGACACCCTCATTGATACCACAATGTTCTACGCCACAGACACCCTCATTGATACCACAATGTTCTACGCCAAGGCAGCCTCATCGATACCACAATGTTCTACGCCAAGGCAGCCTCATCGATACCACAATGTTCTACGCCAAGGCACCCTCATTGATACCACAATGTTCTACGCCAAGGCAGCCTCATCGATACCACAATGTTCTACGCCAAGGCAGCCTCATCGATACCACAATGTTCTACGCCAAGGCAGCCTCATCGATACCACAATGTTCTACGCCAAGGCAGCCTCATCGATACCACAATGTTCTACGCCAAGGCAGCCTCATCGATACCACAATGTTCTACATGCAGTTAACGAATCCGTTTTTATGTCCTGTGGCATATTGAAGAAGATAATGGTATGTCTATTTGTGATTGAACAACGGCACATGATTTGGGATGTGGTAAACTTCACGTTGACAACCATTACTTCCCAGTGCTTGTCTGGTACTCAATTAAGGTTTGGATTGATCTGAAAACCTTTAAAGATTCTCCATGATATTACTAGCACTTGATATTCTTGAATGTTCTTCGTGATATTACTAGACATTGAGATCCTACATTGATTTAATACCAAAGCTGAATGTTGTTAATGCACTCAAAGCAAGCCCAGGGCATGATGGTGATATCACCACATCAACAATATCTTGAGGAAATATTATTTACCCCTTGTGGGGCAAACGCAACACTGCGGGACTTTGGGTTGGACGTCTCTTTACTAGGAGCCACAATAAAGGGGCGTGTAAAAGCATACCTTTTGCCCTGGCCCACTAAAGATAATGCATTTGTGATGGATTTCAACAAAAGTATACAGAATTATGTGGTACCTGATGTTGGATTCATAGCTATTTACGACCTCTGCATAAACATGAGAAGGATCCTAAATTGCTCAGCAGCTACCGCATACTAACCTTGCAAAATATATATGGCAAATTACTGGAGACGATAGTGGCTAGAAAAGTAATGAGTCACTTAGAGACGGAATTCATCCTACCTGACACTTTGGGTAGCACCGGCCACTGAAAGGGACATGGGACAATGCTGGTACGTTTGCTTAAGATGTTTATGAATGTTTCTAATCCAAGCAAGAAACTGTTGCTGTGACCATCGACTAGGAGGATGCTTATAACAAGGTGAATTTTCCAATGGTACGTTCTTTGCTTAAGTGTGAGTTTAATCGTTGGCTGGTGATGCTGGATAAAACCGCTGTACTAAAGATGTAAAAATCTCACTTTAGCTGGGAAGTGAGCCGAAATTGTTCGAGTTGAAATTATAAAAATCGATTGTATTTCATTGTTTCTTTACCATAAGTTTGAGCTGTAAGCATCTTTTACTTACAATTGATTTTCTGCGGACATTGATAAAGTCGAAACAAAAACAGAGTTCACAATAGTTATCTTAAATTTTCTAAGGAATATATGCTACCCTTAGTATAGCGACTAGAATGCTTGACAATGATAAAACAAGATATGTACAAAACTGTTAACCTTCTATGCAACCTGTCTGCAAAAGATCTTACGCGTGTTCTGGCCAAATACTATATCTACCCAAGAACTGTCTTCACAGTATCAACAGGAGAATATGAGCACCATCATCAAAAAGAAGATGAATCGTGCATGTGAAAGCACGGAGACTAATTCTGTCACGTAAACTGCACTGCGATGGACACCATAGGATAAGTGAGATGAAAATGGGTGGCGGTACAGGTAACTACAGAGGATAAGTGAGACGAAAATGGGTGGTGGTACTGGTAACGACAGAGGATAAGTGAGACGAAAATGGGTGGTGGTACTGGTAACGACAGTGATCAGAAAAATCACCTACATTTCGGCATGCAGGAGTCAGGGGTAATGAAAGAGCTGGTAGATCGGCTGGCGCGACCACGATATCAGAACTTACTTCAATGGACCGAAATGACATTCTTAACGTATTAAGAGAGTCGTTCTGGTCAAATAAGTTTCAGAGTTGTGAATCTCAATCTCTGACCAGATTGAGAGAGATGAGTGCTGATAATGGTACAGACCAAACAGAACGGCATTCAAAATATGCAAAAATATTAATTAATAAACACCGAACTGACGTGTTCTGCGAATATACCGATGGGTCGGTTTATCGTGGTGAAAAGTCTGGCTGGGGATTCTTGGCTAATGGTAGGGTTGTTGCAGAGTGAAGTGGAGAGTACAGGACAACTACTTCTAGTATGAGGATGGAGGTTGAGGCCGTTAATGCTGCCCTCCATTGGATCTCTGGGACTTCATTTACTTGGACCGTTGTTTTATCTGAATCTCAATCGATGCATCTCAAGATCCAGAAGGGCAGGTTTCGGTATGAGTGGATGTCGTCTATAGAAGTTTCTAACCTTCAGAGGCTTACGTGGATATACTGTCCTGGGCATGCGGGTGTTTACGTTAATGAGAGAGCGGAGAGGCTTGCATCAACAGAATCGATTGTTGGGGAGTGGAAGATGGATAAGGGGTATGCTCTTCGGTCTCTTCGCGACTCTCTGTTGGATGAGGACACTGTCTGATGGATGTTGAATCGATCAAGCGATTTAAGCAGTTTGGAGTTACCCGTTGTACAAGTTGAACTGGATGACTGAGAGGCATAGTGAGAGGTGTGTTTAATCAGAGAGGCACGTGAACCGTCAGTATGCATAATCTTCGATATTTGTTGGGGTAGACTGAGCACATATGCGTCTGCCGGAGTGCAATGACGTCAGTTTAGTAACCAGTAACCAGTAAGCTGTTGATTGCTAATGGATTTGTTGTGGCGGGGATCGGAGCAGCTATAGACATGTCCGGAGGGCTATGATGATAGTCCTATCAAAATTGATAACTAAACTGAAACGAAAACTTGGAAGACTCAAATCGTCCTGAAAGAGAACAATATAACAAAAACTGAAAGAAATGAATTACAGCAGAAATATAATACAGAGGATGGTCAAGAACATAGAAGAATAGCATGCCCCACGAGCGTTATAGGTTAGAAAGAGAGAAATACATTTTCTTAGAAAGTAGTAGAGAGCAAATGTAAGATTATTATATACAAATGTGTTACTATATCGTCTTGACTAACAGATTGTTGAAGAGATGAGCGTGCTTAAATGTATTACTATATCGTCTTGATTAACAGATTGTTGAAGAGATGAGCGTGCATAAATGTATTACTATATCGTCTTGATTAACAGATTGTTGAAGAGATGAGCGTGCATAAATTAAGCTACTTTTTGATTAACAACAACAACCTTAAAGTATAAAAACAATTTCGCTCTAATCATCAAATTTCCTTTCTTCCAGGTTCACTTACAAATCTAATATACCATTACACAATGGTACTAACTGACAGCGCATCTTACTTGTTGGCATTCATCTTGGTCTTCCTATCTGTACTTTGGTTGTGGAACAGAAGCAGACGTACTTATCCAACGCAGAATATCCCACCATTTCCTGTCAAACCGTGGCCATATTTTGGACACTTCTTCTCGTTGAAAGGAAACTTAAGAGAGAAATTTAAAATATGGCGCCAAAATGCAGGCGATATATATAGCTTGGACGTCGGAGGTCAACTGTACATTTTTGTTAATGATTACAATGTCATTAAAGAAGTCTGGGTCAAACAAGCTGACCATATTATTAATGTGCAATCCACTTTTGCAACCGAAATTCTAAAAGAACATGATAAAGGCATAATTGGAGCAAGAGATAATAACTGGAAGGAGCAAAGATCAACATCGTTATCCATTCTTCGTTCTTTTGGAATGGGTAAGAATTTAATGGCAGATAACATTCAAGAGGAGGTCTCATACACTCTTGAAAAAATTGCAGCCCTTAAAGGACAACCGGAAGATGTCCGCCTGCTTCTAAATATCAGTATTTCTAATGTTATTTGTTCCGTTGCTGTGGGGAAAAGATTCGAACACGATGATCCTTATTTTGTTCACTTTATGCTATTGCTACGAGACGTAATCAGATATATTAGAGCTGTTGGAATACTTTCTTCCTTCCGTTATTTGTACTATTTACCAGGTGATCTTTTCCATGCTAAAAAATGGACCAAAGCTTCACTGGAAGTCAATGAGATGTTTAGTAAACATCATGTCAAGGAGCTAACCAAAACATTCAATGAAAATGAAGAACCACATAATTTTGTAACTGCATACATCAAGGAAATGAAGAAGATGGAACACAAAGGTTTACAAACTAACTTAAATGAAGCAAACTTGATTCCAATAATCAGAACTCTTTTTCTCGCTGGAACAGAGACCACTAGTACAACCATTTTGTGGTGTCTTCTGTACATGTTACACCATCCAGATGTACAAGAGAAAGTTTACCGTTAAATTGAGGCCAATGTGGGAACTGAACGAGCTCCAGCTATGGCTGACAAACCCAAGATGACCTATCTGAACGCGGTAATCATGGAAACACAACGTATGGCGAGTCTAGTTCCTGTGGGCCTTCTTCGTGAAGTTAGTGTTCCTATTGCAGTCAATGGCTTCATTTTTCCCAAAGGAAGTGTACTTTGGCCTATCCTGGACTCCGTCCACTATGACAAGAAAATCTGGGGCGATCCAGAAAACTTTCGACCTGAGAGATTCATTGATAAAAACGGAGCTCTCATCAACAGAGAAGAACTGATTCCATTTTCTATTGATAGAAGAATATGTCTGGGAGAAGCTCTAGCTAGAATGGAGTTGTTTCTATTTACATCGTCTATTCTTCAGAGATTCAGATGTGAACCTGCCGATAAATCTGGTGAACTGCCAACACTGAAAGAGGTTTATGGAACAACAGTTGTACCTCAACCATTCAAACTGAGATTAGTTGACCGTAACGTCTCCAAATAATGGTATAGATAACAAAATGGAAGGATTACAATACTATCTCATCAACAGCTTGAGTCATTTCACATGGCACGTTGAGTGCAAATGAAATTATTTTCTTTGCCATGATGATTCTCTCTAACTGGCTTCTACCTGTCTACCTCTTGATACTATTCTCCCTGTTATATATATATATATAAAAAGTCTATATTGTTTTCCAACTATTTGTTCAATGGCATATGGCAAAATGCTGTATGTATGTAACATTTGATGATTTTCAAGTTTCAAAATTATAGACAATGAGGCAGACAAAGAAAACGACAGAGATATAAGGCTGACCTAGACCTACAAACATTGCGAGTCAATATTTTGAATGAAAAGGCTAAGAACACAAATGGAGACGGGTGATATTTGAATAGGAAGAAGAAAATGAAGACAAAGAGGAAAACAAAAACGCAAGGAACTTAGTAATTGTTTCTGTCAACATATGCATGAAATATGTCATCGATATTTCAATCTTTCAACCATCCACTTCAATAACACTCATCATATAGGTACTCTTAATTTCTCATAATGTCACAGCCATCGATCGAGAGTCTCTGATGATCGGAGTTGATTTTTCTACGAAAATATACTTTTGATTCTACATGGTACTTTTCAGCTCGTATTATTAATATACTATATATGTGTCCATATATATATATATATATATATATATATATATATATATATATATATATTATTCGTGTTTCATTTAGTATACCGATACAAGTGCCCATATATATATTGTTTTATTTAGTTAGAACTTTCTATTAGATAAACCCCGTACCATTATAATTTAGCAGATGCTCTGACCTACATGGTCATTGTTTGTTATTCTTAAATGTCTTGTATCCTTACCTTGATAAAATCTATTTGATTTTATTTGAAACACTGCTTTGATCTGTTTTTGTATTTTTGTAAAATTGTATTTGTATTTGTATTTATTTGTCAGATTTAAGAATCATCAACATTAATAGAAACAAATAAAAGAGTGTTTACTTTTTGTTGTATTGTTTGACTGTTGGTGTACTTAAGTGTCTGTCATCATGTTCGTATTAGTATATCAGACTTTATTATATCATCACGCTTTGTTTCCTTATAGCCTTGCTCTTTGTTCCCATTATGTGGTGTTTCCACGTCAGATGACTGTCAAGCTTAACTCTCAAAATGGTTGGAGTATGGAAAAGGGGAACAATATCATTGTTAAATTTCAGTCTAAAGTGTTCTTCCTTTGTTGACAATGAGAAAAGCGTTGCTACAGTTTTGCTCAGGTTTATTTCAAGACCCCATTTACTTGCCCACATTTACTGGCCCAGGCTTTCCTTGAGTTTAAAAATGGCATGGCCCAGGAACTCGGAGGTGTACCACACAGTTAGATCATCAGCGTGGAGAGAGTGGGATACATGTCTGGACAGAGCTTGTGGCAGATAATTGATATAAACCAAGAAAAGCAATGGAGATACTAAGCTGCCCTGTGGGATTCCCACTTTTAATTTGAATCTGGGACTGTACACTCCATCTAATTTTACAGTGGCTTGTCTGTGGGTAAGAAAGTCTTTTATCCAATAGTACATTCTGCCCCGTATTCTACTGCGTAAGAGCTTGAGTAGTAAAACCATCTTTATATATGTAGAAGGACATAGTTAGGTAGGAAGATATAGGTAGAATGACATAGATAGGTAGAAGAATAGCTGTGTAGAAGGGGATACGGGTTCGTCCATCCCTGATAGAAGCAAATATCACAGACGGTATAGAGGATATGCGGAAAGAGACACGGTTTAAGAATGACGAACACTAACAAGTTGCACATTATTATAAGAACATGACAATACTTGAACGGAGTTAGTGAGTTTAAGATAGGGTTGCCGAGGACTGTGAAAGAGACCGATAGTAGCCGTGGTAGCGTATGGACATGTTTACCAATGTGTCTTGTCATCAATAAACTCAATTTAACTAGAGTACGAGTTGTTATTATTTCGTCTTATCCGTGTAAGTAGTGTAATGACCTTACCTAGCGTATATACTATCAATAATAACAAGATCTCTTCACATGTAAAATCAACAACAAGAAACACAAATATCAATACGAGACCAGACTGTGGTACAGCTACCATCATATATGATGTTTACCCACAACAGCACAAGAGACAGAGGAATGTACTAAGTTAACGCCATCTCAAGTGGTGTCGTAAATTATCAATTGGAACCAATTATGAGAGTTCATAGTTCATATGTACGGTTCCAATTTCACTGCAACAGGTCACCCCATAATTGCTCCGTTCCTGTGCTAACGAAAATCACACGAAATGCTAACACCTGTCTCCTGTGTCGTGAACTAATTCCATAATGAAACAGCCGTACAGCCACAAAAAGCAACCAGCACCGCATAAATGCATATGGCAGTCACCAAAGTGTCAACACAAAATCGTTCATCACTTGAATTGCAATTCATGTCGAAGGGAGCATCAATCATGACAAAATACAGCTTTCTGCACATTCAAAACACTGCATACGGCAGATTGAATCTGTTCGTCATAACCGCTGTCCGCCATTTTCTGAATACCCACAATCACAACAAACGCGCGGTTGACACAGCAAAAAACATTCCATGTAACATTCATAGCTCACAGTGTTGCTCAAGCTCTAACTCAATAGCTCGGCAAACGAAACCGGAAAATACCCGACCAAACATGGCGGAAATGCGCTAGCAAAGTCGTGTCCAGAATCAAACAGTCCTGATTCTGAATGGTCCTCCCGCATTCCGCCATTGCTGGCCAGATTTTTTCATTTTTTATCAGAGTTACCATTTTACACTCCCCATATAACATATACTTTGTTGAAGGCCTTTGACATGTCGAAGAATACTATGAGGGTTTTCTTCTTTTCTTGGAAGCTTATTTCTATATCCTGTGTGAGGTATGTCACTTGGTCATCAGTGCTTCTATGCTGCCAGCAGATTATCTGGACAGGATCCAGTTTATAGTTGGATCACTGGATTCTAGTGGCTATCACCCTCTCCAGCAGTTTTAGGGTGCAACTTAGCAGACTTATAGGTCTGTAGCTCTGTGGAAATGACTAAATGGCAGACACTTCATACTCTATTGTCTGCAGAGACGTCAGAATATTTTCGTATTACAACTTTAAACATGATTTTTTTTTCATTGTTTTTAGAGATACCCAATATTAATTATAAGTAGCCTCGACAATGTGACGACCTACTAACAGAATTGCCAGGTGAATATTATCGTTTGTTACATATCTTGACCACAGTACAAATCAAGAACCATGACTTACATAATAGCATCAAATTATCTATCTGACTGAACGTATATAAAGAGCGTTTGAGCAGTGTCGTGTGTTAGTGTGGTACTGTTCTCTGATACGACGAGCTAGAGGTCTCCAAACATATTCGGCCTGGTTTGCAAATATTTTTACTTCAAAGGTAAAAACTGTTTACTATTAAATATCTTTACTAGACATGTATTTATATTTATCAGTATGTATGTATGTATGTATGTATGTATGTATGTATGTATGTATGTATGTATGTATGTATGTATGTATGTATGTATGTATGATTAATGAGAAAACAGAACTCTGTCAAACAGTATTTCCTAACCACGTAGAGAACAAGAATACATAGTGCGGCGACAAATATTACTTTCCAGTGCTTGTCTGGTATCTAATTACGATTTGGGTCGATCTGAAAAACATTTAAACCCGTAAAAGATTCACTCCAGCTGGGAAGTGAGTAGGAATTGTTGAAGTCGAAATTGTAAAATCGATTGTATTTCCTTTTTTCTGTAATCATCTTTTATTTACAATTGGTTTTTTTTTTTGGGGACTTTTTTCAATTAGAAATTGATGGCATCCCTACATTGTTTCTTGTTCTACTATCTTGAAATGAAAATTTTCAAAAAATGTGGTTTCGTTATAAACTAACTTTCGTATTTCTCGTTCTGCTATCTTGACATGAAAATTCTAAAAAAATGTGGATTCGTTATAAACTAACTTTCGTTTTTCTCGTTCTGTTGTCAATAAATATGTATTTATCTTTAACGTCGTTATTGAAATTGCTGCACTTTTCTTCTTTATTTTTTTTGTAACCATATTCTTCCTATTATACGCTGTCACGATGTACTTTGTACTCCAATTTTGCAGCAGCGTCTCTGTTCCTTCTATGATGATTTAGCAAATTTCAAATAAGATTTTTGACCTAGAATTAGAATTGGGGATTAAGAAATATGGGGGATTATTAATGATAAATTTCATGCTCATAATTAGCTAAAGCAACATAACTAAGTACCTTACACACAAGAATATGTTCGCACACAATTTATGTTTGTCTTAGTCAAAGTCAAGAACGTTTTGTTATTGTACCTTTAAAAAAAGATAAATAGATGCCAGGATAGATAAGGGAAGACTGCAGTAAAACTTGGTAAATAGTGAAACACGTACAAACAAAGTACTATAGTTTTACAAAATACATAAACAGTGACGATAAACAGCAACGTTTCGACCAGCCAGGCCTTTATCAAGCAAACGAACAAACAGGAGTGACAAATTAAAATGAAACACAAATGGACTACCAAATACCAACGTATCTAAGGAAAATCTGGAATAAAAACGAATAACGAAATAAATGTAACACAAAAACACACATAAAAACTAGAAATAGAAAAGAAACAATGAAACATCTAGTAAATATATAACTTGAATACATGCAACATATACCCATATAGATTATAAAGCATGGGAAGAGAAAGTACTAAGAAGCATAAGAATGTAATACATGCAACATATACCCATAGAGATTACAAAGCATGGGAAGAGAAAGTACTAAGAAGCATAAGAATGTAATACGTTGAGCCCGCGTGGTCGCAAGGTACCATACAAAGAAATCAACCGATTCTCCAGAGCAAATCGACTACGATCATCAGAGGAACATGATCGGATGGCTGTGACCTGGACATCGCAAGCTCCTGAATGGCCAGTATCATTGAAATGGGTAGCTACAGGGTCACAGAGCATTGGCGTATATCGCGCAAGTGTTGGGCGAATACGTTGTGCGCTACAACGTATGCGTTGTATTGCTTCTAACCATTCTCATCTTCTTACTGACTTGGACTCCTCCCAGTCCCTACTTCTACAGCGTCTACAACTTCTCACTTCTAACAATATGCTCCTTTACTCCCTTATTCGTTTTATTATCCATGTTCTTAACAGACAACTACATGAATTTATGTGCACCCATCACCAACAAAAACTTAACCTTCTTCGCCCTGTACCTTCTACCACTCCTTCCAATTGTCCACTACTATCTTCTCCTCCCACACAGGTGGTTTGCATCCCTCCAGACCTTCCATTATCGGACAGCGAGAGATGTGTTTAAGTAAGGGTCTCAAGTTTGTTCCTCTCCGACCCACCATTGACCACTACTCTACTCTTCAAGATGTGCACCGTTTTCACCGTGGCTTACGGCTGAAATTTCATTTTCGGAACCAGGTTGACACTGACCAATGTCATGACACGAGTATGTTCGCCAAATATTCTACTCGCAAACATGATTGGACACCCAACCCTGATGTCTCCAACGCTCTTGATCTCTACATCAAGAATACTTTACACGATATTGGACTGCTCCACCCCAAACGCCTAGGGCATTCTAACATGTCTCCGTCCGAGTTCCGTGCTCTATCACACCTCCGTCGACGTGATGACATTGTTATCAAACCCGCCGATAAAGGCGGTGCAATAGTGGTATGGAGCAAAGAACTATACCTTCAGGAAGGCCGCAACCAATTACTTGACACCCAATTCTATAAAACTAGTTCTTCTGATGTCACACTATCTAACAATAGTAAAGTCCGTACAGTAATTAAGAACTTAATTGCCTCTAACGACCTTCCTACCGGCGCATCATCACTTTGTGTCATTGATAGCTGTTTAGGAAAACCCGCCTTTATATGCTCCCCAAAATTCATAAACTGAACAATCCGGGTAGGCCCATCGTTTCTGCTTGCTCTTGTCCTACGGAACATATCACCGAATTTCTTGATAGTATCTTCAATCCTATAGTCACCACACTACCTTCATTCTTGAAAGATACGAACCACACCTTGTCTGTTTTTTCGTCTATTGAGTTGTTGCCTGGCAGGACTTACCGTCTCTTCCTCCTTGATGTGTGCTCATTGTACACCTCCATACCTCATTCTGACGGACTTCAAGCTCTCCAGTTCTTTCTCGACAGGAGAACTAACCCACTTGTCTCCACCTCGGCTCTCCTTCGTCTTGCAGAACTAGTTCTAACTCTCAACTCCTTTCAGTTTAATGACCAGTTCTTTGAGCAGATCAGTGGGGTCGCCATGGGTACTAAAATGGGACCCAGTTATGCTTGTCTATTCATGGGTCATCTTGAGCACCTAGTATGGAATTCCTATGATGGCCCTCTTCCGTCTGTGTATCATAGATACATTGATGATTGTATTGGCATTACCGATATGCCTGAAGCCGATTTGTCACGCTTCATTAATTTCATTAATGTCTTCAATCCGGCTATTCGGTTTACATCTCACATCTCTACCTCTTGTGTCAACTTTCTTGACATCACTATCACTATCAGCATATCCACCATCACTACATCAGTATACTACAAGCCTACTGATGCACATAGTTTTCTTCTTTATACCTCTTCCCATTCCCAGGCTTGTCGTGATTCTTTACCATTCTCTCAACTCTTGCGCCTTCGTCGCCTCTGTAGCGAGGACGACGATTTCCCCGATAGAGCTCACGAGATGCTGGATTTCTTTCGTAAGCGCTTATACCCGGATAAGGTGCTTGCTTCTGCTATGCGGCGCGTTCAGCAAATTTCTCGCCAGGAGGCTCTCTCTAACCAGCATAGAACTTCCAATTCTGACAGGGTGAAACTTGTCTTAACTTTCCACCCTCAAAGTTCCCTTGTGAAGAAAGTCTTATTCCGTCATCTCTCCATTCTTCAGTCTGATCCTGATACACGTTCAATCTTCCAACACTATCCTTTGGTGGCGTACAGACGGGACAGAAGCCTTAAGGATATGTTGGTTCACAGTCGCCTCAAGCCTAACATCCAGAGTCATTTTGGCACCATCCAGTGTGGCCGTCGGCGCTGCAACACTTGTGCTTATGTAATACAGACCCGCACGGTGTCTTTCCAAAAGCCACGTTCGTTGTTGAAGACAGTTTCACGTGCGAGTCCCGTAATATTATCTATGCCATTATCTGCAAGCGGTGCAACAAGGCCTATATTGGGGAAACCGGCAGGAGACTCAGTGACCGATTCGCCCAACACTTGCGCGATATACGCCAATGCTCTGTGACCCCTGTAGCTACCCATTTCAATGATACTGGCCATTTAGGAGCTTGTGATGTCCAGGTCACAGCCATCCGATCATGTTCCTCTGATGATCGTAGTCGATTTGCTCTGGAGAATCGGTTGATTTCTTTGTATGGTACCTTGCGACCACGCGGGCTCAACGTATTACATTCTTATGCTTCTTAGTACTTTCTCTTCCCATGCTTTGTAATCTCTATGGGTATATGTTGCATGTATTACATTCTTATGCTTCTTAGTACTTTCTCTTCCCATGCTTTATAATCTATATGGGTATATGTTGCATGTATTCAAGTTATATATTTACTAGATGTTTCATTGTTTCTTTCTATTTCTAGTTTTTATGTGTGTTTTTGTGTTACATTTATTTCGTTATTCGTTTTTATTCCAGAGTTTCCTTAGATACGTTGGTATTTGGTCGTCCATTTGTGTTTCATTTTAATTTGTCACTCCTGTTTGTTCGTTTGCTTGATAAAGGCCTGGCTGGTCGAAACGTTGCTGTTTATCGTCACTGTTTATGTATTTTGTAAAACTATAGTACTTTGTTTGTACGTGTTTCACTAGGATAGATAAGCATTTTTTTATCTTTGGTTTATAGAGATAAAAGAGAAGTCAAAATAGATAAGTGGTTCTGTATTTGTATATACATATGTTGAGGGTACTTGTCATGGAGACTAGATTTTTAAAACTCCGGTCTAAAAAAGGCCGAAAGGCGAAATCTTAGCTTCATTGCTTCGGGCTATCTCCATATGGCTCAGCCCATCTTCACAGAAATAGCACACCACCTTCCGAGAGTACTGCACAGAGCACGAACTTCGTAGCTCCATCATCATTCCTAGATATCTCTATATAAACATTTGTTTACAGATGTTTTCTAGATACGATTTAAAGAGAATTTAAGATAGATAAGCAGTTGCCTATTCGTATATAATATTATTAAGGAACTTGTTATGGGGAAAAGATAAGAAAGATCGGTATAAACAGCTTAAAAAAGTCTCAAGAAGAACGGTTGGCTTCATTCTACCTGGATTTCTCCATATGGCTCAGCCCTTATTCACAGAAATAGTATGCCACCTTCCTAAACAAATATACAGAGCATGAACTTCGTAGCTACGGCAGCAGTCCTAGTAAACTCCGGAGTAAAATGCATTAAGAAATGTGTATATATATTCTTGGGAAGTAGTAGTGTGTAAGTGTAAAATAATTCTATACAAATGTGTTACTATATCGTCTTGACTAACTGACTGTTGAAAAGATGAGCGTGCTTAAATGTGTTACTATATCGTCTTGACTAACTGATTGTTGAAGAGATGAGCGTGCTTAAATGTGTTACTATATCGTCTTGACTAACTGATTGTTGAAGAGATGAGCGTGCTTAAATGTGTTACTATATCGTCTTGACTAACTGACTGTTGAAGAGATGAGCGAGCTTAAGTTGAGCTATTTTCTCCTAAAGGAGAACATTGTTAAAGCATACAAATAATTTCGTTCAAATTATCAAATTTCCTTTCTTCCAGGTACACTTACACGAGATAATCTAGTATACCATCACACAATGGTACTAACTGACAGCGTATCTTACTTGTTGACATTCATCTTGGGCTTCCTAGCCGTACTTTTTTGTGAACAGAAGCAGACGTACTTATCCTACGCAAAATATCCCACCATTTCCTGTCAGACCGTGGCCATTTTTTGGACATTTCTTCTTGTTGAGAGGAAACTTAAGAGACAAATTTAAAATATGGCGAAAGAAAACTGGCGATATTTACAGCATGGACGTCGGAGGTCAATTGTACATTTTTGTTAATGATTACAATGTCATTAAAGAAGTTTGGGTCAAACATGCTGACCACATTATTAATGCGCAATCCACTTTTGCAAACGACATTCTAAAAGAACATGATAAAGGCATAATTGGAGCAAGAGATAATAACTGGAAGGAGCAAAGAACAACATCGTTATCTATTCTTCGTTCTTTTGGAATGGGGAAGAATTTAATGGCGGATAAAATTCATGAGGAGGTCTCATATATTCTTGAAAAAATGGCTGCTCTAAAAGGACAATCGGAAGATGTCCGACTACTTCTAAATATCAGTATTTCTAATGTTATTTGTTCCATTGCTGTGGGGAAAAGATTCGAACACGATGATCCTTATTTCTCCCGCTTTATGATTCTGCTACGAGACGTAATCAAATATAAAAGAACTGTTGGGATACTTTCTTCCTTCCCGTTTTTGTATTATTTGCCAGGTGATCTTTTCCATGCTAAAAAATGGGCCAAAGCTTCACTGGAAGTAAATGAGATGTTTAGTAAACATCATGTTAAGGAGCTAACCAAAACATTCAATGAAAATGAAGAACCACAGAATTTTGTAACTGCATACATCAAGGAAATGAAGAAGATGGAACACAAAGGTTTACAAACTAACTTGAATGAAGCAAACTTGATTCCAATAATCAGAACACTTTTTCTCGCTGGAACAGAGACCACTAGCACAACCATTTTGTGGTGTCTTCTGTACATGTTACACCATCCAGATGTACAAGAGAAAGTTTACCGTGAAATTGAGGCCAATGTGGGAACTGAACGAGCTCCAGCTATGTCTGACAAACCCAAACTGACCTATCTGAACGCGGTAATAATGGAAACACAACGTATGGCGAGTCTAGTTCCTGTTGCCATTCTTCGGGAAGTTAGTGCTCCTATTGAAGTTAATGGCTTCACTTTTCCCAAAGGAAGTGTGCTTTGGTCTATTTTGGACTCAGTCCACTATGACAAGAAAATCTGGGGCGATCCAGAAAACTTTCGACCTGAGAGATTCATTGATGAAAACGGAGCTCTCATCAACAGAGAAGAACTGATACCATTTTCTATTGGTAGAAGAATATGTCTGGGCGAAGCTCTAGCTAGAATGGAGTTGTTTCTATTTACATCATCCATTCTTCAGAGATTCAGGTGTGAACCTGCGGATAAATCTGGGGAGCTGCCAACATTGAAAGAGGTTTATGGAACAACAGTGGTACCTCAAACATTCAAACTGAGATTAGTTGACCGTAACATCTCCAAATAGTGGTATAGATAACAAAATGGAAGGATCACAGCTTGATCCTTCTTATCACATCTTATCAACAGCTTGAGCCGTATCCACATCGTAGGTTGACTTGAGATTAAATTATTTTCTTTTTCCAGATGATTCTCTCAGACTGGCTTCGACCTGTCTATCTCTTCCTAATGGATATACATAATAATGTAGAGGTGTAGATTTAGACAGCATCTAAACAGCATATGTCAAGATTTCTATACAGCATCTGCTAAAATCCAAACTGTCTGTCCTGTAACACCAAGATCACAATAAACAAACTTGCATTATGACTAATTGTTATATATGGATCCGAAACTTGGAGCGCAATAAAACAAGATGAAACAAGATGAGTACATATCTTTTCAAATAAAGTTTTAAAATAAATTTCTGAGCACAACAACTAAGAAAATAGTGGAGAATGGAGAATAAGAAATAACAGCAATATTGCTATTCATTTAAATCATCATTAATTAACACGGTCATTAAATTTTTTTTTAAAACAGAAGGGAAATAGACAACAAGGTAAACCAAGAAAATGATGGAGATGTAATGCTGACTTAGACCCACAAATGTAGCAGGGAATATGATACCAGGTTTTTTTCCTTTCCTTTATTCTTGGTCCCAAGCTTCAACTAGGCTCGTATTTTCAACGAAACAAAGGGGTAACCATATACCTGGTCTGTGGGCGTATAATAACAGACCAGATATATTAGCAAGGGGACTTTTCCTTAACTAGAAGTAAATTTATGCTCTGTTTTTCTTTCTCATGCAGCCAAGTTGAGGTTAATAGTATTTTTTTTTAGAAACGTTTGGGTGATTGTCCGGTCACGATATCAAATTAGACGGGGTTTTCCAACCAACAACCAGATTTGACCGTGAGAATGTACTAACAGGGCAATGACTGATTTGGAAACAAAGAAAAATGCCATATGTTAAATAGAATGGATTTGGATCACTAGGGACACACTTCATCGACACACACTTCGCAGAAACACTTGGCAGACACACTTCACCGACACTTCACAGATACATTCAGCGATACGGAGGGACAGAGAGGTACCCAGGAACAGGCAGTGAAGGTAGTCTGAGACAGTTACAGACAAAAAGAATTGACTAGTCAAGGAGTGTAGTCTAGAATAAGAGACACACACAGTCAATATTCGCCAGCAGGCAGAGTAGAAGAGATACACATACTAGCTAGAGAACACAACAGTAAAGAACAGATTGATTCAGCGATTCAGAGGGGCTGAGACAGACCAAAGGGACAGTCAGTGTAGGTAGTCCTGAGACAGTTAGACTTCAACAGTCAATATTCGCCAGTCAGAAAGAGTGAAGAGACACACACAGAAAGATTTTACTATTCAGGAAGTGTAGTCTACAGCAGACGGAGACATGCGTAGAGACAGACCCAGCGACAGGTCTGAGACAATCACAGAGGTTATAAGTCTTATAACAGTTAACACTTATGCTTTAGTCAGAGACAACCGTCTCCCTACTCACTCGGAAGTCTTCAACTACACTAAATAATCCAACCATATAGAGAACATAGATTAACACCATCGATCTGAGACAACCGTCTCCCAATGACTTTAAAGTTTCTATCATCATCGAAGAGATAGTTTTGAGACTCTCCAACTAGGCCGAATCAAGTTGTGTCTTACTTCCAGTGGAGATAAGTTAAGGTTGAACTATAGGTATGTTTGTGTAGAGTATAATGTATATGGGAAAATTACTTAAACATTTTTAAGTTAGAGACATTCTTTTATGTGTTAAATGTTTGTTTATATATATTAATTTGGTTGTGTTTATGTTATTTGTAGTGATGTATTCTTTTGGAAGAAAAGAATTTAAATAAATATATAAAAATTGATACATACTTCGGTAAGACAGAGTGAGAATGTCTGGATATGAATGTTCAGATTGATATCTTTGAACGTTGAGAGAATATTAGCGACCAGGACACAGACCTCTTACTGGTGCTTTAACAATGGATAAAAGGATAATAGAATATAGAAAAATATAGTGTAGTGAAACACACGGCTATTACAAAGCTAATATCCGAGACCCTCACTGTTACAATCTGGTTTCCGTGACACAGGATTTCAATTGGAGACCCGCACTATTACAATCTGGTGCCAGATTCAGACTATTACAATCTGGTTTCCGTGACACAGGATTTCAATTGGAGACCCGCACTATTACAATCTGGTGCCAGATTCAGACTATTACAAGCTGGTTTCCGTGACACAGGATTTCAATTGGAGACCCGCACTATTACAATCTGGTTTCCGTGACACAGGATTTCAATTGGAGACCCTCACTGTTACAATCTGGTTTCCGTGACACAGGATTTCAATTGGAGACCCGCACTATTACAATCTGGTGCCAGATTCAGACTATTACAAGCTGGTTTCCGTGACACAGGATTTCAATTGGAGACCCGCACTATTACAATCTGGTTTCCGTGACACAGGATTTCAATTGGAGACCCGCACTATTACAATCTGGTTTCCGTGACACAGGATTTCAATTGGAGACCCGCACTATTACAATCTGGTGCCAGATTCAGGCTATTACAAGCTGGTTGCCGTGACACAGGATTTCAATTGGGAGACCTGCACTATTACAATCTGGTGCCAGATTCAGACTATTACAAGCTGGTTTCCGTGACACAGGATTTCAATTGGAGACCCGCACTATTACAATCTGGTGCCAGATTCAGGCTATTACAAGCTGGTTGCCGTGACACAGGATTTCAATTGGAGACCCGCACTATTACAATCTGGTGCCAGATTCAGGCTATTACAATCTGGTTTCCGTGACACAGGATTTCAATTGGAGACCCGCACTATTACAATCTGGTGCCAGATTCAGACTATTACAAGCTGGTTGCCGTGACACAGGATTTCAATTGGAGACCCGCACTATTACAATCTGGTGCCAGATTCAGACTATTACAAGCTGGTTGCCGTGACACAGGATTTCAATTGGAGACCCGCACTATTACAATCTGGTGCCAGATTCAGACTATTACAAGCTGGTTGCCGTGACACAGGAGGCCCACACTATTACACAAACACTGGGAGTCAACATTTTGGATGAAAAGGCTAAGAACATAAATGGAGACAGGTGATATCTGAAGAAGAAGAAGAAGAAAGAGGAAGAGAAAATACGTATGGAGTTTGGTAATCGTTTCTGGCACCATTTACTCGAAACATGTCATCGATATTTGACTTCTACAGCCATCCGATTCAATAACGGTGATCATCTAGGTACTCCTAATATCTAGGTCACAGCCATCGATTGAGGGCCTCTGATGATGAGGGTTGATTTTTCTACGAAAATAAAAGTATATTTCTACATGATACTTAGCAGGCTTGTGTTATTAATACACTTATATATATATATATATATATATATATATATATATATATATATATATTATTTGTGATTCATTTAGCATACTGATACAATATAAACACGATACAATACTGTGTATATATATATATATATATATATATATTGTTTTATTTAGTTAGAACTTTCTATTAGATAAACTCCGTACCATTATAATTTCGCATTATAATGACGTACATGGTCATTGTTTTTTCATTCTTAAATTTCTTGTATCCTTACCTTGATAAAGTTCATTTCGCTGTTTCGAAACATTGATTCGATCTGTTTTTTGTACTTTTGTAAAATTGCTTTGTATTTTTATTTACATGCCAGATTTAAGAATCGTCAACATTAATAGAAACAAATAAAAGAGTATATATTTGTTGTTGATTTGTTTTACTGTTTGTTTACTTATGTGTCAGTCATCATGTTCGTATCTGTTTTGTCTATTGTCTATTCCCAGGTGGAAGATGTAGTTGGCTGTCCACTCTTGCCGTTAAGCGTAGGGATGTGAGCTTTAATTTGCGTTCTAAGGCCATATGAGTCGCCCCTGTTGTGTTATATCCGTGTTTATGTAGTGTGGTCTTGATATTGTCTATCCATCTTTTCCTTATAGTCTTCAGTTAGCTCTAGTACCCGATCCCTTTTTATTGTATACTGTTTTTGGTGGTTGGTTGTATTTCATTCTCATAAAAAGTCCAAACCACTGCATTTGTTGTCTTTCGATATATTCGGTGCATGAAGTTATGCAGACTCTGCTTCGTATTAGTATATCAGACTTTATTATCATGTTTCACTGACTTGTATTCTTGCACATCTTCTCAATTCCTTCCTGTGTCACACATATTATGTTTATATAAATATGAAAACTAGGAATAACTCGTGCTGGGAATCCCTTGCGCAATATCTCTAAATGTGGCGCTATAACAACACAAGAGGAACTCGAATACCTGGGAATCGTTGTACTGTTGTGGCGCAAAGAAAGCGAGGTGCGCAAAAATACAAAACACACAACACTCACTCAACACAACACTCACTCAACACAACACTCACTCAACACAACACTCACTCAACACAACACTCACATGTCTAACCTCGATCATGTATGCTACGCGTGTGGTTGATTACTGTGTTCGGGGATTGTACTTTATATTCACTTCCGCACAGACCAGAGTAGTGCAGCAACACACGTCTGAAACTGTTGTCATCATCGCTTGCGATGGACGGCTATTATGTGAATTTGAAGAATAATTTCTTTCTGTTCGTGGAGCCAAAGCGGCATTGTCTGCAATATGGCTTCACATCCCAAACAAACCAGACTCATGACGTATACATGGGAATCAAACATGTCCGTATATAAATGTAACGATGACACGATACGTTACATCAACTACTTTAGAACTGCCGCAGAGACGATGAAGATAATAATAATAATAATAATAATTCCTCTCTTACCGCTATACGTTACTTAGGGCCTGCAAGTATTTTGTCCATACCGCTCTATCCTGGGCAACTCGCTCAATCTCCTCCATGGAACTGAGACCGATACTTCTTGCCTCTCTCAGAAAAGTTCGTTTCACGGTCTCCTTAGGCCGTCCTCTCTTTCTTGAACCCTTTGCATCCCACTTCAATGCTGCTTTGAGACTATTAAGATACTTCCAAACAAAAATATGTATATAGAGACTAGGCATCAATTAAATGTAATCAAATTTCCTGTAGCCTTTTCAGACCTTAGGGTATGAAGTGACTGTCACTTCATATTTCTAGACCCTAGTGTGCAGGAGGTATGAGGGCCAATTCTTTTCCTCGCGTGTGGAACGTCTAGTGTAGGATTTAACCCACAGACCTCTTGTATCCGCGTCGATAGGCAAACGGTTACGACAATTCGTCTCACGGTCGTGAATTACTTCCCACAAATAAAATGGAATATCTACTAATTGTAGTCTTTCTTCTTTCTTTCTTTTCTTCAATCATGTTTTGTCTGTCAGCGTCAGCGTCAGATATTAATTGTAGTGTCATCATCAACTAGCTTGTCCTGAACAGAACTTTGTCACCCCGACAGTCCACCGGAATTTCTCTCTCCCTCTCTCTCTCTCTCTCTCTCATAGGCCAGGTGCCCCGCGTCTGCAGCCGTCTTGTTCAAACCATCAGTTACATCCTGAATCCATCTTCTTTGTGGCCTTCCTATTCTTCTCTTTACCGGTATGCCTCCTTCCATGATGCTCTCTGTTGTGGTGTAAACAATTCATATATTTGCTGTAGGTTAATATATTTGCTGTTAAAAGTTAATTAACTCTTTTTCATACCTCGACGTATATTGAGTAATGCGGTGTTTAGTCAGTGTTTTTAATTGACCGTCGGCACACTATGGGTGATGTGGTCAACATCATACCGGCCGCCTTTATTTCCCACTGCTTTTCCCGGTAGCCAATTGAGGCTGTGTCGACCTGAGAGCCTTTACGATCTGAAAAATAGTTCACATTCTGCTGTTACAATGATTAAATATTTGTTTTAGTTGAGGAAACTATTGAAAATTGGTTAGCACAGGAAGTTAATGACACGTTTTACGTCACCCCCAAGCTCAAACAGTCCTGGTTTACATACGGTATGATGAAGCTACAAATTGTGTGAGAGTCGCAACAGCATAGTGGTTAGTCCACGTATTTCTTAGGCGTTTGGTCTGGGTTTCAAATTCACAGATTTTTTTCCCAATCGTAACGATTTTCATGTCGACCCAGCCTCGTTTGGGTACCAGAAAAACACTAGAAGTTCTGACGGCCGGCGTGATGTTGATGACATCATTCATCTTGTGCCGTAGTTGACAGACTAATACGAGATTAACGCCGTATTACCCAATATACCACAGGGTATGACAATGGGTTCATTTGGTTACTTATACTTTTATAAGTTGTGTGTGTTATTACATCCTCTCCTTTCCGTGTAAGAGGTCAGCTTGCCAACTGTGTGTTGTAGATTTGAACTCATCCAGATTATTGATATGATATGCAATGTTAGCTCTAATTTTAAAAACAGGTAGAAAAAAAATGCATTACATTTTTACTATGTGCAGTGGACGGAAATGGTGGTTCTACACAAATGAATTTGTTCTGTTTTCAGCGCATTTAAAAATCAAAACGTGTACACTAAAAATGGGTTTTTTCCCCATTTACCTATCTATGATGAAGACTCAGCCATTGACGAGTATGTGATAATGAGACTAGAGAAATTAATATCGTGCAGATACTCATGCAAGAATTGGGGAGGCATGTAACCAACAAGCTGACAGAACTATCTTCATGCATCTTCAACCGATATCTGCTGAAAATGATTATGTACATATGGGTCTGCCCATGGATCCGTAACGTTCGTTCTGTTAATTCACCAACGTAGACAATTAAAGTAAAAACTAAAAAACTAAAACAAAATATTACAGAACTAAATTAACAGATAATTGAAGTGAAAACTATGAACCGCTGAAGAAAAATGCATCGTTCGAAGAAATTCTTCAAAATAACAGTGATCTAAATGTAAAATGCCAACAAATACTGGTCTGTTGTTGCACAACAAAGAAAATAGTGCATTCCAAATGCACTGCATGAGGCGTATACTCAGTTTCTTCTGGAGTGACAGAGCAACAAATAAGGAGACATTTGAATATGTAATGATTCCTAGCATAGTTATCTTTATCAACCAAAGCCGTCTAAGATTTCTTGCTTCTCTGACCCGGATGCCGTCTAAGATTTCTTGCTTCTCTGACCCGGATGGATAACGGCCTAATCCCAAAGGATATTCTGAAGGGAGAGTTGACTGTTTGGTAAGAGAACACGTGGGTTACCCTTGCCTTGTTACAAAAGGATATTCTGAAGGGAGAGTTGTTGTTTGGTAAGAGAACACGTGGGTTACCCTTGCCTTGTTACAAAAGGATATTCTAAAGGGAGAGTTGACTGTTTGGTAAGAGAACACGTGGGTTACCCTTGCCTTGTTACAAAAGGATATTCTGAAGGGAGAGTTGACTGTTTGGTAAGAAAACACATGGGTTACCCTTGCCTTGTTACAAAAGGATATTCTGAAGGGAGAGTTGACTGTTTGGTAAGAAAACACATGGGTTACCCTTGCCTTGTTACAAAAGGATATTCTGAAGGGAGAGTTGACTGTTTGGTAAGAAAACACATGGGTTACCCTTGCCTTGTTACAAAAGGATATTCTGAAGGGAGAGTTGACTGTTTGGTAAGAAAACACATGGGTTACCCTTGCCTTGTTACAAAAGGATATTCTGAAGGGAGAGTTGACTGTTTGGTAAGAAAACACATGGGTTACCCTTGCTTTGTTACAAAAGTGTATTCAAGCGTGACTTGAAGGAGCATGACATGAATATCAGAAAACTAGGAGAAGCTAGTCAGAGAGAGATACAGCTGGATAGAGTCTCTGTAAATGGGTCTAGGAACTAGTTAAGCCAGATTCAGACATCTTGCTGACATAAAACAAGCAAGGAGAAAGAAGTTTACTGTCTCCCGATACTAACAGAATGCCATCATCATCATCATGAAAAGTAAAATCTGTAAGACTTGAACATCTAGCTAGGAATATTGGTTCATAAACAATATTATATCTTTTAAACTTCAAGATTTTGCTAACAGTGGTCTAGATACAGCAATAGTTTATGACATGGTTTATATAAGACTAGACAAGGGACGAACAATACGAGGGGGCCAGAAAATTGAAGGAAACAATTAAGAACACTATGAAGGAGGCAGAAGAACAGGCCGTGAATCGTTTTCTAGAAGACATCTGACATGAACAGAAATATAAAATAAATGTTTAATCCAAGATAACTGTTTGTTTTTGAAGTGGATCTATTTTTGCTTCACTGTGGAAGCTCAGAATAAGACCTGTTCGATAGTTATGCAAGTGAGTGTGTGTTTTTTGGGGTTTTTTCGTTTTTTTGCTTGCACGTTGGAATTACTTGGTTTTGCAAGTAATAAAACATTTGCATTTTCCAAGAGAACCGAACACAATAACTTATAGGAATACAGAAAATCAGTTGGACTCATTAGAGCGTTGCTTGAGATGTTTGGTGTTTAGATTTGTTTCTTTATTAAACCAGGACGTTTCCCCACCATAAGGAAACTATTTCTGTCACATAATTTTAAGCTTGTATTATTAGTTATAACTTTTATATTTTTAAAGTAAAGAAAATTACCGTTCACTATAAATGTCATTATGTATCATTGTTAGTATAAATGTCATTATGTATCATTGTTAGTATAAATGTCAGTATCATTTTCAGTATAAATGTTAGTATCATTGTCACTATAAATGTCAGTATCATTGTCACTATAAATGTCAGTATCATTGTCAGTATAAATGTCAGTATGTATCATTGTTAGTACGACTGGAAACATATTGCTATTGTTGCAGTAATTATCCTCTCGCGTGAAGCCTGTTTCAATGAATCAACTCATTTGGTTTATATTGCCATCTTCTCCCTTGATAAACTTAGTTCAATGTATAAGTAGTTCAAGTATCTCCCCAAGAAAATCCATAGTTGAAGTTTGACATTACCTTTTGATTAGATAATGTGGCATCGTTCAAATCAAAGATGGACTGTAACAGTTTTTCAACATTATTTGTCTCTTGTCGTGGTGATGTATTCTCTCTCTCTCTCTTTCTCTATCTCATGCCCGATTGAGGCAAAGACCAACAACCAAATCATGTCAAGTTTTCCTATCTTTAGCAATCTTCTGCAACTCCCTTCAACTCCTCTATATATTGATAATCTCTGCTTCCAAATCTCTTCTCTGTGTATTCCTAGACCTGTTAATATATATTAATATGTAGGACTGGGTCAGATAAACGAGAGAGATTGTTAACGACATTCAGAAAACATTGCATACCATCTCGCGTTGGTGTAGAGAGTCTCGCTCTCAGGTCAATCCTGAAAAGGTGTGTATGTTGTGATGCTCTTTGAATAATTCCATAGTCAAGGCTGATCTACTCAGAATCATCTGTGATGAACATACCATCGAGCGCATTGACAGACTGCGTTATCTTGGAATAGCCTTTGGTCGTAGTCTATCTTTCAAACACCATGTTGACCAAACGATACAACGTTGCATGTGGGGTCTTGCGGTTCTCAACGTTGTGGTAGCCGGACACATTGAGCAGAGACTACTTGTCCTTTTGTTCGATCGACTGATTATGTCCGTGGTAGATTACGGACTCGGCATTCTCACGATATCTAGATCACAATGTGCACGACTCGAACGTGTTCAGAATGAAGGCATTCGTATGAAGGCTGCACTAGAGATACCTCCATTGTGAAGATGAGAAATATGTTTTGCCTTTTGGCACTACACTCCCGTCATGCAATCGCCCAAACCAAGGCATATATGCGGGTTACTGCGGATAAGAGACATCCACTTCACAAGAACACTAATGATGTTAAGGGCACGAGAATCAAGCGTTGCATGTCGTGGATGGCCCAGGCTGAGAGAACAATTGGCCAGATGACTACGGTTGCGACCCTACCAAAAGGGAAGAATGGATCCCAACAGATGGTAGTATGACCAACTATCGCAACGTTATCATTACTCTTGTCAGAGAATGTAGAGATTGGGCATCATGAAAGCTGATCTCGCAATTAAGCAGCTGATAGAAGTTAATGTAAGAGATGATGATGTTGTTGTATTTACCAATGGATCGGTTCATCGTGGTGAGAAATCAGGCTGGTGTTTTTTTGGTTAATGTGCATGGTAGGGTTGGTGCAGAGCGATGTGGAGCGTACAGGACAACTACTTCTAGTATAAGGATGGAGGTTGAAGTCTTTACTGCTACCCTCCATTGGCTCTCTGGTACTCCATTTACTGGAGCCGTTGTTGTATCTGACTCACAGTCGATACTTCACAAGATCCAAAAGGGTTCGATATGAGTGAATTCGTCTATAGAAGTTTCTAACCTTCAGCGGCTTACACGGATTTACTGTCCTTGGTTTGCGGGTGTTGGCGGTAATTAGAGAGCGGACATGCTTGCATCAACAAAATCGATTGTTGGGGAGTTGAAGATAGATAAGAGGGATGTCCTTCGGTCTCTTTGCGACTGTCTATTGGATGAGGACACTAAAATAGATGTTGAATCGATCCAGCGATTTAAGCAGAGTTGCCCGTTGTACAATTAGAACTGTTTGCCTGATGGGCAGAGTGAGGAGTGTGTTTCATCAGCGAGTCACGGGAACCATCAGTATGTATAGCAGACCAATCGACTTCTCGGTCAATTGCTGGTATATGAGATTTGAGTTTATTTTTCTTTATTAAAGTTTTGACCTCTAAACTACGGATCGTATAGCGGTCGGGACACAACACCTAGTGTGCTCGTGCTTCCCGTTTTCTTAGTACTACGTCTTGGCTGTGGTTTCTAGGTATAAAGTTAAGGAAACACTTTAGTTATCTAACACACACACAAAAACTACAACAATCACAAGATACACTGAAGGCGAACACTCAGCCAAGTGTATATAATCAAATATTGACGTAACCGTCATCATCATCATCATCAAGGTGCGTATCCTTTATAGGACGTTGCTCTCTTTGCAGCACATCTGAAATTCACTCTGTCTCTTACCAGTTCACCCACTTCGTTGATGGTCATGTCATCAAGTTCTTGGCAACATACAATCAGTAGTTTGCCATTGCTTTCTGATTGGTTCTGGCCACTTAACCATGCTGATCTCTGGTGTGCCCTGAGTCCGATACCAGGCTGTTCCAGCTCCCGCCTACGAAGCCGTTGTTGACATTGTCAATCTTCCGCCTTTTCTGCCGGCAGCTATGTGAACTGTAGAAGGGAGACTTCCTTCGAGTTTTGAACTACGTAGTTTCGCTGTCTAGTCGAAGCCGTTGCCCATGGGGTGGCGCTGCTGTA
Organism: Arion vulgaris; assembly: GCA_020796225.1. Taxonomy (NCBI): domain Eukaryota; kingdom Metazoa; phylum Mollusca; class Gastropoda; order Stylommatophora; family Arionidae; genus Arion; species Arion vulgaris. Next base: position 11,044,338 of record CM036759.1, on the reverse strand, counting down.
CACAAGCAGACTCGAGGAGCCATACGCGAGCTGGGCAGGAGTGGGGGAACCAAATAGGCTCCAGGCCGCCCTAAAAAGGACGCGACTGCCTCTCACCTTGAGGTACTATCCCTACCATCTCCTGCCCTACCCCCAACCCCTACACCCCGTACCCGTCAACAAGGTTTATTGTCCTAAATTATTTTCTTAAGATGATCAATATGATAAATTGCAATTATTATTTTTGTAAGAGCAGTACATGTTAAAGATAAACATTTCTGGTTAAATAATTATAAGTCAATACAGCAAGAACATGTCATAATCAAACAAGCATTCTAATTTATCAAATGCATCAACTTATGAATTAGCTATCCCCTTACTAACGTAACTTGCCACAGCAAAAGATATATATATATATATACTAGTAGTTTACCCGTTCTTCGCACGGGGAATTTAGTTTAAATCTATTTGTCTTCTTTCTTCTTTTCTTGAATCCTGTTTGCCTCACAGCGTCAGGTCAGGAAGAGAATTTATAAAGTCCCTTAAAGAAACATGATACTTTGTTTTAAAATCGACTTCTTCCCCATTACAAACAATACGTTTTCTCTCCATGTTTGGTTCAAAAACTTTGTCGGTTGACCACATAAGATTAAAATGTTCCTCATTCCGATTGCCAGTAAAACCTGATACAACATAATTCCCGTTCCCGTGAAAGTTGACAAATAACAATTTAAAATGTCCCTCATTTCGATTGCCAGTAAAACCTGATGCACAGAATTTCCGTTCCCGAGAAAGTTGAATTTAGTTTAAATCTAGTTGTAATATTTCACCACTTTCAAAGTTACATTTGTTGTCCTTTTCCGAGCTCACATACACTGTTCCTCATTCCGATTGCGAGTAAAACCTGATACAATCGAATTCCCGTGAAAGTTAAAAAATAAAAATTGGCAAATTAAATTTATTCAGATTTTTAACTTATCGACGCGTTAAAAAAAAAAATTAACTGAGTGCTAAAATGTGGCCCGAACGTGAATCGAGTGCATTGTATACTGCAAAGTAGACGGGAATATTATCAACTACCCTACAGAAACTTATAAATAGATGTGTTTAAAATACGTTATAATAATAGTGTTTGTTTAATAGTATAATAATAGTAAATTGGTTTGCAGACTCGATGGTTTCTTCTTTGATGACAGTTTCATCTTCAGTTTTACAATAACCAGATGGATGTCAGATCATATGTCTCGTCCTCTCTTCCCTAGTTTTCTTCTTTCGTTCGATATCAGCGTCCGGGTTTAACATTGATAACATAATAATTGGAGAAAGATTGTGTTGAACGATGATCTTTTTGTGTTCATGGTGACATATGTGCATTTTGAAACTGGCACCATTTGTCCTTTGATGTGATGTATCTATGTTGTATTGTGTTTATTGTTTTTCAGTATTCTGAAAAATGCCCCCCTAATGTATGAAACGTCTTTGACTTGTTTTAATGGGTTTTTGTCGGTGGATTAATAAGATATAAAGAAAGAACTGATATTAGAATTCAAGATTAGTAACATATAGATAAAGAAACAATGTTGACGTCGTCAAGGTTTGATTGGATATAGAGAAAGTAATAGTTTAACAAAATATACTATTAATAATTGAAGATATTTAGTTTCACCTTCGCAATCCTCTGTTCTTTTGTAACAATTCTACTGTCATTAAAGCGGAGTAGAAAGTTTCAGTTCAAAGTAAGAACCAGTTATCTAACTTGTATAATCTAGCACAGAGGACTGTCCACATACAGGACAGCCAGGAATGACGTTTACCTGGTTCTGCTAACCGTTCGCCAGATATATTGGTTATACATCAGTTTTGAGACTCATTTTCGAGAATAATAAAATGATCTTTTTTTTGTTCCTTGAGTTCAATTATCATTCCGAATTGTTCTCTTTATGTAAAGAGACATTGGAACCTAGAACCAAGGAAAAAAATAAAGAAAAAAAAAAAGGAATAAACTAGAAGCACAAAGAGAAATTTGGACGGTGGTCAAAGTCAGTCAGTCTATGAGAGGCCGAAAGAAGTGTCTTTAGTTAAGTTATGATAGAAGTGTCTTGTAAATGTCGAAAGTTAATGAAAGAAGTGTCTGGACTTGTCTTGTGAAACAATGAAGGAATTGGGAAAGGGACAAGTCGGCCGGTAGCTAACAATATTTTATAGCAGCCATCGAACGTCCGAGAAAGTGTAAATAGAAGACAAAGAAGAAGGAGAATGTCCGAGGAAACTTAACAAATATTGACGTACATTTGTAACGTGAGGAGAAACATTAACTATTAGAACTAGTCCAATGTCAAACAAACATTACAGGCAAACAAGTACTGATATAACCTAAATGACTGTTGTTTATGATTGAATTTGGCCTTCCACGACATACGAAAAGTTATGATCCCTTTTGATTCAGAGATATCTTTGCATATAATGTTGGCTACAATATGTTTGAAATACCGATGTACCTCTAACTGTAGTGTTATATTATACTAATAAAATCTATAACTTATTAGGGTCATGTATGTGCTACGATGGAGTCGTCAACACATAAGTCGCTTTAAAGAATTATTTCCTCTGATAAGCAGATGAGTGGAAACGCTCCTTTCTGACAAACCCTTGATGTTATCAGTCCATAATTGTTTTGTCTTCCTCTTTTCCTACCGCTTCAACAGTCTTCCATGGCACCCTATAGTTTCTCAGGATATTCTATATTGATTTCCTATCTATGTTGTCAAATGCCTTCTCAAAATCAACAAAACACACGTGGAGTCTGCCACTCTATTGTTTGTTCTACAATGATTCTCAAGGTGGCTATCTGATCATTGCAAGATCTATCTTTCGGGAATCCAGCATATCCATTTCTAAGCCTCTGGTCAACGGCGACTTTCATCCTGTCCAGGATAACCCAAGTGAGGACTTTGCTGATAATGGAAAGCAGCATGATCCCTCTTCATTTGTCACATTGTGATAAATCTCCATTCCTTGGCAGTTTTACGAGGAGATCTTTCTTCCAGTCTGCTGGGATCTCCCCCTCTGGTCCACATTAAGTTAAATAATCTGTGGAGCTGATTTACCGTCTCTTCTCCTCCCTCCTTCAGTGCTTCCGGAGAGATATTATCTATTACTGACGTCTTTCTATTTTCAGGTTTTTCGATGCATTGCGGATTTCCTGTTTTGTCATCTCTAATAAAAATGTATGTCAAGTGAATCTCCTGTCACCAGCTCTGGTGGGTTTTGTGGGGAAGGTGTATTCAACACTTCTTGAAAATAATCTTTCCATCAACCCAGTGGGTGGCTCTATTTTAGTCAAAAGTTTTCTAGTCTTGTCTCTCACTGGCCTGTTCGGGTTATTTTTCCTCCCACTCAACAATCTGGTTGTCTCAAAGAGTGCCTTGATGTCACCGTTACTTGTTGCTGTTTCTGCCTGTTCTGCTACTTTATTTAGGAAGGATCTTTTGTCCCCTCTAAGTTTTCTTGTCCGATCTCTGGCTACAGCGTTATGTCTAGTCGCTGCCGCTGGTAATTGATGTCGTGTTCATGTCTGGTTTACTTCCTGTTTCTACTTCTTCATCTCTTCTACCTTTTGCCATGTTTCGTCTGTGATCCAGGTATTCCTGTTTAATGATGGTCTTCCAAGTATCTCTGCACACACTCCGACAGCAGCTTGCTTTAATGTGTTCCACGTACTCTCCACTGTATACTTCTCTCCTGTCGTCTGTAGTGCCTCAAAACGGTTCTTTAAAGTGATCTGGAAGACTTCCTTTGTGTCCTACGATTTAAGTTTCCTGACATCAGACTTGGTTTGTGGACTGGGTGGTCTCTTCTTTAATGGTAGTTTCATCTTCAATTTTACAGCAACCAGATGGTGGTCAGATCCTGTCTGCTCCTCTATTCCCTCTCAAATCGTGTAGTAATGTCATCCATCGTTGGCGAATTGCCATATGATCAATATGGTTTTCAGTCCGAAGATCTGGCGAGATTTATGTTGTCTTATGACATCTTCTATGGAGGAAGATTGTGCCTCCAATGACAAGCTCGTTGGAGGCACAGACATCTGCAAATAGCTCACCGTTTTCATTTCTGCTTCCAAGATCATTAATTCCCATTTCTCTCTCCTTGACAGTATTATCTCTGCCTGCCTTGGCATTCAGGTCATCCATAGGAGTCAGCACGTCGTGTTTTGGTGCTTTGTCACCAGTTGCCTGCAGATGTGAATAGAATGGTCTGTATCCTAATCTTCTGCTCTGTTTGTCGGGTCATAATACATAATATTGTACGCCTTCTGAAACCTAGCTTTAAATTTGGCAATGATAATGCGGTCAGAAACTAGTTCTCATTTCATCAGACTTTTGGACGCTTCTTTGGATAGCAACAGGGCCACACCAGCTTTATGTGGTCATCTTCCTTTTCTTTGCCCGAGTAGAGCAGTTCATCTCCCGTCTGGAGTTTTGTTTCACCAAAGGCATCCTATTGTGTTTCACATAATCCCAGCACTATGAGCTTGTAGTGATGCATCTCTTTCACCACTTGTGCATATCTCCCGGCCTCTCGCAGCGTCCTCACATTTCACGTCAATATAAGGATGGGCTTCTTCGGAGAAATCAAATTGTGAACCTCTAATTTTGTTGTCTGTGCCCACATAAGCGTCGCCAGAGCAACAGTTTCATTGCTGGTTTGGCTGCTGTATGATATATGTCTCCGGCATGGAGCCCTAGTCCGTCCGACACTCCAAATATTAGTTTTGAACAATATGTTTTTTGTTTCTGTAAATACGTTTTTTTTAAATAGACGGGTAAAATAATCACACAACGCCCAGCCTGGAAGATCAGGTGGACACAATTAGTCTGACCTCTCTTCTTTGACCTGTCCAGCTTAGGTAACCTGGACAAATTTTGGGTCGAAGACCATTTTGTTTTCAAATCTTTCTTCGATGGAAACAACTAATGACGACATTCTGGTTTATAATCAGAGTTTTAAGCACTGAAAGAAGATTCTAAAAATAGATTTCATGATTGACTGAATATGGCCATTCCAGGTTGTATCCTAGAACTTTCTTTAAACTTACAAACAGAATTATCACTGCACGAAGAATTGATAGAATTGAAGAAATTAAATTATTTTTTTTTAATGTATATCAAGAATTTTGGCTACAAAATCAAATTCCAATATTATATCAAACCGTATTGGTTGCAGCAAATAATTTTTTTTTATTGCATTTCCATCATAATATTTAGCCGAAAGAGAATTTAGCATGGTCACCAGTTTATTGTCAAAGAAAGGAAAAGAAATAGAGCAACGTTGCAATTTAAGATTATTGATGAAAAAAATGACACCAACCATCGAAATAATAGTTTCATCACATCAAACTCAACTCTCTCACTGGTAATAAGAGATTTATTTTTATAATAACTTATATATATATTTCAATTTTAATGTTGTATCAATCCTAACATATGCTAGCGAGAGTTGAAAAATGACTAAAGATATAGAAAGCAAGTTGAATGCATTTGAAAATAGATGTCTGCGAAAATAATGAATATAAAATGGAACGAATTCAGGAGAAGTGATGAAATCAGAGACATATCTGGTCAACCACTAGTGACAGCTGTTATAAGAAAGAGAAGATGGAGATATGTTGGACACACCTTGAGGAGAAATGATCAACGAATATCAAAGCAGGCATTGGAGTGGGCATGAAAGGGTTCAAGAAAGAGAGGACGACCTTAGGAGACTCTGAAACGAACTTTGCTTAGAGAGTCAAGAAATATCGGTCTCAGTTCCATGGAGGAGATTGAGCGAGTTTCCCAGGATAGAGCGGTATGGATAAATTACTTGCAGGCCCTATGTAACGTATAACGGTACTAGAGGAATTATTATTATCGTACTTTGATAACGCGTTTCACCAGCGGAAAGTAACAACATGAGGAGAAACAATAAGAAAAAAACTATTTTGGCATTTGTTTTAATTTTTGCTTTTAAACCTAAAACAAGTTTATTCTTTTTGCTTGACAGAAATTATGTAGAGCTATACAATACTAATTATAATGACATTGATGTAGTGAAATACTATAAGTGAGTTACAAGGTACTATATATCTTATCGTTTGTTACATAAACCGACCAATAGTGAAAAGAATTTAGATGAGTGCCGTACATAATTTTGACCATGATAAAGAAAACAAATTGAAATTTGTATTGTATCCCTTTAATTAATTTTGAAGAAGAAGAAGAACAGGAAGAAGAAGAATAAAAAGAAGAAGAAGAAGAACAAGAAGAAGAAGAATAAGAACAAGAACAAGAAGAAGAAGGAAAAAAAGAAGAAGAAGAAGAACAAGAAGAAGAAGAAGAAGAATGTCATAGTTCCCAGGTGGCAGCGGAGGAATGGACAGTTAGCCAGATAGTTAGTGTAGTATAATTAGATATTATATAGTTGAGACTATGTGTTGCACTCTCTAAGTAGAAGTGCAACACATAACTACGAGACAATGACGTTTTTTTGTTTTTGTTTTTATCTTTTTTTTCTTTTTTTCTCTTCGAAGCTTGAACTCAATAGTTGGTGGAATTCATAACAAGTTTTTATTCAAGTTACTTGCAGTCAGACAGAACACGTCTTCTCAGTCTAAGGGTTCATTGTCGAATCCTCTTGTTTGTTTACTAACTAGCAACAGTTACTCAATTCGTCATTCCCTAACTACACAAAAAACGTCATTGTCTCGTAGTTATGTGTTGCACTTCTACTTAGAGAGTGCAACACATAGTCTCAACTATATAATATCTAATTATACTACACTAACTATCTGGCTGTCCATTCCTCCGCTGCCACCTAGAACTTAGACAAGAAGAGCAAGAAGGAAGAAGAAAAGAAGAAGAAAAAAGAAGAAAAGAAGAAAAGAAGAAGAACAAGAAGAAGAAGAAGAAGAAAGAAGAAGAAGGAAAAGAAAAGAAGAAGAAGAAGAAGAAGAAGAAAGAAGAAAGAAGAAGAAGAAGAAGAAGAAGAAGAAGAAGAAGAAGAAGAAGAAGAAAGAAGAAGAAGAAGAAGAAAAAGAAGAAGAAGAAGAAGAAGAAAAGAAGAAGAAGAAGAAGAAAAAAGAAGAAGAAGAAGAAAAAAAGAAGAAGAAGAAGAAGAAGAAAAAAGAAGAAGAAGAAGAAGAAGAAAAAGAAGAAGAAAAGAAGAAGAAGAAGAAGAAGAAAAGAAGAAGAAAGAAGAAGAAAAGAAGAAAGAAGAAAAAAAGAAGAAGAAAAAAGAAGAAGAAGAAAAAGAAGAAGAAGAAGAAGAAGAAAGAAGAAGAAGAAGAAGAAGAAAGAAGAGAGAAAAAGAAGAAGAAGAAAAGAAGAAAGAAGAAGAAGAAGAAGAAAAGAAGAAGAAGAGAATAAAAAGAAGAAGAAGAAACAAAAGAAGAAGAAGAAAAAAAAGAAGAAGAAGAAGAAAAAAAGAAGAAGAAAGAAAAGAAGAAGAAGAAAAATAAAGAAGAGGAAGAAGTGAAATAAGAGAAGAAGAAGAAGAAGAAGAAGAAGAATGAGAAAAAGAAGAAGAAGAAGAAAAGAAATAAAAAGAAGAAGAAAAATAAAAAGAAGAAGAAGAAGAAGAAAAAAAAAGAAGAAGAAGAAGAGAAAAATAAAGAAGAAGAAGAAGAGAAAAATAAAGAAGAGGAAGAAGTGAAATAAGAGGAAGAAGAAGAAGAAGAAGAAGAATGAGAAAGAAGAAGAAGAAGAAAGAAATAAAAGAAGAAGAAGAAAAAGAAGAAGAAGAGAAATAAGAAGAAAAAGATGAAGAATAAGAAGAAGAGAAATAAGAAGAAGAAGAAGAAGAAAAAGAAATAAAAAGAAGAAGAAGAAGAAAAAGAAGAAGAAGAAGAGAAATAAAAAGAAGAAGTAGAATAAAATGGCAAATTGAACAAGAACAGAAACAACAAGAAGAAAAATATTTTGACATTTTTTTTTAATTTGCACTTTTAAACATCAAACATGATTAGGTTTTTTTAAAACTAGTAAACAAAGAATATTACGTATAATAATAGAGCAAAGTATTGAATGGAAATCCCTACTTTATATCGGATTTGTTGATTATAAGAAGGCTTTTGACAGTATTGATAGGGAAACCCTTTGGAAATTAATGAGGCATTATGGAATCCCACAGAAAATTATTAACCTAATAAAAGCAACATATACAGATATGAAATGTAGAGTTCTTCATGAAGGTAAACTAACAGATACTTTCGGAATAGAAACAGGAGTGCGTCAGGGATGTCTTCTATCACCTTTGTTGTTCTTACTGACAATAGACTGGATTATGAAGACCACAGTAACTAACACCAGAAATGGAATCCAATGGACTCTGACAGAGCAACTAGATGATATGGACTTCGCTGATGATATAGCCCTTCTGTCACATACACGAAATCAGATGCAGGATAAGCTTAACACATTGAATCAAAGGTCCCAGCAACTAGGGCTGAACATTCATAAGGGAAAGACAAAGATATTGAGAATTAACCAAGCAAACGACAACTCGATCTCCCTGGGGGAAATCCACTTCAAGAGGTAGAATCATACACATATTTGGGCAGCAACGTAGACAAAGAGGGTGGAACAGATAGAGATGTTAAAATAAGAATACAGAAGGCAAGAGGAGCTTTCATTGCACTGGGAAACATTTGGAAGTCCAAAGAAATCAAATCTAGAACAAAAATTCGGATATTTAACTCTAATGTTAAAGCAGTTCTACTGTATGGGTCAGAAACATGGAGAACAACTAAAACAATAGCGCATAAATTGAAAACATTCATCAACTGGTGTCTGCGCAGAATAGAGGGAATAAGATGGTATGATAGGGTCACAAATGAGGAACTTATGGAGAGAACAAGACAGATTCCAGTGAACGAACAGGTTAAAAAGACGCTGGCGCTGGATAGGACACACTTTGCGAAAACCGGAGGGAATATAACAAGAAGGGTCCTTGCCTGGAACCCGCAGGGACAGCGAAAGAAAAGGAGGCCGAGAAATACATGGAGACGAGATTTGGAGGCGGAGATCAACAATATAAAGAAGAGCTGGAGGAGCTGCAGGAGATAGCTAGAGATAGGAAGACTTGGCATGAGTTGGTTGAGGGCCTATGCCCCAACCCGGGTAAAAAGGCAAAGAGAGAGAGAAACAAAGAATGATGTAGAGCTATTCAATATTACTTATAATGACATTGATGTAGAGATATTCAATATTACTTATAATGACATTGATGTAGAGCTATTCAATAGTACTTATAATGACATTGGTGTAGTGAAATACTAAAACAGAGTTACAAGGTACTATATATCTTATCGTTTGTTACATAAACTGACCAATGTGAAAAACTTAGATTTGTGCCCTACATAATTTTTACTATGATCGAAAAATAAATCTGTAACTTGTATTGTATGAATTTAATGAATTTTAAAGAAGAAGAAGGTGAAGAGGAAGAAGAAGAAGAATAAAATGAGAAATTGAGCAAGAGAAGAAATAAAAAGAAGAAAAATTGTGACTTTTTTTAATTTTCACTCTTAAACCTCAAACAAGGTTGTTCTTTTTACTAGTAAGCAATGAATCAAGGCTCTTCGGACATATAATGCTAGGAGAAGGTTTAGAACATTTGGTGACAACAGGTAAAATTCAGAGAAAGAGAGATCGGGGAAGACAGAGCGAGAAGATGTTGATGGCAAAGAGAGTTATGCATGATCGCCTACGCCGGCAGGCATGACACTTGATTGACGAAATGAATGATATGTAGAGCTATTCAATACTAATTATAATGACATTGATGTAGTGAAATACTATAAGTGAGTTACAAGGTACTATATATCTTATCGTTTGTTATATAAATCGACCAATAGTGAAAAACTAGATTCGTGACCTACATAATAATATCAGATCATTAACGGAATGTCAGAACATATTTAAGCACTGTTTGAGACCAGTGTGATGCATTAGTCTGAGAAGAGTGGTTCTCTGATACGTGACAAGAGAGCGACACTTTCTGCCTGCTTGTACAATCTTGTTTAATTTTAAGGTCAGAGTTAGTTGTTTTTTGTTTTTTTATTTAATGTCTATAATTAAATATTTGTTTCTAAAGAGTTATTTATGTTTATCAATACGTATGTCTGATCACACAATCAACTATACCACTTCGTCACTGACACCTAATGTATATTTATGAAAGTACACTGAAGGTAGAGCATTCTTTTCTCTTTTTTTTCGCTTCCTACGAATTTTTTGCTGCAATAATCTTTTGAAACATACCTGTTTGTATCATATTGTGACCAAGCAACTGACATGTAAATTGTCTGCATCCTTTTCAGTTGTCGTATGTGTGTCCCGAATTATTTACAGACTGGCTCATTTGATTTTGTGAAGTCTAGTTTATTTATGTCATTCTTCGTTAACATCTCAGAACATTTCAGAATCTTCTATGTTATTGTTATCTTGTGGGCTTAGTTCATGTTTCTGACCAAATACAGTGAATCTAGTCAGATATATTTGACCAAATACAGTGAATCTAGTCAGATATATTTGACCAAATACAGTGAATCTAGTCAGATATATTTGACCAAATACAGTGAATCTAGTCAGATATATTTGACCAAATACAGTGAATCTAGCCAGATATATTTGACCAAATACAGTGAATCTAGCCAGATATATTTGACCAAATACAGTGAATCTAGTCAGATATATTTGACCAAATACAGTGAATCTAGCCAGATATATTTGACCAAATACAGTGAATCTAGCCAGATATATTTGACCAAATACAGTGAATCTAGCCAGATATATTTGACCAAATACAGTGAATCTAGCCAGATATATTTGACCAAATACAGTGAATCTAGCCAGATATATTTGACCAAATACAGTGAATCTAGCCAGATATATTTGACCAAATACAGTGAATCTAGTCAGATATATCAAGTATATAGGTTATAACTCTATTTCTGTTGTCAATATCTTCTTCTTCTTCGAACGCTCCACACCGACCACTTGTCAACTACTCTGTTTGATTTGTATGTGATATGAGCCTAAGAGCGATTGTACGTTGTGCCAGTTATGCGCCAACAAGTAGGCCAGCACATCCGATTTCTGCGCTGCTTTTTATTTACTAGGTAGCATCCCTAGAGCCTACATCAGTCGCCTCTTACGACATGCATTGTAGGTTGCAGTGGTACTATTCTTTGCTTCCTTGCGGGCCCCGGCACCATACAGACGTTGTCAATATCGAAGTATATTCACCATCCACATATACACGAAGCACATTTCAATTTGTCAATATCCAAGTATATTCACTATCCACATATACACGAAGCACACTTCAATTTGTCAATATCGAAGTATATTCACCATCCACATATACACGAAACACACTTCAATTTGTCAATATCGAAGTATATTCACCATCCACATATACACGAAGCACACTTCAATTTGTCAATATAGAAGTATATTCACCATCCACATATACACGAAGCACACTTCAATTTGTCAATATCCAAGTATATTCACCGTCCACATATACACGAAGCACACTTCAATTTGTCAATATCCAAGTATATTCACCGTCCACATATACACGAAGCACACTTCAATTTGTCAATATCCAAGTATATTCACTATCCACATATACACGAAGCACACTTCAATTTGTCAATATCCAAGTATATTCACCGTCCACATATACACGAAGCACACTTCAATTTGTCAATATCCAAGTATATTCACTATCCACATATACACGAAGCACACTTCAATTTGTCAATATCGAAGTATGTTCACCGTCCACATATACACGAAGCACACTTCAATTTGTCAATATCCAAGTATATTCACCGTCCACATATACACGAAGCACACTTCAATTTGTCAATATCCAAGTATATTCACTATCCACATATACACGAAGCCCACTTCAATTTGTCAATATCCAAGTATATTCACCGTCCACATATACACGAAGCACACTTCAATTTGTCAATATCGAAGTATGTTCACCGTCCACATATACACGAAGCACACTTCAATTTGTCAATATCCAAGTATATTCACCGTCCACATATACACGAAGCACACTTCAATTTGTCAATATCCAAGTATATTCACCGTCCACATATACACGAAGCACACTTCAATTTGTCAATATCCAAGTATATTCACTATCCACATATACACGAAGCACACTTCAATTTGTCAATATCCAAGTATATTCACCGTCCACATATACACGAAGCACACTTCAATTTGTCAATATCCAAGTATATTCACTATCCACATATACACGAAGCACACTTCAATTTGTCAATATCGAAGTATGTTCACCGTCCACATATACACGAAGCACACTTCAATTTGTCAATATCCAAGTATATTCACCATCCACATATACACGAAGCACACTTCAATTTGTCAATATCCAAGTATATTCACTATCCACATATACACGAAGCCCTCTTCAATTTGTCAATATCCAAGTATATTCACCGTCCACATATACACGAAGCACACTTCAATTTGTCAATATCGAAGTATGTTCACCGTCCACATATACACGAAGCACACTTCAATTTGTCAATATCCAAGTATATTCACCATTCACATATACACGAAGCACACTTCAATTTGTCAATATCGAAGTATATTCACCATCCACATATACACGAAGCACACTTCAATTTGTCAATATCCAAGTATATTCACCATCCACATATACACGAAGCACACTTCAATTTGTCAATATCCAAGTATATTCACCATCCACATATACACGAAGCTCACTGCCTTGTGTGAGACTCGGAGAGGCGAAGGCTATAGAAGTAAACCCCAAAAATCCAGAAGTGGAGCCCTAAGGCGGTCAGCCATCATGTGATGCCCTACCGAAATCTCCTGCAAACCAAACTGATACCAGACGTCGTGTTTGCACTTCTCTGGACTATCAGCGCTGTCGAGAGTAGGTAGATGACGTTTGGGCAACTAAACTACTCCATAAAAGTTTCCCAAGCATGCATGAGGTACTGACTATCAACTCCGATGATGACATTTCTCCTTGTCATGAAATTAAGTTGTTTAGAATGTTCTCCCTCTGTCGTCCTCTGTCTCGTCTTTCCTCGATTTTACCGGTTGTGATAATATGTTCTAAGCCTCAAATTCAAATAGTATGCTCAAAAAATGGTTGATTGTCACTTTCTACTGGTGAAATTGAACTTCTTTATCGATTCCATCCCTTTCAGGTAATCAAAATTTTATAAGAACATGTGATTCTTAATATTACTCTGTAAAAGCAAAATCTATGTTGTTTCCAGAGACATTTCTTCTTGAGATATTGTCAGTTACTTTAAAATATCAGAAATGCATATATACATATAAAGCTGCTCGCGTGAGCAATCCCCAATAGTTGGTGTATCCACAACTCTATCTCTCCCTGGTTCAGTTAATCAGTTCTGATCTCTTGTCGAACTACGATATCAGACCATCCAGCCTCTACCCCTCTATCTTCCACAATCTCTCCTTCCCTGTGTTTTACCAATTGTCACCAAATGTTCCAAACCTCTTCTTTGAATTATATGCCCTACGAACAAACATTGTCTAATACTTTTTCTTTAATCTTTTGATCGAGTTTATTTGTGTGCACGCCTCTTATGTTCTCATTATGTGTTACGGTCAATGAGATTTTCATCATTCTTCTGTAAAACCACATTTATGATGCTTCCATAGCTCTTATTGATTGTTAGTTCATTGTCCTTGATTCGCTGCCATGCATAAGTATTTCTTCAACACATCACTAGATTATTCTTTTCCATTTGTGTCGTTGTTAGTAAATTCACGCAATGTAAATTTCCTAAATTTTTTTCATTTTCCTAAAAGCTGATACAGTCTGTATATATACAGAAATGAAAAATTATCTTTCTTACTTTCATAAACGACATAATTTGTGATGAAGATTGCGAGAAATCACATTACTTGGTCAGAATATAAAGGATATAGTTTGTGGTGAAGATTGAGGAAAAGTCCATTACTTCGTCTGAAGAAAGCAGCCGCTCAATTAATAGTATAAATGCATGGTTCTGGCCTCGAAATGTACGCCATCTTTCTCATTAATGAACAACGTGTGAATGTAAGAAAACTACACCAAAATATGTTGCCATTACGTCTCGACTAATTCAATAATGGGAACATCGACAAGTTCTGTGATGGGAACATCGACGTGTACACAAGTTAAGCTTCTAGCTGGAGTATGTCAACGAGGTAAAATAAAATTCTTAATATTAATAGAAACTATTGTCAAACAGAAAAAACATTGATATGAATTCATTTCTGATTACTCTGAATTGAAAAAATAATTTTTGGCAACAACAACAAATAATGAATGCGCGTCCATTTTAATCAAATAACAATTCTATTTTCCTTTCTTCCAGGTTCACTTACACGAGATAATCTAATATACCATCGCACAATGGTACTAACTGACAGCGTATCCTACTTGTTGGCATTCATCTTGGTCTCCCTATCCGTAATTTGGTTGTGGGGCAGAAGCAGACGTACTTATTCACCCCAGAATATCCCACCATTTCCTGTCAAACCATGGCCATTTTTTGGACACTTCTTCTTGTTGAGAGGAAATTTAAGAGACAAATTTAAAATATGGCGACAGAAAGCTGGCGATATTTACAGCATGGACATCGGAGGTCAACTGTACATTTTTGTTGATGATTACAATGTCATTAAAGAAGTGTGGGTCAAACATGCTGACCACATTGTAAATGCGCAAGCCAATTTTGCAACTGATATTCTGAACGAGCATGATAAAGGTATATTTACAGCAAGAGATAACAATTGGAAGGAGCAAAGAACAACATCGTTATCCATTCTTCGTTCTTTTGGAATGGGGAAGAATTTAATGGCAGAAAAAATTGAAGAGGAGGTCACAGATATTCTTGAAAGGATGACTGCTTTAAAAGGACAACCGGAAGACGTCCGAATGCTTCTAAATATCAGTATTTCTAATGTTATTTGTTCCGTTACAGTGGGGAAAAGATTCGAACACGATGATCCTTATTTTTCTCGTTTTATGATACTGCTACGAGACTCAATCAGATATATAAGAGCTGTTGCAATACTTTCTTCCTTTCGGTTTTTGTATTACTTGCCATGTGATTTTTTCATGTAAAAATGGGCCAAAGCTTCACTGGAAGTAAATGAGATGTTTAGTAAGCATCATGTCAAGGAGCTAACCAAAACATTCAATGAAGATGATGAACCACAGAATTTTGTAACTGCATATATCAAGGAAATGAAGAAGATGGAACACAAAGGTTTACAAACTAACTTAAATGAAGCAAACTTGGTTGCAATAATCAGAGCTCTTTTTCAGGCTGGAACAGAGACCACTAGTACAACCATTTTGTGGTGTCTTCTATACATGTTGCACCATCCAGATGTACAAGAGAAAGTTTACCGTGAAATTGAGGCCAATGTGGGAACTGAACGAGCTCCAGCTATGTCTGACAAACCCAAACTGACCTATCTGAACGCGGTAATCATGGAAACACAACGTATGGCGAGTCTAGTTCCTGTGGGCATAGTTCGTGAAGTTAGTGCACCTATTGAAGTCAATGGCTTTACTTTTCCCAAAGGAAGCTTGCTTTGGTCTATTTTAGACTCAGTCCACTACGACAAGAAAATCTGGGGCGATCCAGAAAACTTTCGACCTGAGAGATTCATTGATAAAACGGGCTCTCATCAACAGAGAAGAACTGATACCATTTTCTATTGGTAGAAGAATATGTCTGGGAGAAGCTCTAGCTAGAATGGAAATGTTCCTATTTACATCAGCCATTCTTCAGAGATTCAGGTGTGAACCTGCCGATAAATCTGGGGAGCTACCAACACTGAAAGGAGAATTTGGAACAACAGTTGTGCCTCAGGCATTCAAACTTAGATTAGTTGACCGCAACGTTTCAAAATAATGTTATAGATAACAAAATGTTAGACCATCAACGTTCTTTCTGTCATCATTGCTTACATAGTCCAAACCGGCAAGAAACTCGGTGATAATTTCAGCCAACATTTTCATGATACACTTATTCGCTCTTTCAGTTATCAGTTATATGAGAACTATCATCATATCACTCCGGACATGTCCATAGGTGTTCCGATCTCCGCCTCAGCAAATCCGGCAGCGTCCAGCGGTCCAAAACGCCAGTTCGATATTGATTAATCAATCTCTTTGCATATTTAGTATGTCGTTCTTCTCGGGTTGCACCAATATTGACACCCAAATCTCTCAATCTGGTCAGCGAGTCGAATTCACTCTTTGATCACCTGCAGCCACATACTTCAATAGCACTGGTCCTTTAAGTGCTCGTAAAATTCAATCAATCAATATTCAGGTCATAATCATTTGATCCTATTGTTCTGGTAATCAGAGCTCATTTTCTCTCAACAATTGCATTCTTACGTTATAATAGCCGTCCATCGCAGGCGATGATGACAACAATTTCAGACGTGTGCTGTTGCACCTCTCTGGTGTGTGCGGAGGTGACTGTAGAGTCCAATCCTAGAACAGAATCCCCGACCACAGGTGGGGCATACATGATCAAGGTTAGATATGTGCATGTTGTGTGCTCTGTCTTTTCGCGCTGCTCGTTTTCTCTGTGACTCAACAATACGATGATTCTCAGCTATTCGGGTTCCTCTTTGTTGTTACAGCGCCACATTTGGCGATCTTGCGCAAGGATTCCCAGCACGTATTGTCTATATCAAAGCATTTCAGCGACACTTTAAGAGTGTCTTTAAAGCGTTTTTCTGTCCACCAGCTAAACGTCTGCCCCCTTCAAGCTCGCTATATATCAATTGTTTTGGGATGCGTTTATCAGGCATCCGAGCAACGTGACCGACCCATTTCACTTGGGCCTTCTGCAACAGGGTGTTGACGCTTGGGATCTTTGCTCTTGTGAGGACTTCGCTGTCTGGAATTTTGTCCTGCCAGTTTATTTTTAGTATTCTGCGTAGACAGCTTGTGTGGAAATGGTTTAATTTTCTTGCGTGTCTGCTATACACTGTCCATGTCTCGCTTGCGTACAGCAGCGTGGTTAGCACTATGGCCTGGTAAACTTTCAGCTTTGTGACTATGCTTATCTCCTTCCGTTCCCACACAGTGACACGTAACCTTCCGAACGCAGCACTGGCTTTGGATATCCTATTGTTGACCTCAAAATCTATATTTGCCGATCTGGATAGGAGGCTGCCAAGATAAGCAAAGTTGTCCGTTGACTGGAGACGCTGGTGTTTAATGTTGATGACTGGATCGTCATACTGTTCTCTAGGGGCAGGCTGGAACATGACCTCTGTTTTTTGGTGTTAATGGTGAGGCCAAACCTATCACAGGCCATTGAGAACTTGTCCATGTAAATCTGCATTTCTTCCGCAGAGTTGGTAGCGAGGGCGCAGTCATCTTTTACGTTATACAGTACTTTACACAGCTTGGACTATACACATTACATTCACATGCCTTTTGTTTCACTTTACACTCATTTCCAATTCGCACAAACACACACACAAACACACACATACACATATATATAAATATATATATTCGTTTTCTTTGTTGTATTTCTAGTTCTATCTATTTTATCTGGTGATCTCCATGGCAAAGTGGTTAAGACATTTGCGCCTTTTTTTCGCTGAAGATCAGAAGTTCATGCTTTTTGCAACACTCTTGGCAGGAAGTGGGGTATCATTTCTACCGAGAGAGTCGGAACCATATGGGGAAACTCGGTGCAATTAAGCCATTCTTTGGACTTGGAGATCTAGTTTTATCTACTTGTGTCTTATTTTATTTTGAATCACTTCTTGTCATTCGATGGACTCCCTACATTTACCATTTTTCATGTGTATGTACCAAGATTAATGTATATACATTTTTTTTTTTATTGCTTATTGTATCCGTTTCTTGATTAATGCTGTTTGGCAGGTATCACGTCTTTACATGCCTTTGAACTATTAAAATTGCTTAACTTTGTGTTTTACTATGTATGTATAAAACTGAGAATAGCTAACATTAATCGGAACAATTAAAAGCTTGTATCATTTATTGTGATTAAGTGTTTCTCAATATTTTCTTAACGTGTATTTACTTATTCGCATTGATGTTTGGGACCCTACTGTCAAATTCTATTGAGGATAGTCATACTTGGAATTACTAAATAATAACTCCATACCAGAAGAATTACTTATTGACCACTGGAAGCCAGGCTCAGTAACACTAAATTTCTCAACCTCCATCAATAAATTCTTAAGCACCGATGACGATCCTAATCTAGTTTTCTTCTTCTTCGAACGCTCCATATCGACCGCTTGTTAACCACTCTGTGTGATTATTTTTATGTGATCTGAGCCTAAGAGCGATTTACGTTATGGCAGTTATGAGCCTACAATTAATCCAGCACATCCGATTTCTGCGAAGCTTGTTTATTTACTAGGTTAGCTTGCCTGGGTGCTACATCGATATGCCTTGCAGGTCGCAGTGGTACGATTCTTTGCTTCCCATGCGGGCCCCAGAACCACACGGGCGTCTAATCTAATGAAGAAAGCCCCTACAGTGGAACATCTTCATTGCATGTTTCCAGAAAACAGCTGGACAATAAGTTATACAGATGGATCGGCAATGGAAGCAATCTTGAATGGTGTAACAGGAGTTTACATTAAGCCCCCCATATGCCACTACTGTGTCTCCCACTAGACGAATATGTTCCCACTACAAAGCAGAGCTATTAGCCCTCCTGATAGCAGCACAGCACATAAATAAGATGCACCTGTAGTTTTCTCTCTCTCTCTCTTTAGCCTGTTACGCCCTTGGCGTTTAGGGCAGCAACAAACGTACACCATTCTTCCCTGTTCATGGCCTTCCTCTGTATTGTGTTCCCAGCTATGATTCATTTCCTTCAGTTCTTGCTCTATCGTTCTCCTCCAGGTCGTCTTGGGTCTTCCACGCTTTTGCCTACCCTCTGGAGTCCATCTCAGTGCAGTTTTCGTGTAGGAGCCAGTCTCCATGCGCATCACATGTCCAATCCATCTCCAGCGTCGTCTTCGGATGATAGTGCCCATATTCTCTTGTTGGCATCGTACAAACAATTCTTGGTTCGAGATAGTAGTCGGCCAGTACACGCGTAAGATTTTTCGCAGACAAGTTTTATGAACCTGTAGGCAAGATGGTATTTCTTACAGACTCACTTTCAGCTATGCAAATCATGGAGGCTAAATCCTATGACAGCACAGTACAGAACTTAGAAAGAGAAATTGCTCAGCTGTCAAATAAGGCGGAAATTCACTTGCAGTGGATTTCATCTCACTGTGACACTGCAGGCAATGAGAGTGCTGATGTCTTAGCTAAGGAAGGCAGTGTCAAAGAGCAAATTTACCAACCCCTGTCTTTTCAAGAGGTCAAAATCCTCAGGCAGAGAAAAATCTGAAGTGGACTGAAAAACAAACACTGGATATGATTATGGAAATGACTTCTCAAAGGCCTAAACAGAACAGACCAGGTCATTATAGTTTGGCTACCTACCGGACACTGCAGACTCAACAGACATTTACATAGACTATGAATAAGTCAAACAGCTCTCTGCCAGTGTCACCAGGCGGAACAGACACCGGAGCATGTACTGTAAGACTGTCCTCTGGAAAATTGAGAAGCAACATGTTGCCACACACTGTCAACCTAAAAACTACATTGTGGAGAAACTTGACAGACCTGAAGCTAACTACCCAGTTTGTGGTCCCCAGTAACTTGAGCCTATGACCAGAGATCGCTGAAGAAGAAGAAAAATCTCTACTGAGTTGTATCTCATCCATTTTCTCATCCCCCACCCCCATTCCCTTTCACTGCCACTGATAATACGTTACGTTCATATAAATATGAAACCTATCTGTGTCGAGACACACACATTTTAACCACAGAAAAGAGTCTTATTTGTGATATCCCCGCAATTTTCATTTTAAACTTTAGTACAAAGAAGTATAAACTCTTAGCCTGGTTTAAGAAATACAAGCTGGCACTAAGAGAGCTCTTTATCTGGCTCAAGACATACCAGTTGGCATTAAGAGAACTCTTGTCCTGGTTTATGAAACACTAGCTGACACTCAGAGGGTTTGTAACTATATTAGAGGGTCTTTGTGATGTTGAAGCACTGTGCTCAGCTTACTCTTCAAATTAAGTTCGACTCCCGTGGAGCGATAGCGTTATTTTTATTCATTCATATTATCATTGAGAGATCAAGTTCCTAGTCATATCGGTAGCGGACGATAAAACTTAGGTCCCTTGTTCAAAGTAAGCATGTATAAGAACTTTCAACAGCTGAAATTTCTAGAAAGTCGCTGCCATGTACAAAATCATTCCTCTTTTAAGATGCTTCAAATTTCCACTAATTTGAATATTTTATTAGAGTCCCACGCCGAGTGCTACGGAGTTCGTGCACTGCCAATGTGATCTTCTTATGTAAGAAAAAGATCAGACCACACATAGTTTATGATCAATGTGTGTCTACTAATTATATATCGATCACCATTGATCGATGTTTGTATACTACGTTGAAAGTTAGATAGATATGCCGATAGTCTTTTTTTCCTTTGAACGTGGGAGAGGTGAGGGTGGGTGTAATAGGTTGTCTCCCATAGTTAGACAGACTTTAAGAAGAAATGATCACAGAATATCAAAGCTGGCATTGAAGTGGATGCAAAGGGTTCAAGAAAGAGAGGACGACCTAGGGAGACCCTGAAACGAACTTTATTGAGAGAGGCAAGTAATATCGGTCTCAGTTCCTTGGAGGAGATTGAACGAATCGCTCAGAATAGAGCGGTATGGTGAAAATACTTGCAGACCCCATGTAACGTATAACGGTGCGAGAGGAATTATTAATATTATACAGGATGTTCAACTTAAAAGCAGCCTGTGAATGGAGCTAATCTGGCATATATGTATGGAAATGAGAAGGTTCAATTATGACGTAGTATAGGTCAAGGTTGTGTGATGGTGTGTAATTGTAGTGCGGGAAGGGGCGATGAACAAATGTGACGTAGGACAAGCTAGTCAGAACCGGTTTAAATAGTAAATAGACGAGATCCAATGCGTACCTGGCAAATTTCTATTTATCACTGGGGCTGCTTTTAAGTTGAACACCCTGTAGTTACACAGGGTTCCACACATTCTACTGAGCCGATTAGTGGCCAATACTAAAATATCAACAACAACAAACTGTAAAAAGCTTTTTCAGGCGATACTTTCTATCAGTATATATATATATATATGGGCTTTTTCGTCTTTACAGACGGTCAATTGGCAAATATTTTACTGTGACAACTTCTGAGTTTTCGCTTTTCTCTCTTGTCGTTCAGCTTGTATATAAGTCTCTTCTCAAAAGACTAATCAGTAAAAATGTTAGTAACTTTTGGATTCTCCGAAAGGAGTTAATTCTTATTTTCATGTTTGTTGGCCTACACGCTCTGATATAACCAATAAAGGTTCGCCTTAGGTTGAAAGGCGTGCCTCGGCTTAAAGAGGCTTTAATCCCTTACTAAACAAACAAACAAACTAATCAGTAAATGTACTATTAAAATGAATAGGAAGACTCTGGTCTTCTAATTGTAAAGTGTGTCTCATCTTTAAAAAACTGAAATCTCTCTAAAAATAAATTCTGAACAAATTTATAATGGAATTCTTTAGTCCTTTCATAATGAATATTTGAATAAATCAATGTAAATCTTACTTTGGAGAATGATAGTGCGGTCTCTGTGGTGTAGAGGTTAGGTGCTCGGCTCTAGTGCCAAAGGAGCCAGGTTCGCTCCCTCGTTCAGAAATCTGGATCTTTTTCCAGAGATCCCTTATCTCAGTGTAGGTGAGATCGAGTTTCTAGTCCTATAGGAGACGGACGATAAATCGTAGGTTTAGTGTTCAATTTGAGCACTTAAAAGAAACTTATGCAGTTCAAAATCTAGAAGAGCAGGCTGGAAAGGCGCCGCCCGAGC
The DNA here is from genome assembly GCA_020796225.1 of Arion vulgaris. Taxonomy (NCBI): domain Eukaryota; kingdom Metazoa; phylum Mollusca; class Gastropoda; order Stylommatophora; family Arionidae; genus Arion; species Arion vulgaris. Next base: position 11,022,292 of record CM036759.1, on the reverse strand, counting down.
AAAATTCATTAGAAAAGAGTTAAAATGAAAGTCTACAAAATATCTACACCTTGTTCAAAATTCTATCGGGGACCCTCGCCAGTGCTACGGAGTTTGTGCACTGCATCTAAGATCTTATGTAAGAAAGAGATCGGAGCACACCTGGTTACTCACCGAAGTGCAGTGATGATGGTCCTATCAATCAATCAATCAATGATGAATCATGTCACATGAGTCCAAATACAATGAGGATATGATCCATCCTTCAGTTGGTCTCACACGTTCCGCGTATGTGATTAACAAAATAATGTCCGCACGAGTGGTTACCGGGGCCCAAATTTGGGGTGTAAAGAATAGAACCACTGTTACCTGCCACGCATGTCGTAAGAGGCAACTTAGGAGGCGTGGCTGAAATCGGATGTACCTGTCCTAAACGTGTAGAAGTCTATGCGTTTATGGGCCTACCAAACCAATGTGCAACGTATAAACGTTCTTGGCAAAGATCAAACATATCACAAAGAGTGATTAAAATTGGTGGTAAAGAACGAACGCAAAGAAGAACGCAAAGAAGAAAATAATGCCAATAGTATGAATCATCTAACTAGCAATGTAGATATTAACAGCTGAATCTTCACAAATTCAACAAAGATTGCAGATTATAAGTGACCAATTAGCTGCCCTAAGACAGTAGTTATCAACAATATTTAGCATGCGCTTCTCTTGAAGATTAAACAAGACGCACTCCAGATCTATCCCCTTATTTCCCCCTCATTTTTACCCCGATAAAATTAACTGCAAGCTCCAAAAAGCAAATGTGAAAAGAATGTTTCTCACTCTGAGCGTTGTCCACTAAGCATTGCCCATTAAGCTAATAATAATAGTAGTAAGAAATGTAAACATTTTTTAAAAACTATTTTTGACAAGAAATTTGAGAAAAATGTCAACATGAATCAAAATCAATGATGTTAGTGGTTATTTTTTAAAGAAATGCTAATCTTATAGTTTTAATTTTTTTGTAACATATCTCAGTTGGAAAAAAATGTTAGTATAGAAACTTATTTAAACACAACATCCACAAAATGATCATAACACTTTACGCTTCCCCTGATTCTGTCTAACGCCAGCCTGGTGAGGCGCGCCTCCCAGGTTAAGAACCGCATCTCTTAGACATTCCGTATATGTAGATGACATAATAATATGAATAATATTGATTGTCATCAAAATTCAACTAATGATGAAGATATTGGTCTCTCACCTGTTTGGAAACTCTATCTTCTAACTTTGTGCTAGTAGTCTTTCCCTTTCTGATCACGCTTTCTTGTCTGTGGAAATCTTGTGGGTTATTTCTTCGTTCCGCCTTTATCTCATAAAGTTAATTGCATATCCTTTACAGGACTTTGTTAATCAACCCCAGCTTTTTAACGCTGTTTTGATTTTTCTAGGCATTATTACGTTCAGTAGTTTGCCACTGCTTTCTGAACGGGTGGTACCATCGTTCTTTTGTACACATCCACGCGAAACAAGTTGCAACCAAACCTGTCCGCAGCGTGATTCGAACTCAGAACGTCGGGGTTAATAGACCGAGTCATGTTGGTTCTTTCTTCGCTCCGTCTGTTATCTCTTCAGAAATATATCGGTTATTACTTCGCTAGAGTGGAACGTCGGGGTTAATAGACCGAGTCATATAAAGTTGGTTCTATCTTCGCTCCGTCTGTTATCTCTTCAGAAATATATCGGTTATTACTTCGCTAGAGTGGAACGTCTGGTCAAATGGATTAGAGCGCGACACGTGTGTATCTTCTTCTTCTTCTTTGCGTTCGTTCTTTACGACCAATTTTAATCACTCTTTGTGATATGTTTGATCTTTGCCAAGAACGTGTATACGTTGCACATTGGTTTGGTAGGCCCCTAAGCGCATAGACTTCTACACGCTTAGGACACATGCATCCGATTTCAGCCAAACCTCCTTAGTCGCCTCTTACGACATGCATGGCAGGTAACAGTGGTTCTATTCTTTACACCCCAAATTTGGGCCCCGGTAACCACTCGGGCGACACGTGTGTATGAGACCCACCTTCAATCCACGGTAAAGCAAATTAATGTGTTTCTGTCAGGGTCATAAATAAAACACCATAACTTGAACAGGTTCACGGCGACTGCACTAGCCATGCGGCCATAAAATTACAAGGCAAATGTCTCCCCTGCTCTACACCGCACAAAAGTTGATATTACAAGCAGTAACAACAGTTTGTATCTAGATATATATATTACCTCGCTCCATCTCAAAGGAAATGTAAAGTTCGTTCTTCGCTCTATTTTTAAACTGCTCAGAAATTTTTTAAAACGTTTTTCCTCTTGTTCTGTCTCCTATCATTTCTAGAGCCAACAAGAAATCTCAAATTTTTTCTTAAGTCAGATATTTCTTCTTTTTTTTCGCTGCTCAAAATTAAATCTACATCAGTGCTATACAGATTTAGTTAGAAGGTTTTACTTCGCGATAATTGTCCTTACTGGAGACCATGCGATTACTCGTTTTACAAGTAGAACTGGGCGCCTGAGAGACTGAGTGAGAAGTGTGTTTAACCAGCGAGCCACAGGACACATCAGTATGCGTACCCGTCGACATAAGTATGATTAGTAAATTCGAAACAGTAATGGTAAGAAGAAAATGGGTCGAGGTACTGGTACAGATATGTATCACCTTCATTTTCGTTCCTGCGCATACATGAGTCAGTGGTACTGAATGACCGGATAAATTGTCTGGCACGGCTACGATATCAAAAGAAACTGTAATTGACCGAAATTACATTCCTAACGCATTGAGAGAGTCTTTCCAAACAGAGGAATATCTGGGTTGTGAGTCCCATTCGCTGACCAGATAGAGAGAAATGAGTGGAAATATCAGGGTTGTGAGTCCCAGTCGCTGACCAGATTGAGAGAAATGAGTGGGAATATCAGGGTTGTGAATCCCAGTCGCTGACCAGATTGAGAGAAATGGGTGGGAATATCAGGGTTGTGAATCCCAGTCGCTGACCAGATTGAGAGAAATGAGTGGGAATATCAGGGTTGTGAATCCCAGTCGCTAACCAGATTGAGAGAAATGGGTGTCATAGCTGTACCGATCGAGAAGAACTGCATACCAAACGGGCAAAAAGGTTAATTAATCACCATAGAACTGACGTGTTGGGCCACTGGACGATTCTCGATTTGTTGAGGAGGGAATCGGAGCACATATGGACAAGTCCGGAGTACTATGATGAAATTCCTCATATAACTGATAAACCTTCGTACTCTATTGGTGGAGGCTGGGGACCTATGAGTCTGCACTGAGTGATACGATGTTGGATCAATAACCAATCCATTACTTGCCTGCACAGCACGCAACTTGCACTTCCTAATCAACATAAAATGTACACTTAACAATATACAAACACAAACCAACTCTGTACATACACTGTTCCACTTATTTTCTTTCAATTAGTTTTGTTGGGGTTTAATTAAAGACTACGATACCGTGATCACATTGTGATAGTGTAGAACGTGTTCAGAATGAAGTCATGCCATGCCTACAATTAATGGTTGGGGCATAGATAACTTACATGTAAAAACATATAACATATGATAATAACAATATATAATGAAAAAACAAATATAATGAAGACACTTATGGCAAGTAATGCAGATATCACCCTGGTATCTAAAAGGATAAAAATAACAGAGCAGTTCACATATTTAGGTAGCAATTTTGATTGCACAGGAAATGTTAAAAAGAAATTATGATACGAATTGGCAAAGCAACATCAGCTTTTAAAAGTCTAAATAAAATATGGAACTGCAAGTTATATAATATTGAAACTAAATTACGAATTTCAATTCAAATGTTGTATCAATTCTAACATATGCCAGCGAGAGTTGGAAAATGACTAAAGCTATAGAAAGCAAGTTGAATGCATTTGAAAATAGATGTCTGCGAAAAAAAATCACATAACATAACATGGAATGAATTCAGGAGAAGTGATGAAATCAGAGAAATGTCTGGTCAACCACTAGTGACAACTGTTATAAGAAAGAGAAGATGGAGATATGTTGGACATATCTTGAGAAGTAATGATCAACGAATATCAAAGCAGGGATTGAAGGGAGAGGGTTCAAGAGGGAGAGGACGACCTAAGGAGACCCTGAGGCGAACTTTGCTGAGAGAGGCAAGAAATGTCGGTTTCAATTCCATGGAGGAGATTGAGCGAGTCGCCCAGGATAGAGCAGTATAGAGAAATTGCTTGTAGGCCCTATATAACGTATAAAGGTACGAGAGAAATTATTATATTATGTATAATTTCATTGAAAAATAAAATACATGATTGGATTTCTGTCCCTACGTTTGCATCTTTCTGCTGGCAAAGTCAATGTCTATTTGCGCGCTACTGCACACCAGTAACAACCACTGCACAATAATACTAAGAGTAATTGTTGCACGTCCTTGATGACACGAAATGTTGAGTCTGTGTTCATCTAAAAGAACAATTTGACAGTTGAAGATCGATACGAGTATGGTGGAGAACTGCTGCCTAAGCAAAATTATTAATACAGTTTAAATTAACACAAAATGTCTACAAATTTCCACTATCTTCTAAATTACATCGGTAACCATTACCGGTACTGAGGGGTTTGTGTACTGCCATTGAGACCTTACTGTGTAAAATAATATAACGCAGAAGACATTGTTATTTACAGATGTCCAATAATGACGGCTCAATCAATTACAGACAGCACTTTTCGTGGAATTCTGAAAGACAACGATTAAGAATAGTTTGAAACGCAGTTAATGAACAACGCGTATGAGGGTTGCCAAGGTATATAAAACAAATGGCTACCTATGCCATAGACAAGATCAGATCAATATATTTGTACATGATTCATTCAAGAGGTACACTACAGTTTATGCTTCACGATTATATTGAAACTGAAAAGATAAAAAGTTGATAAGTATATAAAAATAATAACTTACCTCTCACTGTTGCAATAAAACGTTCACGGCTAGAAACATCTCATCAAAAAATGAATACCTCGGAAGTTAACGACCAATGCATAAAATTTCACTTACGCAGTCTGGAAGCAGTCGTCATGTTGCCGCTAAAGACAACAAACACTCACAATCACAAATCCAATACATGCAACATTTATTAGTCGTCCTATACTCTATTTTTTTAAAAGAACGTTATATTTCGTTGTTTATTTGCTAGTTATATGTATTCACAAGTATTGATATCATACATAAGTTCAGTATTGTGTAGAAAGTGCCAGATAAGACTGCATTAATTAGTAATGTTTATCAATGATTTCTCCTAGTTATGCTTCCGCGCAGAACACGCGCACAGTTCTGTAATCATGTATGCTAGTCGACAATATCGATCTGATTTTTTGGTTTCTCATCGCCTCTCTCTCTTATATCCTCTTCAGATGATGAGTTGATTGATTTTGTCGATGTTAGTTTAGTGCTCTTTGAAATTAATGGTAAATACGAACTAGTCAACTGAATATTTTGTTTTAATATTTAACAGATTAGATACATTCAAATAATTATTTCAGTTTTGATATTGACGTCAGGAGTTTGTGTATAAGGACTAAACTAAACAGCAAGTTTGCTCGCTCGTTTAATCTGTTCTTTTTTTCTGTAATCATTATTCCTTTTAGAATGAGATTTTAGATTCTCGTACATAGTTTGTTTCTGTTTCATAAAGTTTCACTATAAAGTTAACCTTTTCACTTTGTATATTGTTGTACCTCCGGACGCATTTCTATTGTGAAGTCTACTGAATTAGTCAGTATACCAGCTTTGCGTTATCTTTACAAATATTGCAAGCCAACATATCAGCTTAGAATTGTGAAAGGGTTAACACTGGCGCAGCCCCATTGAAGTTCTCAAGCAATTTTATTTCAGAAATGGAAGTTCTCAATGCGGTAGCAGAAATACAACAGAAATAGTAACAGAAATATTCCTGGTACTATAACAGATCTGTGAGAAACTGGATGCCGACTGATGCTTTGTCAATTATAACCGCACTGAAATATCATAGAAACACCGAACTGAGTCAACTGGGGAACATTCTAGTGCTGATAACTTTCTGAGGACTGTAAACTTTCAAAGAATAGTTTGTTTACTTTCGTTTTTCTCTACCGAGTTAACCACTCTTTGTGATCTTTGTAGTTTGTGTCACAAGCGTGAGTACATTGCGCACTTGTTAGACAAATATTACATATTATAGTATATAGTGTATATAGTATATATTGCCTTTTTCGTCTTTACAGACGGTCAATTGTCAAGTGTTTCACTGTGACAACTTCTTGGTTTTGGTTTGTCTCTCTTGTCTTTCAGCTCATCCCTAAGTCTCTCTTCAAAAGATTTTGCACCTTTGCGCAATGTTGTTTTCCATATGTCTCGATCATTAGCCAGTTTTTCCCATTTGCTGGGACCGACAGAAAAGTTATTCATTGAGGCAGACATCTTTATATCTGAGCAGTGATATGCCTTGATGCCTCTTCCCTCCGAAAGTTCACAGAACAACATTTGTTTTGGAATGCGACCTTTATCCATTTTTTGCACATGCCCTAGCCATCTAAGTCTTTTACTGTGTTAGACAAACATAGCATGTAGAACAGATATATCCGAATATTGGCCAAAGTTTATGCATGGTATCCAACATGACCCAAATTTCTACAAACGGGTAACTGTAAGATTTTACAAACAGAAATAATTCCACTTTAAAATAACACAGCTGGAGTTATACCCAAAAGTAATTATTCAGTGGAAATATCAGTAGATTATGTAAACGAATTTATTTTTGCCGACGATCAGACAATCATATGGAAAAAACAGAGAAACAGCTACAGAAACACATTAACAGACTCCATTTAACATGCAATGAATACAATATGAGAATAAACATTTACAAAACTGAATTAAGGACATTCGGTAAAGAGAAAAACGATACCAATATCTCCATTAACAAACATCAATTAAAGCAAGTCAAAGACTTAACGTACATATGGAACGTTTAAGCAGTAACTATAGAAGAATAACTAACGAAATCCAACATAGATGCAATCAAGCAAATCAAATCATAGAACAAATGGCGCCAATTTTAAAATGTAAACATGTCACCATGAACACTAAAAGGGCCGCCCGAGTAGTTACCAGGGCCCAAATTTGGGTTGTAAATAATAGAACCACTGTAACCTGCCACACATGTCGTAAGAGGCGACTAAGGAGGTTTGGATGAAGTCGGATGCATGTGTCCTAAACGTGTAGAAGTCTATGCGTTTAGGGCTCTACCAAACCAATGTGCAACGTATACACGTTCTTGGCAAAGATCAAACATATCACAAAGAGGGAATTAAAATTGGTCGTAAAGAACGAACGCAAAGAAGAAGAAGACTAAAAGGACATTGTTCAACATAAACCTTCTCCCAAGATTATGTTATCATTGCCGAACCTGGACGCTGACATCAACTGATAGAAGAAAACTAGTCACGACGGATATGAAGTATCTACGTGTGATGCTACGAGTAACAAGAAGAGACCGGTTTAGAAATGAAGACATCATGTAAATAGTGGGTACAACATCAGTACCGAATTTATCGAGAAACAACAAATGAAATGGCTCGGCCACGTAAGCAGATTACCAACACACAGTGTGCCTCAGAGAGCAATTTTGCTCCGATACAGTGGATACAAAGCAAACAGACCGTCCAGGCAAAAGTTGGACCTCAGAGGCGGCGAAAAACCCTGTTTGTAAAGAGCACACAAAAGCCCGTTCTATAAATCTCTGCTTATCCTGACGCTGTAAGGCAAAACAGGATTAGAGAAAAGAAAAAAGAAGAATATTGTTTGGTTAAGTTAAAACAACGAAGATATGCAAAGAAAAAAGAAGAATATTGCTGGGTTAAGTTAAAACAACGAAGATATGCAAAGAAAAAAGAAGAAGATTGCTGGGTTAAGTTAAAACAACGAAGATATGCAAAGAAAAAAGAAGAATATTGCTGGGTTAAGTTAAAACAACAAAGATATGCAAAGAAAAAAGAAGAATATTGCTTGGTTAAGTTAAAACAACGAAGATATGCAAAGAAAAAAGAAGAATATTGCTGGGTTAAGTTAAAACAACGAAGATATGCAAAGAAAAAAGAAGAATATTGCTTGGTTAAGTTAAAACAACAAAGATATGCAAAGAAAAAAGAAGAATATTGCTTGGTTAAGTTAAAACAACGAAGATATGCAAAGAAAAAAGAAGAATATTGCTTGGTTAAGTTAAAACAACGAAGATATGCAAAGAAAAAAGAAGAATATTGCTGGGTTAAGTTAAAACAACGAAGATATGCAAAGAAAAAAGAAGAAGATTGCTGGGTTAAGTTAAAACAACGAAGATATGCAAAGAAAAAGCAGAAGATTGCTGGGTTAAGTTAAAACAACGAAGATATGCAAAGAAAAAATGATAACTTATCATCCATTGCGTCAAAAGATGGATTACAGCTAAGTTACGATGAGACAAATATAATAACGACACTTATGACAAGTAAAGTAGATCTTACGCTGGAATCCAAAGTGATAGACATAAAGAATCAATTCACATATTTGGTGATTATTATCTATAACGACGGTGACACGATGTGTCTTAAAAGAGCTGCAAGTGTGACAATGAGAGACAAAATTAGAAATGAAGAAATCAGAAGAAGAGTGGATGTGAAACCAATCATGCAATTCATAAAAGAACAACAGATTAAATTGTTTGAACACCTGACAAGAATTCCCTGGCATCGTCTACCACAGAGAGCCACATTGAAAAAGTATAACAAGTACAGAGCAAGAGGAAGACCACGCAAAAGATGGACGACAGCAGCAAGAACAATCTTAAGAAAAATAATAACAGATTACAAAGTGCATTAGAACAAGCACACAGAAGATCACTATATCCCCCTCCCCCAACACGTCTATATCGATATACGGAAGACTGCAGTAAAACTATGTAGCAATGGCGAAACACGTAATAACAAAGTACTGTAGTTTTACAAAATACAAAAACAATAACAATACGCAGCAACGTTTCGACCGAAAGGCCTCTATCAAATATAAGATACAATAGGAGTGACGAATTTCACTTCTTTCACAGTACACTACATATAGACCAGGACAGAAACATCCTAACGGTCCTAAAATGACAATCTAAACACTTCTATAAAGAAAGTAAATGATGGAAGAGAATAAGAAGGGTATTATTATTGATTAAATAAAAATGATCGTTACTGCCTGTAATACAGCCTTATTGTGCGGTATAGGACAGGAGGGACGTGAGCCTGTGGAATTTAATGGCCGCATGGCTAGTGCAGTCGCCACGAAACTGTTCAGGTTAGGATGTTTTCTTTATGTCCTCGACAGAAAAAAAGCCTTGGCCTTACGCTGGATTGAACTCGGGTCTCTCGCATGAGAGCCGCGCTCTAATCCATTCGGTCTGGCGCACTACTATTATCGATACAGAAGAAAAATGTAATAAAACGTTAAAAGCAAAAACGTAATGAGAAAGCAAGGTAGTTTTACAATGTACAAAAACAAAAAAACAGCGACGATTCAACCAGAAGATATTTATCAAGCAAAGGATACAAAACAAGCGAAATGCAGACAATGGTACTATACAAAAGACATCACAGTGACCAAAACGAGTAATTCCCAACTAGAATAAATGCGAAAAACTATAAGGGGAGAACTGTATATATATGTTAATGTGGACCGAAACTGTCACTAAGCTGCTTGCCATCTTCAGCTATAGAAGCATATTATAATGTTTACAAATGATGACATATATAACGCTGAGGAACTCACAGGTAAAACTATCCTCAATAACAAAAGTAGCTTTATGAAAAGATACAATACGGGTCCGTATCACATAAGCACATATACAAACCCACCAACAGTGACACTGGACGGATAAAAATAACCCAGGACATCTTTTAAATACGATTGTGTACCAACATATCTTTAGGATTCATGTCACATATGTATGTCATCTTCTTCGAACGTTCCATGTCGTCCACTTGTTAATCATTCTGTGTGATTTGTATGTGAACTGAGCAATTGTACGTTGTGGCAGGTATGTGGCTACAAGACCAGCGCATCCGATTTATGCGATGTTTTTTTTATTTACTAAGGTATTTTCCCTAGGTCCTACATCAGTCGCCTCTTACGATATGCCTTGTAAGTCGCAGTAGTACTATTCTTTGCTTCCCTTGCGGGCCCCGGCACCACATGGACGCATGTCACGTATGTAAGACATCAATGAAAATTTTTGGAAGAGCGAATATGTTTCAGGGTCACATTTTAAAATTGAAAGACAAAACAAGATTCTTTTGACCATTTAATTATGAGGATGAAAAGCAAAGATAAGTTGAACACTGTCAGATGAGGAAGTTCTGTGGCTTGGTTAGGACATCCTGGCGAGCAACAAGCCAAGCACATTATCAGGTGTAGAAGGCTGCGGAAGAAATCGAGTATCTCGCTAACCTTATCAAGAAAGTCATCATCCTAACTACACAGGCGTCGTAAACGCAATAGTTGGATTTAAAGCCATAAAGCTAGTTTAACTGAGATACGCGAAAAATGTCGGTCTCGATTTCATAGAGAAGTTTGAACAAGCCGTCCAGCATAGCTTCAAATGGAGAAATTGCTTGCAGACCCTATACAGTACCATAAAGCAGTACGAGAAGAATTCACATATTTGGACCATGAAGTTATAACAAAATTATTAGTCTTTTGAAGGAACAAAAGCAATACAATATCCTAGTAATTAAATAAATTGCTTTTTCTGAAATAAAATAATGTAGACATTGTAAATTACAGTCAAGCTCGTTGAAGTAAAAACTGTCAACTTTTGATTTTGTCGCAAAAAAATGCGTTGAAAATAATGTGAAATAAGTTAAATTTTCCTCAACATCGCAACTGTTATCTGGCAATATACAGGCGTCAAGATGGTGAACATGGCGGATGTGAAGGTACAGTTGGCGACTTACGAGTTTGCTCTAATTTACTGTACATTCATACGATCGTATATTATTTTCATTTGTTGTATTGAAAACAATCAACGTTTTATTTACACATTATTTCAGACTGAAATCACAGAAGGGTGCCACGCCCCAGTTTTGCTGCCTAATGGAGATGGTTGGCGTAAGTTTTGCTTTGTGATTGCTTCTGTAGTAGTCTCCCTTGCTGTCGAATTTTCTGAGCGGGCGCATTCAAATGATTTTTTGAAAGTATTTGATATAAATCTGACAGAACAGAATTTTATATAAACGTGATGGAACAACATTTCTATATAGAGAGAGAGTGCTTATCTGCGAGTACTGGTAAAACATAAGTGGACCGAAACAAATGACGGTTGCTAAGGGCGAGAGAAAGATAACACAGCTCTCTTATTTTCAACTACTACTACTACTAGTAGACACACTGAGTTAACTGAGCAAGATACATAACATAAGCACAGTACATTATTAACATATTGTTGCAATTGATCATAGAACCACATAGAGTGGTTTTTATGCACACCTAGTAAGACTTAACTTCCTACTCTTCAACTATCTACTCTTAGTAGAACAGTTTCAATTTCATGTTTACCATTTTGTTGTCTTTATCCATTACTTGTTACCTTCTTTTCTTTCCTTCTTTGCACCTCTCTCCTTGCCCAATATTTCTCATTTCCTCTCCACACCGTACACCTCTGAAACCATATATAATAATAATTCCTCTCGTCACGTATATCGTTACATAGGGCCTGCAAGTAATTTCTCCATACCGCTCTATCCTGAGCAACTCGCTCAATCTCCTCCATGGAACTGAGACCGATATTTCCTGCCTCTCTCAGCAAAGTTCGTTTCAGGGTCTCCTTAGGTCGACCTCTCTTTCTTGAACCCTTTGCATCCCACTTCAATGCCTGCTTTGATATTCGTTGATCATTTCTCCTCAAGGTGTGCCCAACATATCTCCATCTTCTCTTTCTTATAACAGTTGTCACTAGTGGTTGACCAGACATAGAAACCATATATAGAAATAGTATAATACTTATCATTTTGAGATGGTCTTTTGTACAATGTTTTAACTCTTAACCATCAACATGCATACCAGTCATTTACTGAAATAGACTGAGCAACAACGATATGTCTAGAGTGCTGTGACATCTGAGCAAAGCAAACAAGACAGCTACTTCTAGTATGAGAATAAATACTCAGATTGTTACTTCTGCCATCCAATAGCTCACTGAACTTTTATTTATCTTATCATGTACGCATGTGCTGTGAAACATCATGGGGAGTTGTAGTTTTCTGTTTTGGACCAGATATGTTGCATCTGTAGTTGTTAGTCCATGTTAATATATAATCTCTGGGATTTCTATCCATGGAGTTCTTGTGCCCTGAGGCCATGCTGTCGATTGTTGTAAGTGTGTGATGGTAGTAGATCTGCTTCCATTCTCATTAACCCTCTTATTCCTGGAGCGGCCGAATGCGCCGTTATCGGTATAAACCCGTAGCAGCTGTTACCGCCGGGTATATACCTTTTAAATCGTTTTTCTATATCTTTCCTTGCGAATAGACACGCTAAATTTAGCCCTGATGTCATTGCCGATAATGGCTGCTGCCATTTTCGAAATCCGCGTGTTTCTAGTGTATTTGGTTTCGTATCTGCGAATATTTGAAAAAGTCCTTATATTTTCTGGAAAACTTGTGATTTATGATTCAGTTGATGGAAAATTTGCCGGCGAGATCGTGGATAAATATGGAATTTCGTTTGAGATATAATTAATTCAAGATTTGCGTGCGAAAATATACGACGCTATATCTTGTTTACGACGATTTGCGTAACTATTAGTTACGATGAATTTACGATTGTCGATGGATGCGAACACCACCGCTTCCCTCCGTCCACCCAGGTTGTAAAGTTGAGAGAGAATAGTCGCAACAGCTGAGCACTAGCAATATTGAACAATTTAGTGAATAAATAGGTTCTGCAAATGACATTGATTCAGAGTATTCTCTATTTGTGATTACCGTCATTACTTCGTTACGGCACATGCGATTTTTACGCGAGGTATATTTTTAGAACTAGACAGAGCTAACCAACGCATTTGCTCTATGAAAATTCAAAAAATCCAGATCCTTCATGGACACTGTTCCTTTTCATTACATCAATATCTTTCTTTATGTAAACTATATGTGTCGAACTCACCAGTTACCTTACTACAGAATGCTTTGGTTTACCGATAAACTGTTTAATGTGCCTGCTTTGTCAAATATAGTGTCAAGAAATAGATTTGAAGGTATCAGCAAATATTTGTACTTCAATGTCAATTCCAAATTCGTTCCATGAGGACAATATGGACATGTGCAAGGTTGAACCTCTGTCTTGATTGTATGAGGGCCCTCATGCCCGTACAAACATGCAGGCTAGGCAACTGCAGGACTGATAAACTGCCAGATACTGCAGGACTGATCAACTCCATTCATGCCAACCATTAACGGACTCAACTCTACTGTGTGGCAGAGCCCGCAGTTAGTGTTTCTAAATGAAGATGAGGACTGCACCACAAAGGTGTGTGGAAACAAGTGATAGCTGCCCCACATGTAAAATCAACCTCTGTTAGGGAGATTGCTTGTCAACCTTTTAATTTACATTTATCCTCAATAAAACTGACATTTTTGAGTGAAACATACGTTCAATATTGTCATTCATTTTTATTTCTTCACTTGTATAATTTTTTACATCCAACTTGCATGGTAATGACAACATACATGTTTACAAACTAGTACCTCATCCATTGAACTGTAAATTGGACTTTAAATCACAAATATTGATTAGAAATTGTATTTGTTATGAATTTTATTTCACGAGCACTTCTCATTGTTGCTGGGCTATCTCCCTTGCCCTGGGAATTCGGTAGTAACTTTTTCTGAAGGGCTGGGAATAAGAGGGTTAAGGGACTAAATCGCTTTTTTTTTTGTCTCTAAATTTGTTGGATTTGTGGTGGGACTAAAAACGATGTTTCTAATGTTCTCATTTTTCACTCTATCTTGTCTTGTAACATTGACAGTTTTCTTGAACAATTCATTTCACATGTTATGACCTTTCTCTCTTGGGTTTTAGTTAGGGACCATGTTTGATATTGATAACAAAGAGTTGGTATAAATATACAGTTCTGTCGCTTCATTGCTATGTCTATTTTTGGTTGTTTGAGTAGTGGGGACAGTTGTTATGTCAATGTATTGCCTTTTTTTTGGCATCTAGTCTCGAATTATCTGTGCATCTTGCCATCTTCTGTGAAAATATTTCCCAGGTATCTGAATTTTCAGGAGTGATTCTTTCATTGTTCACATTTATTGCTTTGGTTGGTAGATCTACTTATTTCTAAGACATTAGATTGTCTATACTTATTTCTCTATATTTACTGACCCATTGGTTTTGCAGATTGTCACAGTGTATTCTAAAACACTTTTTCCCATGCCTTACCCAATGTAATTTATACAAATGTAAAAGGATGCAAGAAGGTAGCATCAAGATTGTAGAAACCAAGAAAGATATTTAATCAGTTAGCAGACGAAAATCTATTTAATTATACATCTTTTTTCCCCAGATTCGGCAGAGATACTCAGTATTAAAGAAGTTAATGGGAAGCCCCTGTATTACATACATTATGAAGACTGTAAGTGATATGTGTATTTTTGAGATTGTAAAAAATTGAAATAGAAAAGTCAATTTTCTGGTTTACATCTGCATTGCCAATTTGAAAACTGCCAGTTTTGAGTTTCTTGAAATTTTTTAACCACTAAAATTGTTGTTACATTTATTATTTCTCTGCCTCCCCCATTTATTGTTATTATTTGCCAGAGTGGTTACCGGGCCCAAATTTGGGTTGTAAAGAATAGAACCACTGTTACCTGCCATGCATGTCGTAGGAGGCGACTAAGGAGGTTTGGCTTAAATCGGATGCATGTGTCCTAAACGTGTAGAAGTCTATGCGTTTAGGGCCTACCAAACCAATGTGCAACGTATACACGTTCTTGGCCAAGATCAAACATATCACAAAGAGTGATTAAAGTTGGTTGGCCGTAAAGAACGAACGCATAGAAGAAGAAGAGGATTGTTATTATTGCACCTTCTCCCACACCAAAATTATCTTTCCAGTGCATGCAAATACTTGTTACTATATGATTTATACATTTCAGCAGTTTGGTACATGTTTTCCTTGGCCACAAACTGACAAAGCAGTTGGAACCATTAACTCCATTATTGCTCTCATTAAACATTTGTGATGTTTAATGTGACCAAAACATTTCAGTTTCTGAGGCATATTGTTTTTGTGCCACCTATGTTCTTAGATCTTTAGGTCTTGTTGGATATCTGTATTTTTCCCTCCTTTGTTCAGGGTGTTCTAAGAATTTTTCTATAGCATTTTGTTTCCATATATTCAATTTTCTTCTTGTAGTTAACAAATAGGTGGTGTCTGTGGCCTAGGGGATAGTGACTCGGTCTATAACCCCTACGTTCTGAGTTCGAATCACGCTGCGGACAGTTTGGTTGCAAATTGTTTAGCGTGGATTTTTACAAAAGGACGATGACACCACCCGTTCAGAAAGCAATGGCAAACTACTGAATGTAATAATGCCTAGAAAAATCACAAACAGCGTTAAATAGCTGGGGTTGATTCGCAAAGTCCTGTAAAGGATATGCAATTAACTTTTAACTTTAGTTAACAAATGAAATGAGTATGAGAAAATTGAAGTATTTTGAATATATGGGTATTCAAGATAAAAGCAGCCCCATTGACAAATCAAAAGTTGCCAGTTACTTATTGCGTTGTGTCTATTTACTATTTAAACCGGTTCTGACTAGCTCGTCCTACATCACATTTGTGCTCGCCCTTTCCGTACTACAATTACATACCGTCACACAACCTTGACCTATACTACGTCATAACTGAACCTTCTCATTTTTATAAACATGTGCCAGATTAACTCCATTGATAGGCTACTTTTATCTTGAACTTAGTATAAAGATACAGGAAAGGTTGGAGAAGACCATTATGGAAGGAGGCAACATGGCAAAGAGGAGAAGAGGAAGGCCACAGACAAGATGAATTCAGGCTGTAACTGATGATTTAAGCATGACGGCTATAGAGGACTTTGCTGTAGCAAAAAAATCTTGTATAGCATTTTGTGTCAATTGTCACTGAGCTGAGAACATTAGCAGAAATAAGTATAGTTGAACAAACCTCAACATTTGTTTTTTCTATCAACATTTATATTTCTAACAAATTAGAATATATTATTATATTGTATAGTGCACTTACTTACCTTCTTGTTATTGATGGAACGAAGAGTTATAGTTTTCACTCTCCATTGATATATGTTTTTTGTCTTGTTAGCATTACCCATGAGACAAAGGTTTCCAAAAATGGAAATATTTATACAGTTGACTTGATTTTGAATAATATTAATATAGGGAAAATATGTGTAAAACAAATTACATTAAGTTTTTTTTAACTTGGCATAACAGACACATATTTAACCTATCGGGACTGCAGAGCCGATACATCGGTTCAGAGTAATGTTCATGATGTCGCAGAACCGATATATCGGCTTTTGGATGTCTTCACGGAAACGAATGTATCTTCAGAACCTCTTTACTGAAGTTAATAAAATCTTCAGAAACGGAAAGTACATATATGTAGGTACATTACTATCTCCATTTAACAAAGATTTGAAAGAGGGAAAGCAGTGTACTATTGTGTTCAAGTCGAGACTTTTTTTTTTTAAACGTTAATGTTTCCGCGATGTTTACAGTGTAATCTTGAGTACTGTTAGATCAAATTATAACTTGTGATAGTAATGAAGAATATTTAATTGATGGTAATAAGGATATTTGATTGTTTATGAAATGCAGTATCGATAGTTGTAAGTCTAATGTAATAATTGCATCTAAAGAATGGGCGTTCCACATTCCATTTATTGGCGTGTCCGCACTAAAAAGTGAATATTATAAAAACTACTGCACCTAGTGAGATGAAACTTATAGAATATGTTCGCACATAGATTATCTTCATTTAACTGCTACTTCTGGAAACATCTATGAATATTAAGATGTAATACAAACCGGAGAGTAAAAATATTTTTATCATTTTTGTTTTTTTCAAAATAGTCATGCTACAATAATCTAATTTCCTCAAACGTATATCACCTGATGTAAAATATTATTATATTAATGTATTCCACATCCAATTAGCAACAATTTAATATATAATATGTCATACTTTAGAGAAACAGTACAAGAGTTATAAAGGATTAAACTAATTGACATTGAATGTTAAATTTGAATCGCAAAATAAATGCGTCCAGAGGTCAAAATAAAACAGGGCGAAAGGGTTAATCCAAACATTATTTTTGACCCGTAATCTCTGAGATAACAAAGGCAGCGAAAAGCACTGTTTATAAAGCGCGCACAAAAGCCTGTTCTAGAAATCTCTTCTTATCCTAGCGCTGTGACGCAAAACAGAATTAAAGAAAAGGAAAAAAATGCTTGTTGGTTAAGATTCTTCAGTTAAAGGTTATTGGAACATATCTTGTAACAGAGAGTTGTTAGGAGCATAGTAGATGATGAATACAGGCTGAAGCGGTGCAGCCTTTCTTTGATCTCTAATGTAGAGTTAGATGTCTAGTTTAATATTTGAAAGTTTAACAAATTGACTAATTTGTAAATAAACTTGTGATCACGCTTATTATGTTCTTGACATTATAAAATTATGATTAACATCTGATTTGATTACGCTGTTTACTTGTAAAATATTTTCTTTATATCTCAGACAATAAGCGTCTGGATGAATGGGTGCCAGATGAGAGGATGGACCTTTCAAAGCTGGAACAGCCAAAGAAGGATGTCAAAACTCCCATTAAGAAAGGTGAAGGAACTCCTGTCATTCCACGAGCTGTCAATGGTGGTACCAGTTCCAGATCATCTAGTCCAGAAAGAGATATAGTATGTACAATAACTTTAAGAAATGGCTTTATTTTACCTAATATAAACCTTACTGAAGCTTTGTCAGACAAATTAAATTCATTATAAAGAACATAAAAATAAAACATTAAGACAAAGGAATAAAAGCTTCAATGCTGCTGGCAAAGTAAATAATTTACTATTATTTTGATAGACAAGTTTGTAGATATTTAATTTTCTATGAGAAATCAATTGTTATTAACACTTTCGCTGCCAGCCATTTTTCAACAAAGTCTTGCTCACTGCCACGCTATTTTTTTGGCATGATCAGTTTTCAGAGTGACAATTTCAAAAAATCGTAAAAATAAACTAATAAACTTAGGACTTTTAAACTACGGAATAGTGTTCATATATTAATGAGCTACTAACCTGTCTATATGGGGAATATATTCTTTATAATCCACAAGCTATTGTGGTAACTGATATCCCCATACCTATCCACAGTATGATATGCTGTCGTTTTCGAGTTGGCTGTCCGTCATCTACTCCTGTACCCCTGGGAATGTCTGCTATCGATCTATAAACATCGTCACGGGAATCACAGTTCAAATTCATATCACATTCAGAGTTCGTTTTAACACTCACTGGCTAAAAAGTCTGAAAAGAGTCATTTTGGACATCACTATTCATCAGCTACGTCGTCCATTTTGAAAGTTTTTTGTTTACTTACGAAAAAATCGGACTTGCACCGACTTTACTGCATGTGTGTTAGATCCGCCAATTTGGAGAGCTTGTCGGAACAATACGGAAGTAGTACGTCACGGACCCCGTTTCAGCAAGCGATACTCCCCATTTAAAAAAGACATCGTCGACGGCACATGTCCGAGTCGATGACGGCAGCGAAAGGGAATTGGTACTTCGCCGACTTTTGTCGTCGGTGGCAGGGAAAGTGTTAATGCCAGTAAATATTCTTAAATTTTCTGATTATATTTTCTACAGAAGATGGCAGATGTGAATAGGAGGTTTAGAAGAAGAGAATATGAATAGCAAAAAATATATTTAACAAAACATGAAAAGTGTATTAACATCCAAACAAAGAATAAATACACAAAATATAAGACTTTTTAAATGTTTATTCACCATTGTTGTATAGAGCAGAAATGGAAACAATGAAGAAGCAGATGGAAAGAGGAATATAAACTTGTGAAATGGGAATGTACGGACGAATAGGTACTTTAACAAATCGGAGTAAGAAGAGAAACTGATCAAGGAGGATAAATTTTATATTTTGGACACATTAAAATACATGACACTGTTTTAATGAAAGGTAAAAAGCAGGAGAGTAAGGGGAATACAGAGATTTAATTGGGAAGGAAACAGCAGTAGAGGGACATGCAAAAGTCACTCAGTGTACTATCAAAGCAAAGTACAGAACTTAAGTTGTAGAGCCATTACAGCCAACCTTCGATGTGGAGACAACACATGATTGATTTTCTATTCCAATAACAGACTTTTGGATTCTCTACATTCATGTTCTCTATTTAAAGTTACACCTTATGTATGCTAGACAGTTTATTAACTTTATATTTTTTATAATATTTGCAACAGTCATATTCTAATTCTGTCTTTTCATTACAGTATGAAAATGGGACAATGCAAAGCCTTGGTCTAAGTAATTCTGGTGCTATGAAAGTAAATATAGGTGGAGGTATTGGAAGTTTTGGAGGCCGGAAACGGAAACAAGAAGAAGACGTTAGTAATTTTCTCAGATTTGCTTACAATTGATTATATTATTGTTTAAGTTTATCTGTACAAACTACAATTGGACCATCAGGTACTTAAGTTTTTGTTTGAAATAACATAATTTTATGTTTGTGCGTTTGTATTTATTTTGATTAGCATCATTCTTTTTTTAAATGCTTTTACATCATGGCTCTCATGATTATATGACTGTTCTACTTACTCCATATGGGGATCTCTGTAGTTAAGTGGTTATACCCTTGCCTTGTGTTCCCAAGTTTATGGGTTTGTGCCGGACAGTGTCTTTTTGTTCAAAAGTGCATTTTTTCCAGAGAACCCCTATGATAATTGCCAGAGCTATGAAGTTTGGGCTTTGTGCAATACTCTCTACATATGACGTGCCATTTCTGCGGAGAGGGACCGAGCCTATGGGGTCAATCCCGCTGCAATGAAGTCATTCCTTTGACTTTAAACCCTTTAAGTATCTTTTAAAAATGTTTTTGCAAATTATAATTCTTTCCTCTATGTATAGTAAATTAATAACTAGAGTACCATATTGTTTTAAATCAAAATTCCTGTATAAAGTCTGTTGGACATCACAAGTTATATCAAATGACCCTCATATTTTATTTTTTCTATCAGGGTGACTCTAAGATGTACCTTCAACACCAAGACAGACTGGTAGTATGGTAGCTCATCATGATGATATTATCACTCGTATGAAGAATGTTAACCTCATAGAATTTGGTCAATGGCAAATAAAACCATGGTATTTCTCTCCATATCCTCAGGTACATGTACCTTTCATGAACAATATGTTTTTAATTATTTGCTTGTTTTGTTCATTGTGTAGGGGATTAAAGCTTCTTTAAGCCGAAGCACACTCTTTCAACCTACGGACGAACCTTGTTTTGGTTATATCAGAATGTGTAGGCCAACGAAGATGAAAAATAAGAATTAACTCCTGTCGGAGAATCTATAAGTAGTTATTCAACATCAAATCAATGTTTTCTAAAGCACTGTACCATAACTATTTATATACATCACCACTTTTATTTCTTGTTCTTGGACATAGGACTACATCTGTTGTTCTCCATCAATATATGTTTATGGCATTGTCATGGTAAAATAATCAATCAGACAATCAAGGTTCTTCATGCATATAATGTGAAGAGAAGGTTAAGAAATCATGGTAAAATAATCAATCAGACAATCAAGGTTCTTCATGCATATAATGTGAAGAGTAGGTTAAGAATATTTGGTGAGAACAGGTAAAATTCAGGGAAGGTGATATTGTGAAAGGCATAGGGAGACTATGTTGGATGATCTGACATCGTGGTTCGACAAAACATCGAGGTCAGAAGGGATTAACTCCACCAAGGAGAGAGAGTTGTGGAGAGACATGATCACCGTTAGGCATGTCACTTGACTGATGGTTAGATAGAGTGCTGACTCTTCAGTCAAGATGATTTGGGTGTTGACAGCACTCCAGTCAAACCAGCTGTAAAGTGGTTTCT
Organism: Arion vulgaris; assembly: GCA_020796225.1. Taxonomy (NCBI): domain Eukaryota; kingdom Metazoa; phylum Mollusca; class Gastropoda; order Stylommatophora; family Arionidae; genus Arion; species Arion vulgaris. The sequence continues at coordinate 11,001,040 of CM036759.1, read as the reverse complement.
GATTTGATGAGTTCAGGAAAGAAGTACAGAATCTCTGCATGAGCTATGAAAGGTTTCAATTGGCAACACTATCAACCAAAATCTCCTCTAAGCTCACTGAACATCACTGAGTTTGCCATAAATATAGTGATGTTAATTGTAGTGGTTATTATTGAATGTCTTCCTATGTCTTCTTGAACTCTGCTTCAGTCTCCGGTTATTTCAAACTTTCCTTCTATGCACATGTTATTCTACCTCTGAGCAGATTGAGCTAGCAAACATGCATACCCTTTTGCTGTACTATGGATACTCTCATTGTGAAAATCTGAAACATGTTCAAATTACATTCTCGTCTTGCTCTCACCCAGACCAAAGTCTAGTTGCTTGTTACAGCAGAACAGTCAAACACTACACAAGCATTACAATATAATAATATTAAGGGCCTGAGAATCAAGCACTGCATATCGTAGATAGCTCGAGCTGTAAGGTCGATAGACTAGGTTACTACATTTACAACCCAACCAAAAGGTAAAGAATGGATCCCAATTGATGTGAACATGGCAGACTCCTACATCTTTACCATTACTCTTGAAAGAGAATGTAGAAATTGGGACAAACTTAGAAATTGATCAACTAATGATAATGTTCTATACACAGATGAGTTTGCACAATGTGGATGTCCTGACAATGCTGGAGTTTACTGTAATGCACAATCTAATTCTTCTGTTCATGGGTGCGGTTTTTTAAATGAAGATCCCAAAGAATGTGACGGTATATCCAGAGGTCGCGCGTTGGGCAATACTTTAGGCAGGAGGGGCCGAGTCATATGAGAAAACCTGAAGCAATATAGTGAATCCTTCATCTTTAGACACTTGATATGACAGAAATACTGTGACTGGCATGAATTTTTAATCAAACAAAACTAGAGTAGAATGAGATACCTCCTGAGGTAGAATAAGAGGTACATTTAACCAGTGAGCTACAGAAAGCGAGAGCATTCATATCTTTCACTATCTGCTGGGGAAAACTGAGCACATATGGGTCTGTACAAGTGATGCAAGGTTTGTTCCACAACTAAATAATTTGCTATAAATATTTCTACCTGCTGTTGTATTGCTGAAAATTAACATTTGTCTTGCTTCTCATTACTAAAGTGGTTGTTTGGTGCTGTCTGTAATACAGTGAAAAATATACCATCTTGTCTCCTATCTTATTATAATGTATCATTTCTAAGTAACACCTATATTTTTGTGAGTAATCACTTTTATTTTGTCTCCCTCAATTAGGAACTGACATGCTTGCCTATTTTATACATTTGTGAATACTGTCTGAAGTACCTCAAAAGTGCCAAGTGCTTAGAAAGACATTTAGTAAGTACTCCAACATTCATGGAACCTGTACAGGTTTTGTTGTGTTTTTTATTTGTTATAAATCCATTCTGATGAGGATCATCATACAGGAGGAAACAAATTGGGAGAAAAAACACAAAACTCCACCATGAGCTATCCCAAGCCCCGCTGAGAAAGGAGGTATTATGACTACTTTAGGATTTTTTCTACCTAAGAAGGTAGTGAGTAAAAACTGTGAACCAGTCAGACATCTGCATGTAGGCCACAAGGAGGCACCAGGCATTGATACAACAGACCAATCATCTATTTGTCTTAGAATGTCTTAATTAAAAGAAATGTGGTTGATGGCTAAGTCCTGTAAAGGATATACCATGATTTTCATAAGAAATGTTGAAGTGAATACTGAATAGCTCTTCCATATATTGTTCCATAATCTCTGCATGCAAATCTGTTCTCCTTGTATTTATAGGCTTCCCTCTCTTTTGCCGTACCTGCTGGTTCCATCAAAGGGCCTTTTTTGTTATATTCCCCTCTGGTTTTCTCAAGGTGAAAACTCTGTTCACTGTCTGTATAAAAACTTTGCATTAGTCTTATGACTTAATTAAAAGCAACCCTTGGAGAGAGCAGTAATAATGTTACATTTGTTAAGTCGGGTGTACTATTTTTCTTAGTTGGAAGATTAATTTGTTGAAGTCATTTCTGTATATGTGACAAGTCTGACATATCCTTTCGCCCATTGCTTCACCATTTGCCTTTAAAGTTATCCTGATAGTACCTGTTGTACTGTCTCAAGAAAGGCTTAACACTTTTGCTGCCAGCCATTTTTCAACAAAGTCTAGCTCACTGCCACGCTATTTTTCGGTAATATCAGTTTTCAGAGTGACAATTTTTAAAAATCGTAAAAATAAACTAATAAACTTAGGACTTTTAAACTATGGAATAGTGTTCATATATTAATGATCTACTAACCTGTCTATATGTGGAATACATTCTTTATAATCCACAAGCTATTGTAGTAACTGATATCCCCATACCTATCCACAGTACGATATGCCGTCGTTTCGCATTGGGTATCCATCATCTACTCCTGTACCCCTTGGAATGTCTGCTATCGATCTATAAACATCGTCACGTGAATCACAGTTCAAATTCATATCACATTCCGAGTTCGTTTTAACACTATCACTGGCTAAAAAGTCAGAAAAGAGTCATTTTGGACATCACTATTCATCAGCGACGCTGTCCATTTTGAAAATTGTTGTTTACTTACGAAAAATTGTGAAATATCGGACTTATACCGACGTTATCGTGGTGTGTTAGATCCGCCATTTTGGAAAGCTCGCGGAACCATGCGAAATAGTACGTCACGGGACCTCCGTTTGACAGCGATATTCCCGCTTAAAAAGACATAATCAACAGCACATGTCCGCCGACAAAAGTGGCGGCAGTGAAAGGGAGTTCGTACTTCGCCGACTTTTGTCGTCGGTGGCAGCGAAAGTGTTAACATGCATTAGTCACTGCTCAACTTGTTTCACTAAGTCATACATTATTGAAGTTGGTGCCTCAGAATACTCAAATAGCAGGTTTCTGTATGACTGGATGTCATCTATTAAAGTTTCTAATCTCCAGAGACCTTTGTGGATCTACTGTCCTGTGTATGCTAGTGTTTGTGGCAATGAGAGAGCAGATAGACTTACATCAACAGCATTGAGTGTCTAGGAGTTAGAGATGGGTAAGGGAGTTAGAGATGGGTTTTCATGACTGCCTGTTGAACGAGGACACTAAAATAGATGTTGAACTGATCAAGCGATTGAAGGAGTTTGGAGTTAACTGTTGTACTAGTAGAACTAGATGCCTGAGTGGGATGTTCTTCTGCCTCTTCACAACTGCCTGTTGGATGAAGACACTAAAATAGATGTTGAATCGATCCAGCGATTGAAGAAGTTTGGAGTTACCCATTGTACAAGGAAAACTGGCTGCCTGAGGAGCAGAGTGAGGAGTGTGTTTAACAAGCGAGCCAGAGAAACCATTATTTTGCATGCCCTTCTATATCTGTTTAGTGGAGACTGAGCACTTATGGGCCTGTCCGGGGTGCAATGACATCTGTTCAGTAACCAATAACCAGTCATACATTATTGATCTCTTAATAACTAACATCTTTTGCAGGCAAAATGTCTGTACAAGCATCCACCAGGCAATGAAATCTATAGAAAGGACAAGATCTCTGTGTTTGAAATTGATGGCAGAAAAAATAAAGTAAGTTTACAGGATTTCAATGTTCAGTATTATAATGATGAGAATATGGGTGTCAATACTTTTGATAATAAAAGTGGGTAAAAAAAACTTGTTCACTTGAGTTGAACCCGGACTAATATCCTAAGAAGCAAGTTCACTAACTATTGCAACTTTCAAGAGTCTTCATTAGCTAAAGTACAATAACTTCTGCAATCTCGTTCACTGCATCTTAGACCCCTCTTCCTGGTACTGGTTGTGTAGGCAAGGACAATAGCATGTATGGGCTGTGTATGCAAGAGCAACAGCATGTATGGACTGTGTATGCAAGGGAAACAGCATGTATGGGCTGTGTATGCAAGGGCAACAGCATGTATGGACTGTGTATGCAAGGGCAACAGCATGTATGGGCTGTGTATGCAAGGGCAACAGCATGTATGGACTGTGTATGCAAGGGCAACAGCATGTATGGGCTGTGTATGCAAGGGCAACAGCATATATGATGTAAATGGCGTGCCATTTCTGTCGACAGAGACTGAACCATATGGACAAACCTGATGATGCAATGAAGTCTAATCTTTCTCCTTTATACCATTTTTATTAGACACGCATCCTTCATGACAGCTACAACATATCATTCACTTGTATCCCCTTGTTTCATTTTACAGCAATATGCACAGCATTTGTGTCTACTAGCAAAGCTCTTCCTAGATCACAAGACTCTCTACTTTGATACAGATCCATTCCTCTTCTATTGCATGTGTGAGCAAGATACAAGAGGCTATCATTTAGTGGGATTCTTCTCAAAGGTATTGTCTGTTCCTGGTCACTTTTAGTTGTGCTAGAAATGTAACGTTTTTATTTATTGTGTTGAAAAGATAGAATACACTGCTGGAAACCATACTAGAAGAAAGTGTTAAATAAGACAAGCAGAAAAGAGAAAGACTACTAAAATGGTATGATAATATCAAGAAATGGACATGCAGCAACTTGTCGTGAGTACACTATTAGGATAAAGGACATACAGTATTGGAAATCCATTGTGGCCAACCCTTGATGTTAAGATGATACATGACCTCTGAAGTCTGAGAATGCATGCCTGTATTGCAGGGCACACTGACGATAAGGAAAGCAGGTCTTCGTGCCAACAATAAGCCACAAGCGCCATACCAGGTGGCCTGAATTCATAGCGGGTGAGCGCAAGAAGTTATTCACATATGTTAACATTTTGTAATAGGACAAAATTATATGATGGAAATACATTTTTAAAAATTATTTTCATCTGCTTACCTATCCCCTTTTCTTTTTGTTCTCCACTTTCCTCTCTGTCTTTCACTTTGTCTTGTAATGTAAGCCTATTAAGACTTTTAATGAAAAGTGTGAATGTTTTTGTTCTTCTTTGCGTTCATTCTTTACAACCAATTTTAATCACTCTTTGTGTGATATGTTTGATCTTTGCCAAGAACGTGTATACATTGCACATTGGTTTGGTAGACCCCTAAACACATAGACTTCTACACGCTTAGGACACGTGCATCCGATTTCAACCAAACCTCCTTAGTAGCCTCTTACGACATGCGTGGCAGGTAACGGTGGTTCTATTCTTTACACCCCAAATTTTTTTGTTTTTGCCCCGGTAACCACTCAGGCGGGTGACATATCTAGGATGGCTTGGAAAGTCTTGGTTGTGAACCTATGCCTTCCTAGGGGTATAGTGTCAGATCTGATTGGTCATATGTAAGACCATCATTACTGACTCACCATGTCAACTTATGCTCACTTATTGTTTATTAAATGTATTATTTATCTGGAAGAAATATTATAAACATGTGACATTGTTTTCTTAGGAAAAAGAGTCAGCTGAAGATTTCAATGTAGCTTGCATATTAACATTACCTCCATACCAGAGAAAAGGTTATGGGAAACTGCTCATTGAGTTTAGTAAGTAGATTTTCTCTAGTACAATATGTTACTAAATTGATGAATGTGTGTTATGTATCAAAACTGTCATTACTGCTTGTAATACCACTTTTTTAGCGATGTAGAACAAGGGGGACATGTGCCTGAGGAATTTATTGCGTTTGCATGGCTAGTGAAGTCGCAGCGAAACTGTTCAGGTTAGGATTTTTCTTTATGCCCCAACAGAAAAAACACATTGGCTTTAATATGGATTGAACCAGGGTCTCCCAAAAGGGGACTGCATGCTAATCCATTCGGTCAGGCACTATCCATTCGGCCAGGCACTTCTTGTGTTATGTATCTTCTTATCTTATCTTATCTTAACCACATTTGCCGTGAGCGTCGTGGGGAGAGTTAGTTTCCTATCTTGTGCCAGGTGTGTTGCGCTTGCGTTGTCAGTCCATGCTTTCGCAGGGACTCTGAGATGTTATCTATCCATCTTGTTCTTGGCCTGCCTCGTGCTCTGCGCCCTGAGTGTAGATTATTATAGGCACGTGATGGTAGTAAATGTGGTTCCATTCTCATTAAATGGCCGAACCACTTGAATCTTTGCTTCTCGATGTACTGTATGCATGGTATAGTACCAACGATGCTTCTGATATTCTCGTTTCTCACTCTATCTCGCCTTGTAACGTTGACAGCTTTTCGTAGACATCTCATTTCACATGTTGTAATCTTTCTTTCTTGTGTCTTAGTCAGGGGCCATGTTTGGCACTGATAGCAGAGAGTTGGAATAAATATGCAGTTTATCAGTTGTCGTTTGACTGCCATGTTAATGCTTGGATGTTTTAATAGTGGTGACAGTTGGTATGTCACTGCATTTGCCTTCTGGCATCTAGTCTCGATTTCTCTGTCCATCTTTCCATCTGCTGTCTGTGTGTTATGTATATACTGTTGTAATTCTGCTTGTAGCATTTTCTGAGAAACATGTATATAATGTGTACAGTCATGTAGATTCCATGTTCCGTGGGGGATAGGTGTTAGAATAGACCTGCTGTAGCCAACTAAGTGTGATGTAAAGACAACTGCTGGGAGTTGTAAACAAAGGTTTTTGCACAAGGTATGTCCATAGCCATGCACACCATTAATAATGTGCATGGGGTTTGTAACATGAATCAAAGTATCCGCACAGTTATACATGTCAACTAAGAATGTGCACCAGCCTTGCAATAAAGTATCCCCACAATCATGCACACCATTAACAATGTGCATGGTTTTCGCACAACCATACATGCCATTAAGAATCTGCATTGACTTACAACCTTGATTAGCATAGATATAATCTGAACATGTGATGAGAGGAGCACTGTAATGATGAGAGCAAGAATGTTAGAGAAACTATAATGAACAGCTTGATATTAAGGTAGGGGATAAAGTCAAAAATAAAATAATCAACAAACTGGATTGACATCTTTAGGGAGATGTTAAATTATACTTGGAGGCATTAGACATCTGAATGATGACTTTCAAGAAATTCAGGAACAATTATTATGCAGTTACAGGTCAAATATGTTACAAAAAAGAATAGACAGACTCACAGATTAATTTGAGGAAGAAATGTGTCTAGCAAAACCATTATTTGTTTTATAACATTATTTCTTACCGTCATCGTCAAATAGCTTGTCCTGAGCAGAACTTTGTCTCCCTAACAGTCCTTCGAAAATTTTTCTCATAGGCCAGATGCTGCAGTCGCCAAATCATCAGTTACATCCGTAGTACATCTTCTCCATGGTCTTCATCTTTGCCGGAATGCCTCCTCTCCAACCCTTCATGTCTCTTTATATGTCCAAAATACTTCACTTTTCTCATTTGTAACATCAACCAGTTTTCATTGATTTGGAGTTCTTTCTGGATAGATCTATTTGTTCTCTTCTCTGTCTATGATATATTTCTTACCACTGTCTAATAATATCATAGTTCAGATCAGTCATTTGTTACATGTCACAGTTTTCCTATTGAAGTTGATCATTGTATAATGTGCTATAGTGCGTTTCAAAACGTTCGGTCAACGATTGACCTCAAATATCTCCATATTCATTGCATGGATGAACGTGATTTTTTGCATTTGGTGTTGTATTTCCGATGTCCCAACGATTTTCTAAAATTCAATGTTGCAGGTAGTGTACTTTTCTTGCAACGGCGAATTCCTTTGATCTTTTCAAACCTAGTAATTATTTGGTGCTGGAAGAAAATAATTTACCGTAAATTTAAAAATCACATATTTTCGGCATAGGCGTATATACAATTCGAATTTTGGAGGGTGAGATAACTCATATTATATAAATCATATAAAGTATTTACTCACTTATTCTGAGTCCGATGAGTCTAACATATTGATGACTATTCTTGGCTGCACGAACGACAGTCCATCTTTGTCCGAGTAGTCAATTTCCTCCTTTAAGACATGGTCTTCGCATTTACACCAATAATCTCTGTCTTCGACAGGGCGGCATATGTTAGTTCTTTCATATTGCTTAACTTGAAAGTTTTATTTTCAGCTACTACCAGTCCTTTAACTTTGGCCCAAATGAGTTCAATTGGGTTTAAGTGTGAATGATAAGGTGGTAGTCTCAAACACACATGACCATGCTGTTGAATCAACATTTTCACAGCCACTGTATGCAGTGTAAGAAACTTGCATTTTCATACCCATTGTATAACAAATCTAGAATACTAAACGTTTTGTAATACACCTATGCTCTGAAAACACAAACGGTAAATTGTAACTAAACACACCGGAAGGATCATTATACATTTTTTAAAGTGCGATAAAGCGATTAAAATCGGGAAAACCACGTGAAAACGTGCAAGTCGTGGAACTTGCAACATCTCACAAATATGAAGGGTAATACTTCTCATTATATGGTTGGCCAAGGAGATGGTCACTTTTATATACTTTACATAAAGAAAATTTTAAACCATACGTTTGTTACTGAGTAAAAATATCAACCTCGGGACATTACGATCATTAGATCATATGCAAAGTTACAACAATTACGGTCAAGCGGTTGCAGAGATATTAAATTTTCCCGCGGAAAATCATTTTGAAACGCACTATAATAGAATGCTTCTATTTGTTGAGGGATCACTGCTGGGTGTGTCACTCTAGGGATCACTGCTGGGTGTGTCACTCTAGGGATCACTGCTGGGTGTGTCACTCTGAAATAATAATTTCCTATAATAGACAGTGTTTTTTTAGTGATGACATTATAAATTACCTTTTTCATCTTTACAGATGCCAATTGGCAAGCGTTATACTGTGACAACTTATAAGTTTGCGCTTGTCTTTCAGCTCATCCCTAAGTCTCTTTTTGAAGAGTCTGCACTTTTGCGTAATGTTGTTTTCCACATAACTCAGTCATCATCTAGTTTTTTTCCCACTTGTTGGGGCCAATAGAAAAGTTCTTCATTGAGGCCTTGCAGACATCCTTATACCTGAGCAGTGGTCTGCCTTGGTGCCGCTTCACTTCTGAAAGTTGGGACATATCTTTTAATGCAGTATTTTTGTCTTCAAAATTGTGACAATTGTCTTCATCTATGCAGTATTTGTGTTATAGTTTTTGACATTTCTCTTATCTGTGCACTATCTCCTAGTATATGCCCACTAAAACTCACTTTTCAAGTTTTATTTTTTAACACTTTCGCCACCCATTTTTCAACAAAAGTCTGGTCCACTGCCACGCTATTTTTCAGCATGATCAGTTTTCAGGGTGACAATTTTAAAAAATCGTAAAAATAAACTAATAAACTTAGGACTTTTAAACTATGGAATAGTGTTCACATATTAATGAGCTACTAACCTTTCTATATGTGGAATATATTCTTTATAATCCACAAGCTATTGTAGTAATTGATATCCCCATACCTATCCACAGTATGATATGCCGTTCGAGATGGGTGTCCGTCACCTACTCCTGTACCCCTGGGAATGTCTGCTATCGATCTATAAACATCGTGACGTGAATCACAGTTCAAATTCATATCACATTCAGAGTCCGTTTTAACACTATCACTTGCTAAAAGTCAGAAAAAGAGTCATTTTGGACATCATTATTCATCAGCTACGTCGTCCATTTAAAAAATTTTGTTACTTTAAAAATCGGACTCATGCCGACGCTTTCGCGTGTGTGTTAGATCCGCCATTTTGGAGAGCTCGTCGAAACAATACGGGAGTAGTACGTCACGGACCCCATTTTCAGCAAGCGATACTCCCGCTTTAAAAAGGCATGGTCGGCGCCACATGTCAGCCGACAAAAGTCAACGACGGCAGTGAAAGGGAGTTGGTATTTCGCCGACTTTTGTCGTCGGTGGCAGCGTAAGTGTTAAGCACACATTTTTTTATGAAACGCTGTGTTACTATTTCATATATCAGAGAGTGAAGAGGTGAAAATTATATTTCACAAAGTTACCTGCTGTATTGTACAATGACCATACACAAATAGCATCAACTGGATTTTATATAATTTATTTTTAAAACAACATTTTGACATGTGACGTGTTTTGGCATAAAAATTGAATGGTTTGTCGGATAGGTTATCGTATTATAAGAGTTAATTACTTGAAATATTGTCTATATATTCAATGTTGTCTTAATATAAGCAATATTATTATTAGCTTTAGCATTTGTTTTAATGCAATACTTTGTTTAGCTTATGACATTTGTCTTCATCTATTACTAGGTTATGAGTTATCCAAAGTTGAAGGCAAAACTGGTTCCCCTGAGAAGCCATTATCAGATTTGGGTCTTTTGTCGTATCGAAGTTATTGGTCACAAACTATCTTGGAAATTTTACTCAATTTAAAACCCAATGAGGCTGGAGAAAGGCCATGTATAACTATCAAGTAAGTATTGTTTTCCAATTTTCTTTTTCTGTTTCTTCACCTTGCAACTCCCAACAGAGCACAGGTCTTCAACAAACTTCTTCCAGCCCTTCCTCTCTCTTGCCATCCCTTCAATTCTTGCCATGTCTTGCTTTCAATGCTTCCGGTCTGTCTACTCAATGTGTGTCCTATCCCTTATCTTCTACTTCGAACGCTCCATATCGATGCTTGTTACACCCTCTTGTGATATGTCTGTGAACTGAGCCTAAGAATGATTGCACATTGTGCCAGTTATGCGCCTACAAGTAAGCCAGCACATCCGAATTCTGCTTTGTTTTTATTTTACTAGGATAGCTTCCTAGACCCCTCGTCAGTCGCCTCTTACAACTTGCCTTGTAGATCACAGTGTTACTATTCTTTGCTCCCCTTGCGAGCTCCGGCAACACACGGGGAAACAATAATTTGATACGGATTACCCTTTAATTAAAAAACAACATAGAAGGTTGGGTAAAATGTGATTAATGCTTTAGCAAAGCATAGCTGTCATACTTCATAGATGTTGAGGAGAATAGGTTTGCTCCTTCTAACCCACAACCACACGTTATAGTCCTGTAGACCTTGTTCATTCATTGTTCATTTAACCCTCTGGACCCCACACCATTTTACACCAAATCACTTCCCAAATCCCAGCAAAGGGAAATAACCCACTGACATTCCACAGCATGTTTTTTTTAAAATTAATAACAAAAAACTATTGACCCTAGGACACTCAAATTTGTGTCAGTGAACAAGAAAATGGACATAGTTTAAAAGGAAACTAAATTAAAATGAATACATAAAAAAGAATGATTGAAAAATGCAGTAGAAGTTGGTAAGAAAAAAATTTGAAAAAAAAAAAATTTGACTCAACAGTTCAAGACAGTGTACTCACCAAATGTCATATATCCAGGCTGGAATGGTACTTGGAGTAACATTCGCCTTTGCAGAGATGTATCTGGCAAATGTTACACCCGTACACGCTTTCCCTGGGGCGTTTCTTGCTGCCATCGGGTGCTTTTCTGTTGCGGCACCAGAAACAGGATTTGCATTTGCCTGGCATGCGAATAAGGCGGTGCGCCGTCTGATTGCCAGTGACTGGTACATTTGTAGGCAAAAGGGGGTTAGCTCTCCTCGTGACAATGTTGCCCTTCACGAGTGATGCACAGAGAGCAAGCCTAAAATCTATGTGGTCAATATCCTTAGCCTTTGGGTGTGGGCGATGCGAAATGGAATAGATTATCCAGCTATTGACGATGGAAGTCTGTAAGAGAAAATTAAAGAGATATCTCCACCACTTAACAGACTTCCTTCCCACAGTGTAATATGAGCAAAGCTGGTCAAACTTATCCACGCCACCCATAGACTTATTATAGGATGCCACGGTTGATGGTACCTGCAACTCCCGTCTACCACCAGGGGCACGACGTGATACTGTTGTCTCTCCTGGCGTAGTATTGGTGCTCAGCAAATTGACAATTCTCTTGTCCCTCCAGACAGTAGCCACAATATTCCCCTGTTGCCTGTATAATACGGAACCTTTCTGCATTCGCTTTGTAGCAGTTGCTTTACAGTCAGCTGGCCAGCCCTTTCGATTTGGTCGTATTGTAGAGCACAAGTAGGTCTTGTTGAGGAGATCCACCGCCAGCTGTAAAGAAGCGAAGTAATTATCATAATAAAAATGATGATATTTGTGAAGGTAAGGTTCTCCTAAGAAGATATAATCTACATATCCTAGGGGTTAGCGAGAGCAAATGGACAGGAAATGGAAGAAGTACCACTGCAACAGGTGAAACAGTCCTTTTTCTGGGCGAGACGATGACCTACACCATGAAGGAGTAGCAGTAATCCTAAGAAAGGGCGTGGAAAAGTGTCTGTTAGAATGGAAACCTATCAGCAGCGCTGATTAAGATCAGACTAAAGGGAAGCATACAAACATCACAATCCTACAATGCTATGCGCCAACTAATGATAGCGAAGATACAAAGAAAGACTCGTACCACGAAAACCTACAAGCAGAATTAGACAAGTCACCATCCCATGATGTTATCATTGTTATGGGAGATCTAAATGCGAAGGTCGGACAAGACAACACGCATAGTTATAGAACTATGGGAAAATATGGATGTGGTATGATGAACGAAAATGGGGACGTTTAGTAAACTTCTGCAGCATGAACAATCTCGTTATAGGAGGAACCCTATTTCAACATTTAGATATCCACAAATTAACATGGTATTCCCTAATGGCAGAGATAAAAACCAAATAGACCATATAATGATCAATGGACCCTGGAGACGCTCGCTGCTAGATGTTGTAGTCAAGAGGGGTGCAGATGTTGGTAGTGACCACCACCTAGTCACAGCTTATGTCAAACTTAAACTAAGAAAAACAGGACAACAGAAAAACTTCCAAAGAGGTTCGATGTGGATAGACTAAAAGACACGGAAGTAAGGGATAAGTTTATAATGCAGATAAAGAACAGATTCCAAGCCCTAGAAAGTAATGAAACTACGGATGAAACTGACAACATAGATAGAACATGGGACAACATAGCATCTATATATAGCAAGAGCAGTGAAACATGTCTAGGGTACCGCACAAAGAAAAGAAAAGAATGGATAACACCAACAACATGGAAAATAATAGACAGCGAAGAATATTAAAAAAGAAATTGTTAGAGGCAAAGTCCGAAAGACTGAAAGCAAGATACCAAGAACAGTACAAAAGCGCAAGTAAAGAAATCAAACGGGCTGTGAGAGCCGACAAAAGAATGTATGTTGAAGACCTGGCAGTACAGGCAGAAGAAGCAGCAAAAAGTGTGATCAGGGAACAGTGTACAAAATTACAAAGCTAATAAGCGGGAAACATTACAGAAGATCAAATACTCTCATAAAGGATAAGAATGGAATACTATTGACAACGGAAAAGGAACAAGAAATACGATGGACAGAGCATTTTAAAGAATTGCTAAACAGACCACCTCCAACGGTAGTAGCAGACATACCAGAACCAACAGAGGAGTTAGAAATTGGCATTGAAACACCCAGCCAGGATGAGATCATTACAGCAATTAAATCTCTTAAGAATAACAAGGCACCAGGGAATGATAACTTAAACGCAGAACTATTCAAAATAGACCCAGAACTTGCAGCTAATATATTGCAACCCTTGTTTACTACTATTTGGAATGCCCAAATAATACCTGATGCATGGAACAGAGGAGTCATCATCAAGATACCCAAAAGGGCTCCCTTGCCGATTGTAATAATTGGCGTGGAATAACACTGCTTTCTGTCCCAAGTAAAATCTTAAGCAAAATCATCGTACAACGTATTACTGACGCTGTGGATAAGAAACTGAGAAAGGAACAAGCAGGATTTCGCAGAGGACGGAGCTGTATAGGCCAAATATTTGCTCTTAGAAATATCATAGAACAATGCACAGAATGGCAAAGCAAACTCTATATCAACTTTGTAGATTTTGAAAAGGCTTTTGATAGCATACACCGTGAAAGTCTATGGCGTATCTTAAGATGGTATGGAATCCCACTGTGTTTTATAAATATTATAAAAGCTGCTACAGCAAGTTTGCATGCAGTGTTGAAACTTCAGAACTAAAGTTTGAAGTAAAAACAGGCGTGCGACAAGGATGTGTTATGTCAGCCCTATTATTCAACACTGTCATAGATTGGGTGATTCGTAAAACAACGGAAGATAAGGCAAGAGGTATTAGATGGACGCTCACATCCACGCTGGAAGACCTAGATTTTGCAGATGACATCGCACTCCTATCTCATACACATAGAGATATCCAGGAAAAGACCTGCCGCCTTAACCAATATAGTGAGATGGTTGGGCTGAAAATAAATCAGAAGAAAACTGAAGTAATGACTCTGAACATAGCAACCCCAGCACCAGTCAAACTAGAAGGTAAAACCCTCCGAGATACAACCGCTTTCACATACCTTGGAAGTGTTATTAGCAATGAAGGAGGCGCTGGATCTGACATTAAAAACAGACTGAGTAAAGCACGAAGTGCATTCATGACCCTTCAGACCGCCTTGAAATCTGCCCAATACAGCATCAGAACCAAGACTAGTATCTATAACAGCTGTGTGCTGTCAACTTTGCTGTACGGATCGGAATGCTGGAGAATGACAGAACAGGATATGTCCAGACTCTCCGCCTTTCATACAACTTGTCTGCGAAAAATCTTACGCGTGTACTGGCCGACTACTATCTCGAATCAAGAATTGCTTGCACGATGCCAACAAGAGAATATGGGCACTATCATCTGAAGCGACGCTGGAGATGGATTGGACATGTGATGCGCATGGAGACTGGCTCCGACACGAAAACTGCACTGAGATGGACTCCAGAGGGTAGGCAAAGCGTGGAAGACCCAAGACGACTTGGAGGAGAACGATAGAGCAAGAGCTGAAGGAAATGAATCATAGTTGGAACACAATACAGAGGAAGGCCATGAACAGGGAAGAATGGTGTACGTTTGTTGCTGCCCTAAACGCCAGGGCGTAACAGGCTAAAGAGAGAGAGAAGGTTCTCCTACTTTGCAGACAACATAATGGCCTGATCCATATGGCATTGGATCATGAACTGCACCAACATAGACGTCGAAGTTTAGAAGGTAACCTGTAACCGAGTCCGCTGCACACCAGACCTTGATTCCCCCAAGGGTTGGGCTTACCCTTGATATACTGTTTGAAGTTAAGACGACCAGTGTAGGGAATCATAGCTTCATCAACACTAATATCTCTGCCATGGCGATAACATGAAGCTATGTTCCTTTTCACCATGTCGAGGAAAGGTCTTACTTTGTAAAGCGGGTCGTAGTTCCTATGGCCTTTGGGGAACTGATTCCTCGAATCATTCAGGTGAAAGTACTGAGAAATTTTAGCAAATCTGTTTCTCGACATACATTTCGAAACCCCTACTTGATTCAATCGATCATCTGTGCTCCAGTACATTTTGTACTGTGGCAAAACAACAATGCCCATCAAGATATTGATGTGCATATACAGACGAATCTCAGAAGGCGTTACAGGTACCCAGTACTTGTCAACATTGCCGGTAGTTTCCTGACGTTGAGCGGCATACAAGTTGGTCTGATCAACAGCTAACTGATAGAAGTCCTCATTAACTATCAGGCTAAAATAATCAAATGGATCAGCATTCCCTTTTAAGACGTGCACAGGCCCACAGTCTTCGACAATGGCTCGACTTCAACTGGGGAGGTGGCATCACACCAACGATCACAGTTAAAAACCGGCAAAATAACGGTCTCCTCATCAGAACTTGAAGCCTCGTGGTCTGAATCAGAGAAAGGAACATCTATGTCACTTTCCACATCAATAACACGAGTATCCTTTTCTAACTCGATGAAATGTCCGTGAAAAGATATATCAAAGCTGTCACTATCGTTGTCATAATTAGTAGCCATTTTCAGAAAATTTTTGAAATTTTTACCGACGAATTCAAAATTGGAGATAAAATACAGAACCTTTCAGTAGCGCGTCCAGAGACAAAAAGAAAGTAGTTCCGTTAGTAAATGCCCGGATGCGAAAGTCCGTTCTAAAATTGGTTGATTAGTTGTAACGTAAAGCGAGTTACAAACTGACAGTAAAAAAAGTCGTGTATTTTCGTGTTTGGGAAGGACTACTATATAAACAAAATCCCGGAGATTTTCGTTTCCGGGATCGATCCGGTTAAGGATCATCTTCACCGCACATGTCCAAAATTGCTCCGATCTCCTCCCAAGCATGTATTTCAGTGTGTTTAGGCTAACAACTCCCATTCTGTGTTGATTGATGTATGTACTGGGTTTTCTCTCGTGCTTTTTCCCATTTTGCCGCACCTATCGGTATGTGCAACCGAGATAGAGAATACCCTTTATCTTCGTCGTTGAAATCTTGAGAGCATATGTTTTCTGTAGACCTTGTATGATACTCCATTTCATTTTGGTTTCAACTCTTAAAATTATGGTATGCCTAGCCATACTCCAAGACTGCACCACCTAAGAATAGCGTGCTTTTGTACTGGTTTTTTTTCTTCAAAACTCAAAGGGACTAACTGCCAAAGATCTTCATAAAGAATGTTTTTGTGTATTGTAGCAAGCATTTGTCACAAAAAGCAATGCACAACTGGGTGAATAAGGTCTTTTAAAGATGTTCAAAAATTATTGATGAGGACCAACTTGGTCGCCTCGTAAAGGCTGTGATAGAAGCATTTGTGCTGCGGTTTGAAAAGTTTTTGAGCTGACAGGCGGGTAATGTATACATTGTCGCAACTGCAGTAAAAGTAATATAGAATACTGCCCGATCTGTTGAATTTTTACAAAGTATGTTCACATTGGATGCCCAGAGAATTGACTAAGTACACAAAATTAACTAAAGGAGCCTTTCCTTGGAATATCTTTTCCAGTGTGCAAATGGAGAAGACAGGATTGTTACAGGGATGAACCATGAGTGCATCATCATCATCAAGATCATGAGTGCATCATCATCAAGAAATATAGCAATGGAAACATATTTCTTCACTTTCATACAAGAAATTCAATATAACATCAATAGGAAAGGTTATGTTCGCAGTGGTTTGAGATTCCAAAGGAATGCTGTTAGTCAATTTCTTAAAGAAAGGTGACAGTGTGAATGCTGCATTGTACTATTCAGTTTTGTTGATGTGCTAATTAATGGGGCAGTGTAAAAAGTCGTTCAGGTCTAATGACTAGTCCATTTCTAGAAGGAAGGTGACAGTGTGAGTGCTGCTTCTTCACGACAATGTCATACCCCATACTGTTCAATTAACCAAGGTGGCAATTAACCAACTAGAGATCGATTGATTGATTATCATCATTGCTCTTTGTTTGAGAGCCGCTGTAGCGTAGTTGTTAGTGAACTCGCTTCGCAAGGCTGGTGGTCTGGGTTAAGCTACCGCAATGCGCGTTGAATTTTTCCCGACCACGACAGCTCTCAGGTCGACCCAGCTTCAACTGGGTACCAGACATGCTCTGGGAAAGTAAAGACGGCCGGCGTGATGCTGACCACATCACCCATCGTGTGTGCCGACGGTCAATGAAAAATACAGGCCTAACACTGTATTGACCTATATACCACAAGGTATGAAAGGGTTCCTTTACCTTACTTTGTTTGAGTAACCATGTTTGCTCCGATCTCCTGTCTTATACAAGAATATCTCAGCAGCACTGCACAAGCTCCGTAGCACCGGCAAGGGTCTCTGATGTAATTTTGAAGATGGTGAAAATATTTTGTTGGAATTTTTAATCCTTCTAATGAATTTTGCCTGGGCAGCAGCTTTCCAGGTGATTGCCAATGGTTTTACGTGCTCAACTTGAACACTAGACATACATTTTATCCTCCGTCTCTGATAGGAGTAAGAACTCGATCTAATCTACACCGAGAACAAGGATCTCTTGAAAAATATTATGTTGGCTCCATGAGGGAAACTAGTTAAAACTTACTGAACATCAAAATTGCAGCCTTGACCTAGCACCCAAGCGATTTCCACCTCATTAGTCCATTAAAATCTCACCTTGGCCACAAACGCTTTACTGATGATAAAGAGGTTGAACGTTGCTTAGGCAACCGCCCAAAGACTTCAGTGGTGCAGGTATTGCAGATCTGATAAAGTGATGGGATAGGTATATTAATGTTCCTGGAGATTATGTTGAGAAATAAGGAATGTAAGTATACTAATAAATAGTTTTAAAGTTTGCATCTCATTTAGTTTTTTTTTTTTTTTTTTTATAAATTGTCATTTTTTACTTGATGTCTGACTTACCGTCATATTTTCACAATTTGAGTAATCAGTCATTTTAGATCATTTCTCTTGTTATTTTGAACAGTGAGATATCAGAGTTGACCAGCATCAAGAAGGATGATGTGATATCAACGCTTCAACACTTGAATCTCATCAACTATTACAAGGGACAGTACATTATCACACTGTCAGAAGAACAAATACACACCCAGGAGAGAGCTATGGCTAAGAGACCTATTCGTATTGACCCTAAATGTCTTCACTGGCAATCCAAAGACTGGAGTAAAAGAGGAAAGTGGTAGATGATGCTCTGTTGTTGACTTTCAGACTTCCACTTTAATATTTCTGACCAAGAAGGTAGTCAGTTCTGGGTTCCTTACAACTTCCAGGTATTTTACAACTTTTGGTGAAAGATAACAGTATGTCCATATGCTACTCACTTCATTATAGAATACTGGACAGTTCTGTAATAGGTGTTCAACTGTCATATAGCTTGTGATGCAGTCACTTCATTATAGAATACTGGACAGTTCTGTAATAGGTGTTCAACTGTCATATAGCTTGTGATGCAGTCAGTGAGATTGTGCCGCAGACAGTCAGATCTGTTATGCCAAATTGTATCAGAAATACCTCAGTCTGTTTTGTGTTGTACAAAGAATGACAACCTCATGTCATCTGAAAGATGTACTTTTAGTGTGTATCAATATTGAATGAATAGTGTTTCATATTTTATTTATCAATATTGAATCAATCAACCGTGTGCTATCACTGCATTCAAGGGTGACTATGATGTCTCCCCAACAAGTTCTCCCCTTTTCCCTGACGGTACACTCTGCCACAATAATGCCTGTCCACCTCCTGATGTTTCTTTCCCAATTGTATTTGTCTTCCCCCATACGATTCTACCTTCCCTTCCAAGATGATTTTAAATAGAATAATACAGTATTGCATATTCTGTTGATCAATTTTGAATGAATCTTCTTCTTACGCTCCATATCGACCACTTGTTAACCACTCTTTGTGATTTGTATGTGATCTTAGCCTACGAGCGATTGTATGTTGTGCCACTTATGCGTCTAGAAGTAGGCCAGCAGATCCAATTTCTACGCTTTTTATTTACTGGGGTAGCTTCCCTAGATCCTACCTCAGTCACCTCTTACAACATGCCTTCTAGGTCGCAGAGTTACTATTCTTTGCCCACCTTGCGGGCTCCAGCAACATGCGGGTATTGAGTGAATAAAGTGTTGCATTGGTTATTGAGCCAGCGTCATTACACTCCAGGCAGACCCAACAGTGCTCAGTCTCCCCAATAAATATTGAAGAGTGTGCATATTGATGGTTCCTAGAATTCGCTGGTTAAACACACTCCTCACTCTGCACCTCAGGCATCCTGTTTTACTTGTAAAACAGGTAACTCCAAACTCCTTAAATCGCTAGATCGATTCAACATCTATTTTAGTCTCTTCGTCCAACAGGTACCTCTGAAGTCAGAGTAAGGCTTGTCTGAATGGTGAAGGACACTGGGGTTAGGAAAGCAAGCCTTCACACAAAAATCAGTCAGAGGTGCCATGAATTCATAGGGGTGAACGAAAAGAAAGAAAAAGATCCAGCTTCAACTTCCCAACAATCTATGCTGATGATAAAATCTTGACCGATCTCTCATTTCCGCAAACACTCACATGCCCCGGACAGTGTTGCATATCTTGGTTTACAGCACTGATACATTTGCAATGGCTGTCAAAATGATCTGATTAGTAACTTCAGCATAACTTCACTCTTGAGACTTAATTTCAGTGGGATGTGAAAATGCCCAAAACTAGATCTCAATACATGATTTATTGCATCTGTAATATTATTTTGTTATAGTTTTTCAAGGTTTTTATAAAATTATAAACAGTTGTATGTCTCGGGGCATCTATACTTTAATAACTGGTGATAGATGGTAAACGTTGAGAGTTGTTAGTTTGAAGGTGTGCATGTTCTATCTGTGTGCTTCTGTCCTGCCAGCATATCTGTGCGTGTCCTTTGCGCTATCTGTGTCAGTATGTCCTGTCCTCATATCTGTGTAATTGGGTTTATCATGCTCACATATATGTGTGATTGTGTTCTAATACTGTATTTAGTTAGGCTGTGTCTTCTTACTTTTCTCTTATCCTATTTAGCTTCACAGTGTCAGGATAAGAAATTTCTAGAACTGGCTTTTGTGTGCACTTCATACATAATGTCTTTCACTGACTGGAGACTATACATGGAATTGAATACCATCCACTGGTTCACTATATTTGTTATTGAACTGATGTCATAGCGTTCTGGACAGTCCAATTAGCACTCAGTCTTCCCCAGCAGGTGTTAAAGACAACTAAGCTAGCCATGATCTCTATTGTACTTTATATCACAATTGAAATAGTCTGCCTCCACATAGTGTATATTCCTGCATTATTTGACATGCTGAAACAAACTGATACTCTTAGTTTGCTTCAGCCGCTAAAATGGTCGTTCTCTTGTGAAAATTTGTGAGCACAGTTATCTTAACTTTTTAATTTATTAAAAGTTAAATCTGGTTAGATCTTATGGAAGCAGAGTTTCTTTTGCCCAAAAATGTCGGCTGAATATTTAAACTTTTTTTTCACTCTCTAATCCTGTTTTGCCTCACAGCATCCGGATAAGAAGAGATTTCTAGAACCTGCGCTTCATGAACAGTGTTTTTTATTGTCTCTGAGTCCACCTTTTGCGTGGACAGCCTTTTGTGCTAAAAATATTTAGTACATCGAAGAATAGCATGTATTTTTATATTGTAACAAATAGAGAATAGGTAGTTTTACAAGTGAGAGTTTATGTATCCCTATTAAAACATCCAAGCATTAACATGGCAGTCAACGACAACTGATAAACTGCATATTTATTCCAACTCTCTGCTATCAGTGCCAAACATGGCCCCTGACTAAGACACAAGAAAGAAAGATTACAACATGTGAAATGAGATGTCTACGAAAAGCTGTCAACGTTACAAGGAGAGATAGAGTGAGAAACGAGAATATCAGAAGCATCGTTGGTACTATACCATGCATACAGTACATCGAGAAGCAAAGATTCAAGTGGTTCTGCCATTTAATGAGAATGGAACCACATTTACTACCATCACGTGCCTATAATAATCGACACTCAGTGCGCAGAGCACGAGGCAGGCCAAGAACACGATGGATAGATAACATCTCAGAGTCCCTGCGAAAGCATGGACTGACGTCAAGCGCAACACACCTGGCACAAGATAGGAAACTAACTCTCCCACGACGCTTCACGTGCAAATGTGTTAAGATAAGATAAGATATTGGTGAGGAAAGATATGTCCATTGTACGCTATGCTCCATGTTATAGATGACAGCTAGTTACATGGGACTAATAATGATAAAAAGAATATTGCAACTGTAAGAATACATATATTTTTGGTGTTGGTTACCTACAAGTAGACCAGTGATGATCCCAAGTTTCTATTAAAGTGAGAAAGAAGATATAATTGTGTATCTCTGCAATCGCATGTCTTGGTTTAATTTATCATTAATGAGATTTGTGTTTGAGTTATTTGCAGGCATGACTACTACCGTTTTCTGTACATTTATAATTATTCATACCAGATTTTGTGACAGAACAAATATGTGTAAATAGATGTATCAATAAATCATATTTATATGCCAAGTTGTTTTCTCTTTTTATATTACTGTAGCTTCTCTTCTCTGAAAATATCTGGTTCCTCAGTGAAACAATGCTGTATCCGTCATTCTCGGCTTATTTCTTTTTTTGGGTCATGTTCTAGAGCAGCGGACCCCCTTTTAAATACATTTAGTCACCAGAGTGATTACCGGGGCCCAAATTTGGTTTGTAAAGAATAGAACCAGTTACCTGCCACGCATGTTGTAAGAGGTGACTAAGGAGGTATGGCTGAAATCGAATGGACATGTCCTAAACGTGTAGAAGTCTATGCGTTTAGGGGCCTACAAACCAATGTGCAACGTATACACGTTCTTGGCAAAGATCAAACATATCACAAAGAGTGATTAAAATTGGTCGTAAAGACGAAAGCAAAGAAGAAATACATTTAGCTGCCTGGACCCCGAAAAGTTTCTATATATGAAAATCTTTTAGCAATGGAGCCATTATTACACCACACCAACAGTCAAGCTGACTCCAATTTCTCAGACTGCTGGAAACTTCAAATGATCTTTCATTTTGTCCTGTCAAACATTTAGACTCCAGTCTGGTCTGGGTCCTTTGATTTCACAGCAGAACTAGTTTACCACTGTTTTTATACATGTTTTTAAAACTAATTTTTCTGTTTGAAATGTCACAGATCATAATATTTCCTCAAGCGCTTGAGGACCCACTGTGAGGTTTGAGAAACGCTGTTCTAGAGTCTTGCCTACAAGTCTCTAGTTTCTCTGGTATCCTCTACGACTTTCACATTATTGTTTGCTGAGAATTTGTCTACTTCATCGTCTCATCTTGTCTTTAATTTCTAGCTACTTTGACTTGTGTTCTTTTTGTTCATAAGTCTGCGCTTGTAATTACATCTTGTCATCTGATGCAAGATATGCAATGCACATCTGTTTGTGCTGATCTGGAAGTTTGAATGCAAGAAACAGTTGGAATTTGGAGCTGAAAGGAGCACACATGATTATTCACCAAAGTGCTATGATGATGGTCTAATCAATCAGAATACACATAGGCCTTCGACTATGTAACGTATCAGAAATTGTGGAAGAACATGGTGTTTCCATCACATTTGATTTATTTATTTAATACACTGTATCGTTCAAAATAAACCTCTTAAAATATCGGTTTAAACACTAGAATGGTTGTAAAGTGCAAAGATGGGTTCGATGAGGTTTAATCCTCTCCATATTCTTATTTAACATTTATGCATAAAATATAATAAGAAATGCTAGACTTGTTTAAAACTACAATTTTGATCATCCAAAATTCGTGGAAATATGGTTCATGCACTCAGAAGATACAGTCATCCTTTCAAATAGTATCAAGCAGGTTTCCAACATCGCAATTCAGCAAAAGTAGTCCGAGATAATCTTTAAAAGTAGCACTATCATCAACAGGTGCCGTCTCCACATCAAAGGTTAGCTGTAATTTACCTCCATTATCCCCCTATCTCTTGCCTGTTGCACTCTTCCAGGTAGTAATTTGTTCATCTCTTGATGCCTCCATCCCCCTTCCTTTGTGTCTCGATCTTCTTCTTGCTTGTTGTCCTTCAACTTTCTCCTCCAATAAAGTTTTGATTATGTTCTTTACTCATGATTTTATGGATGCGAGAGTTGGAAAGCAACAAAAGCTCTAGAAAGAAAATTAGATAACTTTGAGAATAAATGTCTTAGAAGAATACTGAACCTCAAATGGTCAGATTTCAGACCCAATACACAAATAAGACAAGAGACCAAGCAAGAAAATGTATCAAATTTTATAAGAAAGCGCCGCTGGAACTACATCGGCCACACACTTAGAATGGATGAGAGAAGACTCCTTACCAATCCCTCATATGGACACCAGAGGGAAAAGAAAACGAGGAAGACCAAGAGAGACTCTGCGTAGAACCATCACCAGAGAAGGCTCAACGATGGGCCTAGTAAACATTAAAGACTTAAAGCAAATAGCAACGAACCGCGAGACATGGAGAGCTATGATCTCTGCCCTATCGCCGCCCACAGGCCCAAGAGGAAAGACTAACTAAGACTAACTAACTATACTCATGATTATATAAATATCACCTGTGTGTTGTCAGGGCTTGTTGGGGGAACAAAGAATAGTAACACTGCGACCTACAATAAATGACGTAAGAGGCGACTGAGGTAGGGGTCTAGGAAAGCTACCCTAGTAAATAAAAAGCATTGTAGAAATTGGATGTGCAGACGCATAACTGGCACAACATACAGTCGCTCTTAGGTTCAGACCACATACAAATAATGGTTTAACAAGTAGTCGATATGGAGCGTTCAAAGAAAAATATATAAATATTAGGTTTACACATTTTGCATCATTGAGTTACAGAACTTATGTTATAACATATAATGATGGGGTTGCCGCTAGCAAAGTTAATAACATAGTGCTCTGGTAACAATGTGCCATGAAAATTCCTGGGGTTAGAGGCCAACTTAGACCAAATATTTTTGGTGTTCACATGATACACTGCTGGACTATATGAAATACTTTACTATCTGTGTTCACACGATACACTGTTATGTTATGTTATGCGATCGACGTCATGGCACATTGGGCATTCCCATTCGTGCTCTGTCCTCCGTTGCAGCAGCGATCCCAAAGTCCATCACGATACACTGCTGGACTATATGAAATACTTTACTATCTGTGTTGCCACGATACACTGCTGGACTATATGAAATACTTTACTATCTGTGTTGCCACTTTTTAGGGCAGTGTAGGGGGTGTGAAGAAGATGAGCCTGAAGAAATAAATGGTTGCATGGCTAGAGCAGTCACTGCGAAACTGTGCATGTTAGGATTTTTCTTTATACCTCAGAAAGTAAAACTCTTTGGCCGCACTGGGGATTGAACATCAGATCTAAATTACAAATACATCTGAAGTAATGCTCGCCTGATTGGCGATTGTAACTTTTGATTAGAAAAGCATATCTTCAAGCAAAAATCATTCAGAGATGAAATTTTAGGCACTATGACTAAACTTGAATTCATAGAGCTAGTGAAGAAAAAATATACATAGTGACAGCAATCAGGATGTGAACAAATTAGTCCCAGTTTTTTCCTTCATTGTGACATTTCTGTTAATGATTTCCTCGCCATTGAACACCCGTTGTATTTGTCTATCGTTATAAATGCTATTGTTATCGTATGGTTATAGCAAGTTCTCCGCCTCTTCCAGCGTCATGTTCAAGGTTTCTTTGATGTCCTGTTGCCACCTTCGTCTCGGTCTAGCACAATAGTTTTACATAATAAAGTTGTAAAACTAATGTGTAAAACTTTTAGTCAGGTTGTATTTGATTAAATGCCTATAAAGAGGGTCTAAAGACGAAGCATTGACTTCATCACACAGGGCTTTACCACATATGGTTTGGTCACTTTTTGCTGAAATGGCACACCACCTTCTGAATTTTACAAAGCAGGAACTCCGTAACTCTGGCAACAACCATAAGGATAGGAAAGAATGCACTTGTGAACAGAATGGTGCGACCCGGATTTGAACCCACTACCTTAAGAGGGCAATGCATCGGCTTAGCCACAGTGACTAAATGTCTTTAGGATGTCTATACTTTGTTGTTTGGCACGAATAGTGGGACATTATATTCCAATTATAGAAGGAGAGATAGATATTGCAGTCAGTTTACAACTGAAGGTCGTCTAAAGCTGAGGTTGGCAGCCTTTTATATGTCAGGGGCCGAACCTAAAACATTTGTGGATGCAGAGGGCTGAATTATCATCCAAGAGCTTGTTCTGAGCAGAACTTTGCCACCCTAACAGTCCTTGGGAATTTCTCTCAATCAACCAGATGTCCCACTTCTGCAGCCGTAATATTTAAATCAAGTCACATCCTGAAACCATCTTTTCTGTGGTCTTCCTCTTTGTCTCCAAACCTTCATGTCTTTTTACATGTAAAAAATAATTCAATTTTCCAATTTGTAGCATCAGCCAATTTTTTTTAATCTTGAGTTCCATCTGGATAGATTTATTTGTTTTTTGTCTGTGGTATATGGAGGACCCTTCTGTAACACCATTTTTTCAAAAATTACATATATGCTTTTCCTCTGCCTTGTTTCACATGCATACTGTGAATATGCATGCTATTAGTATTCTGATTTGTTTTTATTTATCAGTCCCATTTCATACTGTATAGGGCCGGATACTCTCACATATACTCACAGATACTTTCTATAAATTATTCAATTTGCATGTGCTTTTCTTTCTCTAATCCTGTTTTGCATCACAGTGTCAGAATAAGTAAGCATTTGCAAGCTAATACAATATAGAAATCCTATTACTGAGGGTAAGTAGATAGCGGGAATGAAAGAGAAAAAGTTGAGGATGGAGAGAGAAAGAGAAAAGCAAAAAATTATAAATGATTAGCTTACAGATTTTATAAGAAGATTGTGCTTGAACTTCCCACACAAGCCTGTCAAAAGTCTGATAGTGTTAGACATACTACAATGCACAATGTGTTACCAAGATTATTACATTGTTATCTTGATATAGAATAAATCATAATCCCTCAGTTCATTTTATATGGAAAGTATAACATTCTTTGTCTACTTCTGCTTCCTGTTTTATATTTCCATTGTGTAACTTGGGACATACATTGCGAATACAAGAAGCAATAGATAAGTGTCTACGAATGGAGCAAGCAGGATTTAGGAAAGGAAGAGGAACAAATGAACATATATTTACCCTGCGTAACATTTTAGAACAATGTAGCGAGTGGCAAAGGACTATATACATCAACTTCATAGATTTTGAAAAGGCATTCGACAGCGTCCACAAGAATACAAGAAGCAATAGATAAGTGTCTACGAATGGAGCAAGCAGGATTTAGGAAAGGAAGAGGAACAAATGAACATATATTTACCCTGCGTAACATTTTAGAACAATGTAGCGAGTGGCAAAGGACTATATACATCAACATAGATTTTGAAACGGCATTCGACAGCGTCCACAGAGACAGCCTATGGAAGATACTAAGACAATACGGCGTACCACAGAAACTTGTCAACATCATAGCCTCTTCTATAAAGATTTCTCCTGCAACCTAAAGAATTCCAACAAAACATTTCCAGTAAAATCTGGTGTAAGACAGGGATGCGTAATGTCCTCTCTTTTGTTTAGTATTACAATTGACTGGGTGCTAAAAATGCCATAAATCAACAAGCACCAAGAGGAATAAGATGGACCCTTTCGATATGCTTGAGGATCTGGACTTTGCAGATGATATAGCCCTGGTGTCACACAAATATGAACATATACAAGAGAAAAGTACAATACCTCACAGCACGGCAAAGACAGTAGGCCTCAAAACAAATACAGGAAAAACGAAAATTATGACAAACAGTGAAATCCAACAACCAGTAATGTTAGAAAATGAAACACTGGAAAGGGTTGAGCAGTTTACATATCTTGGTAGCGTACTGACACTAAATGGTGGCACAGAGGAAGATATAAAATCACGTCTAAGTAAGGCCAGAACCGCTTTGCCAGAATGAAACCAGTATGGAAGTCCAAAATCTACAATAGGACCACAAAGCTTAAACTCTATAAAAGCATTGTTTTGCCAGTTTTGGTCTACGGATCGGAGTGTTGGAGGATGACCAAAGGAGATACTAGCAGGCTGTCAGTTTTCCACCACTCTTGTCTTCGCAGAATCTTGGGAATCTTTTGGCCAGTAAAAATATCCAATAACCAACTACTCCAAGATACAAGACAAGAGGCAATGAATGACATACTCAAAAGAGAAGATGGAAATGGCTCGGACATGTTATGAGAATGAGACAAGAAATGCTTGCAAGGGTAGCCCTCACTTGGACACCAGAAGGAAAGAGAAAGAAAGGCAGACCACGGACAACATGGAGGTGCATGATGGAAGAGGAACTGGACACCGCATCTCTGACGTGGGGCTCTGCGCTGAAGGTTGCGGGACAGGAGAGCATGGAAAGTCCTTTCTGAAGCCCCATGTGTCACTAGGCATGACGGGATTAAGTAAGTAAGTAAGTAACTTGGGACAAATGGTTACTAATTTTGAATGCCTGCCTTGAACGCTTACCACCCATCTCCACCACCACTAGTCTTTCCCATTTATCGATTTCAAGAACAAAGTCAAATCACTCTTTTGATCTTGGAGAGCACAGAAAATACATTTGTCTCTTCAATTTCTTGTTATCAAAAACTGTTAACAACACTGCCTCTGTTGCATCAGAGTTCGTTTTCTCCACATAACAAATGTTTTGCTTGAATGATCCAGAGATGTGAAGAAATCATTTCTTACAACTCTATTATATTTAATTGTTTTTCTAAGTTGATTTTTAGAAGAGGCTTTTTATGCATCTGTGTGCAGGCGTTTGCTAAATTAATTTTATTTAGCTAACAGGCTGGAGTATATAGTAATGTTCGATTATCTTCGGGGACCTGACAAAAGTGTTTGGATTTGCGGGCAGTATGTTTTCCTACTACTGGCCTAAAGATGAAATGTAGACTTCATCACACTGGTCTTCCCTATAAGGATCGGTTCCTTTCAGTACAAATAGCACGCCACATGCTGAGATTACTGCACAAAACACAAACTACATAGCTCTGGCAACAATCATAATGATCTCTGGAAAAATTCACTGCAAAGAAAACAGCTATACCACTAAGACACAGAAACCACAAACTGAAAGTTAAAAATAGGAAGAACAATCAAGTTCAAAGCACTATCTTATATGTTTTAATATACAGATCAAAATGTTGGAGAATGATCAAGAATGATGCTCATAGGCTTACATTCTACACCTTTCATCACTTATGTCTGCATAGATTTCACATTTATTTTAAAATATGATGACCAACCAAAGTATCAAACAGTATATTTTCTCTTACACAGTTTAGAACAAATGAAGTCATCAGGAAAAAGTGGGTACAACATCAGTACTAGACTTCATCAAGAAACAACAAATTACATGGTTCGGTCACGTAAGCAGATTACCATCAGACAGTGCACCCCAAAGAGCAATGCTGCTCCGATACAATGGGTACAAAGCAAAAGGCCGGCCACGCAAAAGATGGACCTCAGAGATAACAGAGGCGACGAAAGAGACTATCTACGAAGCGCATACTAGGGCCCGTTTTAGAAATCTCTTCCTGACCTGACGCTGTGAGGCATACAGGATTCGAGAAAGAAAGAAAGAAAGAACAAATGGAAAACATTCTTTTAAAAAAAAAAAAGAGTATGTCATGAGAACCGGGCCAAAATTTGGGGTGTAAAGAATAGAACCACTGTTACCTGCCATGCATGTAACATTTGCTATTTACTATTTAAACCGGTGCTGACTAGCTTGTCCTACGTCACATTTGTTCATCGCCCCTTCCCGCACTACAATTACACACGTAAAACAAAGTACTATAGTTTTACAAAATACAGAAACAGTGACGATAAACAGC
This sequence comes from Arion vulgaris, assembly GCA_020796225.1. Classification (NCBI taxonomy): domain Eukaryota; kingdom Metazoa; phylum Mollusca; class Gastropoda; order Stylommatophora; family Arionidae; genus Arion; species Arion vulgaris. The sequence goes on along the minus strand of CM036759.1, from coordinate 10,971,712 downwards.
AACGTTTCGACCAAAAGGCCTTTATCAAGTGTTTAGCTATTTTTCCAAGTTTTACTGCAGTCTCCACCCTTTTTCTACAATTACACACCATCACACAACCTTGACCTATACTACGTCATAACTGAACCTTCTCATTTCCATACATATATGCCAGATTAGCTCCATTCACACGCTGCTTTTAAGTTGAACACCCTGTATATATGTCTGAAACATCCTGGAATCTCGGAAAATCAAAAAGTAGGGTAAATCCCGACCCGTTGACGTGCGTCGCATGGCAATGCTAATGGTAACAAAAGTATAAGGGAAATTCCGGAGTTCATCCGAAACGAAAGATTTTTACCAAAGTATCGGAAACATGAATAACGTCCGAAAATCTCGACAAAAATGAAAGAAAGAAAAAAAAGCAGATTTAGTTAATAGTAAAACCAGAGCTACAGAATCCGGTAATAATATACAGAGGCTAACCACGACCTACTATATTTATAGAGTAGGTCGTGGGCTAACAAAGTAGTAAAGAATCAAGTGTACGACATGGAAAGTATTATATAACTTATGTTATTTTTACTGACCATGATTTCTTACCTATCCCATGTGGTCTAGTGGTTAGGATTCCTGGCTTTCACCCAGGCGGCCCGGGTTCGATTCCCGGCATGGGAATATTTTTTTTACCTTTCAGTTGAGCCACACCATATCATTGAGTTAACCTGGGAAACTCTTAAAAGAATTTATTTTTGCCGACGATCAGACATATCTACAACATAGGAACATCTACAGCAACACATTCAGAGACTCCAGTTAAAATGTAATGAGTACAATATGAGATCTAATAAACATTGACAAAACCAAAATAATGACATTCGCTAGAGATTAAAACAAAATCAATGTCTCCATCGATAAACACAATTAAAACAGTCAAAAACTCTATACATATGGAGCATTTTTTCAGCAAATAGAAGAATAACTAACGGAAGAAATCCAACATAGAAGCAATAAAGCAAATGTATTATGACAAATAGCACCAATTTTGAAATGCAAACATGTCACTTATCTTATCTTATCTTATCTTAACCACATTTGCCGTGAAGCGTCGTGGGGAGAGTTAGTTTCCTATCTTGTGCCAGGTGTGTTGCGCTTGACGTTGTCAGTCCATGCTTTCGCAGGACTCTGAGATGTTATCTATCCATCTTGTTCTTGGCCTGCCTCGTGCTCTGCGCCCTGAGTGTCGATTATTATAGGCACGTGATGGTAGTAAATGTGGTTCCATTCTCATTAAATGGCCGAACCACTTGAATCTTTGCTTCTCGATGTACTGTATGCATGGTATAGTACCAACGATGCTTCTGATATTCTCGTTTCTCACTCTATCTCGCCTTGTAACGTTGACAGCTTTTCGTAGACATCTCATTTCACATGTTGTAATCTTTCTTTCTTGTGTCTTAGTCAGGGGCCATGTTTGGCACTGATAGCAGAGAGTTGGAATAAATATGCAGTTTATCAGTTGTCGTTTGACTGCCATGTTAATGCTTGGATGTTTTAATAGTGGTGACAGTTGGTATGTCACTGCATTTGCCTTCTGGCATCTAGTCTCGATTTCTCTGTCCATCTTTCCATCTGCTGTGAATATACTCCCGAGATATTTGAATTCTGGAGTCTGTTGTATTTTGACATTATTCACGTGTATATTTAGTTGACCTGTTGACCTGCTTATTGTCATGACTTCTGTTTTGGAGGTGTTAATTTTCATGTCATATTTTTCGCATGTGGCTTGCAGGGCATTTATGTGTTGTTGAAGTTTGTTTTCGTTGTTGTAAATTATACTCTGATCATCTGCAAAGAGTAGTTCGTTTATTAAATTGTAGTTGTTATCGAGGTTGTTATCTGTCTTGGTTTCTTGCGTTATCCTGTCTATGTAAATATTGAAAAGTATAGGCGAAAGCACACATCCCTGCCTTACTCCTGATGATAATTCAAATTCGTCTGTCAGGCCGTCGCTTGTTCGTACTACGCTTGAGCATTTTGGTATAGCGCTCTAATATTGTCTAATAGTTGGCCCTGAATTCCATATTTACTTAGTATGGTCCATAGTTTGTTTCTGTTTATTCTATCAAAGGCTTTTTCTTGGTCTATGAATGCTAAGTTGAGCTGTTTGTCATATTCTATGGTGTTTTCGCTGAGTTGCCTTAGTGTGAACAGGGCATCAGTGCAACATGTCACTACGGACACTAAAAGTGCATTATTCAATAGTCTTTCTGTTCTACTTGTAACGATATACGGAAATGTTGGAAGGAGCTGCTAGCTAGGTAGAAAGCCTTGGTTGTGGAACTATGTTCCAAACGGGTTAAAACGACACAAAAGAGATACAATCTGAGATAAGCATCTTATCGATTTTTTAAATACATTTATTTTAGTTCATACAGATGCGATAAGAATTTTTGTCTATTTTGTAACGTATGTGGAACATATACATTTAAAATTGAATCAACACTATTCTATTCTATACTGTCCCTGTATTGTGAAAGAATCATAGGCAATATATATTTCTAACTTCAGTAACAACAGTTGGTGTGGTGTGTACATGATAGCTTTAGAATGCATACAACAGCTGTTGTGTTCTCTATTGTATCGTTACATCGGAGCCCATGATATATAATAGAATAAACATATTCCTACGGTTTAAAGGTGATGGATTTACATCATTGCACCAGGTTTTCCCACATCGTTCGGTTTATCTCCACAAAAAAGGCAAAGCATCTGCCAAGAGTATTAACAAAACACGAGCTTTGTAGCTTCAGTAATAATCCTAGAGATCTCCGGGGAAATTGCTATCGTTTACTCTAAAGGCGCGGTCCAGATCAGAACCAACGACCTTCAGGATGCATGACGACGACGTGACCACCACGCCAATGAAGTAAACATGTATAGGCAAGTTTGACGTAGCGGAGCCAACTATAAACTAGTTAGAGTTGGCTGTGGACGTAGTCTGATTGTCAGAGAGCTTGTTTTACGTTCGAACGAGACCGCAATCGCTTCTTTATTCGCCCGAGTGTTTACCGGGGCCCAAATTTGGGGTGTTAAGAATAGAACCACTGTTACCTGCCACGCATGTCGTAAGAGGCGACTAAGGAGGTTTGGCTGAAATCGGATGCATGTGTCCTAAACGTGTCTTATACGTTTATGGGCCTATCAAACCAATGTGCAACGTATACACGTTCTTGGCAAAGATCAACCATATCACAAAGTTTGATTAAAATTGGTCGTAAAGAACGAACGCGAAGAAGAAGAAGCTTCTTTATTTAGGAACCCAGTCTACAAAATACAATCGTTCACATTGTTCTCTAAGTTATAGAAGGCGAAAGTCAGTGGGAAAGCTAACTACTGGGCTGCAGAAAAAGCCACAGGTTCTCCAGATTTACGGTGTTCGTGGCACCGAACCGAAGGGTTACGATGTCTATGGCACCGAGCCGAAGAGCTGAAAGCTCAAGTGCTTCTGGATCGGTGGAAAAAAAACTGATCACCTTACCTCCAACTAATAATGTCTGTAATAATAATTATTATCTGGTCTCTTAGTCTCTAGCAATTAAATTGTCTATTATCTTTCCCCTTGTGGTTGATGGAATTGGTTGTGCACTCTTGCCGTTAAGCGTAAGGATGGGAGCTTTAATTTGCGTTTTAGGGTTAGATGAGTCGCTCTTGGTGTGTTATATCCGTGTTTATGTAGTGTGGTATTGATATTGTCTATCCATATTTTCTTGGTTTCTCTTCGCTCTAGTACCTGATCTTTTTATTGTATGCTGTTAGTGGTGGTTGGTTGTATCCCATTCTCATTAAATTCCAAACCCTTGTATTTGTTGTCTTTCGATGTATTCGGCGCATGAAATTATGCCAACTCTGCTTCTGATGCCCTCATTTCGTAGTCTATCTTTCCTGGTGACCCCACTGCCTTCCTCAAGCATTTCATTTCACACGTGGTGAGCTTTATGTGGTGTGTTGCTGTCAGAGACCAAGTTTGGCACTAGTAACAGCTAACTTGTACCACGTTATATACTATGAGAAGGAATTCTAGCATAATGTTTGGATCAAATTAAGCTAAGTTATTTTCATGGAATTTGTTTGTTCTCACAGTAAAATTCAACAAACAAGATAGAGATATAACAAGAGATGCCCTTTTCTGGAACCCACCAGAAAAGATAAAGAGAGGGATGCCTAGAAATAATGGAGACGAGAATTAGAGACAGAGATTAACGTCTTCGAAATGCCGCCCTTAAATGTTTTTTCTTAACATAACCATCAATTGTAATTTTGATTTTGCTGTTTATCCCCTCCTTAGGTACCGCCTGATGCGGCCGCCTCTTTGTATTGTAACACGGCACGACCCTGTTTGGTCACATAAAAAGACATGACACCTTGATCAAATCTTTACTAGAGGGGAAAGTTGAGGGGCGAAGAGCAAGAGGAAGACCAAGAGATAAGTGGGAGGAAACTTTAAGAAATGGATAGGTTACAGTCTGGTAGATTGCAACACCAAGGCGAAAGACAGAGGATGCTGAAGATTTTTTGCAGCCAACCTTCGATGTGGAGTCGGCACCATATGATGATGATGATCATAGCACTTCGTACATGTCTTTAGGTGCTCCTATCCACAATGCCTCCAGCAGCAACCAACGACTCAACTCACAAAGCTCGATGTTTAATAAATATTTGTACATATTCGGTATGCCGTTTTGTGAGGAGGGGGTGGGTGGTACCAGCAGCAACACATATCTCTCTCAATTCCGTCAGTGGCTGGGATTCACAATCCTGGAACTCATCTGTTCGGAAATATTCTCTCAATGCGTTAATATTTTCAATTCGGTCCACTGCAATGCCATTTGATACCCTCATTGCAGCATTACATCTAATGAGAGGTCATCAGTGATGGCTGAACCGAAATAAGTTAACTTGTTGATCATCCCCAGTTTGAAGCCACAGCTGCTTATGTACCTGTTAAGTCTGTGCCTTGAAACGTTACTTTGCTTTTGCTCAGGCTGATAGTGAACACAACATATTTACAAATCATCGCATATCTGATACGAGGATCTGAAATTCGGCTTTTGTTAGTTACTAAACAGACGACATTGCACTCTGGGTAGACTCATAGGTGCTCAGTCTCCCACAACAGATATCGAAGAGTAGGCAAGCTGATAGTTTCCGTAGCTCGCTGGTTAAACTTTCTCCTCACTCTGCCCCTCAGTTCTGCCTGTATAATGAACAACTCCAAACTGTTTAAATCGGTTGATCGATTCAATATATATTTTATTATCTTCATCCAATAGGCAGTCGCGAAGAGACCGAAGAACATCCCCCTGATCCATTATCAACTCCACGGCAATCAGTGTTATTGCATTGATGCGAGCTCTCTCATTGTTGCAAACATCCGCATGCCCAGGACAGTAGATCCACGTAAGCCTCTGGAGGTAATAGCCGTCCATCGCAAGCGATGATGACAACAATCTCAGACGTGTACTGTTGCACCTCTCTGGTGTGTGCGGAGGTGACTGTAGAGTCAATCCTAGAACAGAATCCCCGACCACAGGTGGGGCATACATGATCAAGGTTAGACATGTGCGTGTTGTGTGCTCTGTCTTTTCGCGCTGCTCGTTTTCTCTGTGACTCAACAATACGATGATTCTCAGCTATTCGGGTTCCTCTTTTGTTGTTACAGCGCCACATTTGGCGATCTTGCGCAAGGATTCCCAGCACGTATTGTCTATATCGAAGCATTTCAGAGACACTTTAAGAGTGTCTTTAAAGCGTTTTTCTGTCCACCAGCTAAACGTCTGCCCCTTCAAGCTCGCCATACATCAACTGTTTTGGGATGCGTTTATCAGGCATTCGAGCAACGTGACCGACCCATCTCAGTTGGGCCTTCTGCAACAGGGTGTTGACGCTTGGGATCTTTGCTCTTGTGAGGACTTCGCTGTCTGGAATTTTGTCCTGCCAGTTTATTTTTAGTATTCTGCGTAGACAGCTTGTGTGGAAATGGTTTAATTTTCTTCCGTGTCTGCTATACACTGTCCATGTCTCGCTTGCGTACAGCAGCGTGGTTAGCACTATGGCCTGGTAAACTTTCAGCTTTGTGACTATGCTTATCCCTTCCGTTCCACACAGTGACACGTAACCTTCCGAACGCAGCACTGGCTTTGGATATCCTATTGTGGACCTCAGAATCTATGTTTGCCGATCTGGATAGGAGGCTGCCAAGATAAGCAAAGTTGTCCGTTGACTGGAGACGCTGGTGTTTAATGTTGATGACTGGATCGTAATACTGTTCTCTAGGGGCGGGCTGGAACATGACCTCTGTTTTTGGTGTTAATGGTGAGGCCAAACCTATCACAGGCCATTGCCTCTGGAGGTAAACTTCTATAGACGACATCGACTCAAACCGAAATCTGCCCTTTTGAATCTTGTGAAGTATTGACTGAGAGTCAGATACAACAACGGCCCCTGTAAACGGAATCCCAGAGAGTCAATGGGGGCGGGAGGGGGGGGCAGAAATCAGGTTTTTGCATATACAGCAAACTCGTTGTTAGCTGCAGGCACTATTTCTGAATGATCCCCACCTTTCTCATGTTTTTATGTTTTCAATCAAACTGAATTAAATACTCGGCCACTCAACCTCGTGTGCAAGTAAGCACATTCAATTGATGGTCCGAATTTAACACGACGGTAAAAAAGATGCAGAGCTAGAGGAGATGGCAACAAAGACACATCATTGTTTGACTGCGCCGTTGATGTTGAAGTCTTTATCTAGCACCGTGCCTTTCATATCCTGATTGATCGACTGAATCCCAATTTGGTGCGCAGCCAATCCAGTGATATGACGTCGTCTCAATAGCTACTCAATACACTGACATACTTCTTTAGAGATTCCTTTTCATGGTTTGTCCTTTGAGTTTACTTCCAATGTCTTTCCTACAAAAGGGCATGACAGTAAGACATCGGAAGTTTGAAATCAGAGTTTTTCTTATGTTAAGTTATACAATAGATATCATGGCAAATTGGGCATTCCCATGCTTGTGTACATCCGAGCATTTACAAAGTCCACCCTCTCACCGGCAATATGAGAAGGTGGTTTTATTCTTCTCTCTTTACCAGGAAGGTCTCATTGTCTGGTGTGTCCAGACTTAACTCCTAATTCTCGAGCTCGTTCCAATGTCGGAGACTCGCTCATATACCATAACTGGGCACATACTGCAATAATTACATCAGCCCTGTCCATACTTCTGCCAGTTTGAGTAAGGCATTATTTACAAGAAAGTCGGTAACCTCGTTGCCTAAAACTCCAGCAAGTTCATGTATATACAGCTAAGTCATGGTCTTGAGATGTTACCGCCGAATGTTGTATGCCAAATCCGCACGAAGACTTCCGGATTCAATCTTTTGAGGAATTGTCATGGAGTCTGATATAATACTCGCAAGTGCGACCTCGTATTTTGTTGCTACCATTAAATTAAAGGAATTTTGTCGTTGTCTGCTCTGTCACTCAGCGGTTACCGAAAATATGATTTTCACAGTAGTGAGTTTGGATATATCAACCAACATATTAATGCTCTAAAACGTAGGGGACATAAATGCAAAGAAAAAAAATTAGTTAGAGCATAAGGAACTACAGTTAATATGGTGGTGACAGAAAGTAGCAACAGAGGCCTAAGTCTGAATAGCACTAAAAAAAAATGTTATGATCATCTCAAAATAAGCAGACCCCATGACAATGCAGCTTCAAACAAATTGGAAGCTAAGCCATGTCAATTTAAATACATTGCAGCCCTGGTGACATCAGATAGTAGATGCAGATCAGAAATAAAACGTAGAATAAGTAAGGCAAAAAACAAGCATTCCAGAAAATGAAAACAGACAGCAAAATCTCTGGACTGCACAGAAATGTATTTTTTACAAGAGATCGCTATGAACCCCATGTAGGCCTACTGCTAAAATTACTAATGTTTAAGTATTGAAAAAGGTCATGGCACACACAAAACTTATCAATATAGGAAAGAGGTAGTCGTCATTTTTCGAGCATGTGATGAGAAAGGAAGACGTACAACACATTGTGACAACCAGTAAAATCAATGGGTGACGAGACAGAGGAAGATAAAGAGATAAATATGGACAGTGGCTTCATTGTAAGGAGGAGTGTCAACATCTGAACTGGTAGTCAGCACTCCAGCAAACTCTAATATTGGATGCGAGGTCACGCAACGGTTGTGGTCTTATTTCCAAGAATTTGTACCTAAGTCCGCTGGCCGTATGAGTTGGAGTTGGCTGTGGTCAGCACTAAGTACAGACGTTTGTTAGAGTCCATAATCTCCTACGCCTGCCGACATGACATAATCATGATGAGGAGGGCATACAATATATTGATAACTATTGTTTGGTTTGTTGGGAGTGGTCGCTTTGTGCATTTTCACATTAACCGATTTATCAAACATCAATTTGTATATCTTCATATATTTAGCAACCTAGATGCAATTTCCACTTGTGTAGACTGGATTCGAATCTCCTGGGTACTTATTCTCTTTCTTCTGTACGGTATGTCCTTCGAATGTTCACAGTTATTGTAGATTTAGCGACTTGTTTCATTATTGACTTATTACTTTATTACTTCAGCTTAGTCTATTAACTACGAACACGACCTACTTTACTTAAATAGTTAAATATAATAACATAGTCGTGCTACGAATATTGTATTTAATTTTGCCCATTCAATGTCATTCATATTGTAATTATAACGTAATGTGCTAGTGTAGGATGAGATGTGTTACTTGAAAATATCTGGCTACATGGTTGCAGGATGTGTTTTGAGTAGTTTTGACAGAATTAAAAGGTTGTGTTATCAACCTAGTTGAATGAATCATAATGAATGTATCCACTACCGGTTAAGTCAGATAGCTTTCCACTAACTCGCAACCGTATGTTATGTACTCATACTGCACTGGTTATTGATTTCACAGCATCGATCATTATCATAGATCTCGTGTACGCGGCTTTTTATTTATACAGTACACAGTGACAGTTAACACACTGACAGGCCTAGGATCTGTTAACTTGTAAGTTTAGTGGTTGGTTGCACACCTGCACAGTTGGTTGAGTACACTGTACACTCACTTGACTCACTGTACCGTACGTGTACAGACACTGAGAGATATACTGATACACATATTCCCACTCCCCCGACTGTGGCAAGCAGACGAGAAAGTAGAAAGCGGTTGTGAATTATTTGACCTGTCGATATCATACGTTACACGGTTACGGACGGTTACGTGATAAAAGCGAATATAATAATTAATATATTGAATTATCATTACATCTGACTGACATATTCTAATTGTAATAATTCTCACTTGGTAAGTTACTGATTACTCAGATTACAAAGGAATGTTGGTAAATTAACTTATAACAAGCTGTGAACCATCCATTGAATCTCATTGATGATTGATTGCTAGTCACAAAAATTATACAACAGTTATCTTCCTGTTTAGATGTTTCGGTACCAGTGGAATCCACCTTGCTGTTTAATACAGATGTTTTCTTAGAAATTGTAGTATAGTATATCCATGTTAATGGGGTCTTCATATTTTGACCATTATAAATAGTAGCTATTTTATCCATATTTCTGCTAAATTATTCAAAAGTGTGCATTATTTTAAGCACAACATACTAATACTTTGCTCTTCCATCCATTGTTATTTATTTAGTGCTTTTTTCACACTTGATTTTCCTGCATTAATTTCTATAAGATAATACATTTTTAACAGTGCTCACTATCTTAGGTTTAGCTTTTCTGACCAATTCTGGCAACAGGTAGAATGGATAGAGAATTACAGAGTTAAAAGATAAATGCGTAGTTCAGAAACAAAAGTGTTCCATTAACAATAACAGTAATGGTTGAAAAATACCAGAACTGTCATTATTGCATTTAGAATGAACGTATTGCCACTGTAGATTTCTACTGAGAATGTTGACAACAGAGAACACCCTTCGTGACTCTTGGAGTTGTTGCAGTTTTTTTGTTAACTCCATTGAAAGAAAGTGCTGGATGAAGTGTGAAAGCATCCAACATATTGTTGTGTAGTATGTTTTCAGTAGTAGAGTCAATGGCAGGGGTCATTGGCTAGTATAGTCACTGTCCAAAAGGAAAACAGTGACAAACTACCTTCCACTCAGATGCCAAGATGCTGTTAGTTTTAAAAAATCAAAAATAGAAAGATCTGGTGGCAAGTCTTCCAGACAGATCAGAAAGCAAATGGATCTAATAAATTCAGAGATCACCTTGTGTATAATAGAGAGGTATTCTGAAGAACTGTCATGTGAGCAAAGTTCTATATGAAACATGCCATGGAATATAGGCGAATGTAACTTGTATCAGTAAGCTGAACATGCTATTGAATAAAGGAATGTAACTTGCACGTGTATTCTGAACATGCTACGGAAAAGGAAATGTAACTATGCGAGTATACTGAACATAAGGGAATGTAACTTGTATGAGTATGCTGAACATGCTACTGAATAAGGGAATGTAACTTGTATGAGTATGCTGAACATGCTACTGAATAAGGGAATGTAACTTGTACGAGTATGCTGAACATGCTACTGAATAAGGGAATGTAACTTGTACGAGCATTCTACAACATTAACATGAGTAGAGATGAACTTGGTGTAAAATATACTGTTTTCAATATAATCGCACAACTCACAGTGGGCTTAAAAAACATAACATATTACAACTTAAGAAAAAGAACAAATATATAATGTAATCAATTTTTTATATCAATTTACCCTTCTACCGGTAATGTCTTCTGTCCATATAAATGATTTAAAAAGGGGAATTAATCTATACATGACCTCACAGGTGTTATCTATATTATGATGGTGACGTAACAATCAATAGTTAAACACAAAAGCCTGTTCTAAAAATATCTATGTATCCTAACGCTGTGAGACAAAATAGAATTAGAGAAAAATTAGGAGGTCTCAATGGCGGAGTGGTTAAGTTGTTTGCCTGTCATACTGAAGGTTGTAGGTTCTAATCCAGACCACGATACGTGTGCAATTTTGTCATGAGATCCCAAGATTGTTGCGAAGCCGCCCAGTGGTTACCGGGGCCCAAATTTGGGGTGTAAAGAATAGAACCACTGTTATCTGCCATGCATGTCGTAAGAGTTGACTAAGGAGGTTTGGCTGAAATCGGATGCACATGTCCTAAACTTGTAGAAGTCTATGCATTTAGGGCCTACCAAACCAATGTGCAACGTATACACGTTCTTGGCAAAGATCAAACATATCACAAAGAGTGATTAAAATTGGTGTAAGAACGACGCAAAGAAGAAGAGGAGAGTTGCCGAAGCTATGGAGTTTGTGCAATGCTCTCTGCAGATGGCATGCCATCTCTGCCAAAAGAGATGGAGCCATATGGGGAAATCAAGTGCAATGACGTAAATTCTTCACCTTTGGACCCTTTGTTAGAGAAAAGAAAGAAAGGTGTAACAATGCCAAATGAGGAGAAACTAAAATGAGGAGGTGTAACCTCCTCAGTATTGATCTTTATTTCATTGTATTTTGTTTAATAATGGTTGGAAGCGTTGTATGATTTGAAATTTATAGATAGTTATAATTGATTGTGTGGTAGAAATGCTATACACTGGATGAGTGAGACCAGTCCTAGAATATGATATTACATCATTCTTCTTCTTCAAACGCTCCATATCCACCACTTGTTAACCACTGTCTGATTTGTATGTGATCTGAGCCTAAGAGTGATTGTACGTTGTGCCAGCTATGCACCTGCAAGTAGGCCAGCACATCCGATTTCTGAAATGCTTTTTATTTACTAGGGCAGCTTCCATAGATCCTACATCAGTCGCCTCATACGACATGCCTTGTAGGTTGCAGTTGTACTATATTTTGCTTCCCTTGCGGACCCCCACACCACACAGGCGTGATAATGATTTGAGAAATAACAAAGTTTTACAAATATGAAAAATCAGGTTGATCATTTTAGAAAAATCTGCAATGGTATGGTCTATTATTTCTTCTTCAGAGATGGTATATATGTAATTAGAATTACCTTGTGGGTACTTCTATTCGTAATGCACTCATTTTTATTTTAAAATTTCTCTGTCTTTTTTGTATTTTGTTGAAGATATCTGTTTCTTCTTTCTTTGCTCTACATGAACCACTTGTTAAATCCCTCTTGCTGCCTGTGTGTGAGTTTCCCCTTAAAGCATGAGTTTGTTGTGCCAGTTAGGTGCCTACAGATAAATAGGCCAGCAAATCTGGTTTTTGTATGCTATTTATTTGCGTTTGACTCCCCAAGTAGGACACACACAAAATGACCCAGGAGTCCATCCCTAGGTGAGCTAGAGTCCAGTTAACCTTGACCTTGCGTAAAAGCGTCTTGGTCTACACCACTGGGAGATGTAGTTGGCTTGTGTGTTGTACAGATTAGCAGCAGGCTACTCATTTTCACTTTTCTTCCTTCCTAAGAGAGACTAGCCGACCCCAATTCTGCTGGGCGCATACCCAAACACAATATATTGGGAAATACAGTGTTAGGTCCATATTTTTAATTGACTGTGATGGGATCCTACATCACGCCAGCCACCTTTACATTACAATGCTTTTCTGGTACCCATTTGAGACTGGATCAGCCTGAGAGCTGTTACGGTCAGAAAAAGCTTCACTTCCACTGTGGAATTGAACTAGGAACATGTGCCTAAGAAGCGATTGCACTAACAATTGCGCTATCTCATGTTATTTGTGGTATTATTAATTATATTTTCCTTTTTTTTTTTTTTTTGCAGAGAACTGAAAAATGATCCTGTTAGTTTTATTTCTCTCGCTTATCGGCATAAATGCTGCAGAGGAAGCTGATGAAAAACTTTCTGCAACTGAAGACTCATGGAGATGGTCTGACTTCTGGCTTATTCATCTCATCTTTAACTTATTGGGATATGCAACCATCTTTGTTCCCGGCTATATATTTATCAAATACTTGCGACGGATCAGATACAACGACATTGCAAGTAATACAACTCTATAATTTATATTTTTGTTCATACTACTTATTTTTAGTTCATATTTCAGCAACTTCTGTTTTGTTTTTTGTGTGCGCCTTCTATCAATTTAGGTGTAGTCATGGCACCTAACGTGGTGAATCTGACTGATTTTTGCATGAAGACTTGCTTGCCTTATCCCCAGTGTCCCTCGCTATTCAGGCGAACCTTACTTCGACTTCTGAGTTACTTGTAATTTAGATCTCTAAGTAAAGGAGAACAGTTTTCTGCAGTTTAACCATGTACTGTGTGCACATTGAAAAATTTAGGCCATAGCCGACTCTCGAACTCAGGAATTACCATGGCATGTATTTGCTAGTTTAGCCTGATATCAACTTCACTATCACAACCTTGCCGGTTTACATCTACTGACTTTGTGTTTCTTTTCAATGTCTTAATTTTTCATAAAAATTTCATTTTATATGTATAACTTCAAGTGTCTTTAGTCTTGCAGAGATAAGTTAAAATCAACTGTTATAATATATTACATATTACAGTCTTAAGTCACAAACAGCCAATCATTGGATAGAGGACCTTGCTTAATGTATCACATATTTTTTTATATCAATAGGGAATATAAATCTAGATATTTGACCATTTATTTTTAGCATATTGTTTGGTTTGTGATAGCCTATTGTGATTTGTTTCTTATCATCAGTGTAACTGTTACTCTATCAAATTTGTTTATATAAATCCTGGCTAGAATGTCGCCATGAAAATGTTTAGATTGCTTCATAGAGCAGAGATATATATGATTATATATGATTTGTCTCTACATGTAGACCTTTATTTGTTTATGATTTAAACCAAAGAACAAAGCATGCTGTGCCTGACTTACAGCATGGAACCAGTTTTGGGAACAGAGCTTTTTAGGGAACATAGATAGGTCTGACCTGGGAACTGGGTTTTCTCATTCTGTATTATTTTTCTCTCTGAAGCCTGTTAAAAACATATACACTGACATAATCTGCTAAGACCAGACATTCTGGAACTACCAGTTATGTAGAATGCTAGAGCAGCTTTAATTTGATCAACCGAATGATTACACAGAATCTGTACTGATACACTTTATCTCTAGACGTCAAACAACTAATACATGTCAACACAATCACTGAGATGTTGCTTGTCTGGTATCGTTTGCTTGATAAAGACCTTTTGGTAGAAATGTTGCTGTGTATTGTCATTGTTTTTGTATTTTGTAAAACTACAGTACATTGTTATTACGTGTTTCGCTTGTCTGGTATGCAAGTCAATTTCCTATTTTGGGCAGGTGCACTTACACTACTATAGTTCGTTCCAAAATTCATGATCGTCTTTATCGACCGATATAAAATCATCCACTTGACAGAAATTCTTGATTTTTGCATTTTATATAGGTAACAGTGACGACGTTCCAAAAGTATTTTTGCCCACCCAAACCTTTAGTTCTGTAAGAATTTTATTATATGTTATTAATAAATTTACGCGATGTTGATCTGGTATACTTGTCGAAATTTTACAGTACGATTGTCAAGTTTGTCTATAACTAAGCATTTCCGTGTTCCACATGCAATTCAGTGCACGTCAAAATCGGGAATCCGTGGAATTAATCAGTTCACAATGTTTCCTACCGACTGTCATTGGCGTATGTACGCAACATTTACTTCCATTTATAGAAGTGAAAGGTATCATTTGTTCACTATGTGACCTTTCTTTTTATAAAATGTAATAGGAATACGCCTTTACAATTATTCGCCACTATTTTGTGTATTACTGTAAGTTCTAAACTTTGATGATCATTTTGTTGTGCTTATGCAAAATTATGTCACAAAAACGTTTTTGCATCAACTAAGCTACCTACCAATTAGTTAAACATGGATTTGTAACATCATGAGGTATATAAGACTGCATGCAAAAATTACTTGTATCCATCAGATAGATTTCGTACAAATTAAACCTTAGTGTTATCACGAATTTTGGAACGAACTATACCTCCTCCCATGTCTAGCTTTCCTTTCAATCCTTACTTACTTTGCCAGACTGTAGCATTGTAGTATTTTTTCAATTTGACAATGAGGAGGGGGAGTATGGTCTAGGCTAGTGTTGAATCACTGACAGTGGTACTGAGTTGACACCTTAATTGACTCTTTACCTATAGCACTCTCACATGTTAATGAAGATGTTTCTTTAAAATCGTTGTTGTCTGAATTCATTATCTTTAAAACTATGTATATCATGATATGCAGGGGTGATTATGCATTGTTCTTTCTATAGTTGGGTAACAGAATCAACTTCACTGCGCAGCTGATAAATCTATAGGTGCTCATTTTAAGTTTGAAATATTTTAATTGCACTCAGGACACGTCCATAAGCGCTCCGATCTTATTTGCAATATCTCCAACAGCGTCCAACGACTAACCGTACCAGTTTGATTTTGATTGATGAGCCTACTCATATACTGGTTGTGCTGTTCTTTTCTGACCACTCTTCTTCTTCTTCTTTGCGATCGCTTTTTTGATGATTATACCGTTAGACGCGTTCTTATGATGTAATCGACTGTAGTCTGGAGCTCATCTCTAGTCCCATGTAGTTTTGAATGTAGTGTTGTGTTGTAGGGCCAGCATTCCTTTCTTGGGAGGACATACAGGGGCAGTCTTGCAGGACATGTTCTGTGGTTTGTTCAGCGGAGCCACAGGGGCACAGAGGGGTTGGGGACAATCGCAGCCTGTGGAGGTGTTTGTTCAGTCTGTTATGACCTATCCTGAGTCGGAAGATGATAGTCTGTCCTTGTCGGTCAAGTGTGTGGTAGTCATCATTGGATGGTGTAGGTTCTTTTCTAATGTCCATGATAGCTCTTTTTTTTCAAAGTATGTGATTTCATTATCTATTTGTTCACATTCTGCTCCCTTTTAGCAAGTTTGTCTGCCTTCTCGTTACCTGGCACTCCGCAGTGTGATGGTACCCACTGAAGTGTAACTCTTTGTTGGTAGAGATCTTGCTGAGCTCTTTCTCAGGGATGGATGGTTACTCTGTAGGGCTTGCAAAACAGATAGCGCGTCTGTGAAAAATACCACTTGTTGGCAGTCAGAGTTGGAATTATTGATCATGATTGCGGCCTGTAGTAGTGCTTGAGCCTCTGCAGTGTAGTTTGAACAAAATTTACCAGTTGGCATGTACTTTGTTTCGGTGTGATTGTTGGGATATGTAATATAGATACCAGCCCCTCCGTTCTTAATTGCATCTGTTGCAGATCCATCGGTGTAGACGTGGATCCATGATTGTTTAAGGTAGTTTTCTTGGATCATGCACATAGTGGCTGTTCTCTTCTGCAGTCATTGTGTATTTCTCCAGTTGTGATTCCACTAATTGTTGTTATGATTTTTGCTGTATCGTTAACTTGTTCCCAAGGAACAGGGTCGAGACTAGGTATCAGCGGTGTTGTGTGCATTGGAAGGTCATCTTGGTACTGTCTTTTTAGTCGCTTTCCCGATGGACGAAGCTGCTGCGTTTTAGTCGTCCAAGTGCCAGATCATTTAATCTTGCTTTCATCGGATGCAAGGGCATACTGGTGTATTTCTCCATCTGGATCATATTCTTGGTTTCCCTTCTGTAAGCCAGGGCTTGTACTCCAGTGGTTTTCTGCATCTCTGTAATAGGAGTAGATTTCATGGCTCCGGTGATGATCCTGAGTGCTTGATTTTGCACTCTGTCCAATGTCTGCAGGTGTGTGTTAGCAGCTGTAGCCCATGCTGTTGAGCCGAACTCTAGGTGAGGTCTGATTGTTCCGCTGTAGACTTTCTTAAGTGTGTGTTCATTAGCTCCCCATTTGGTACCTGCCAGTTTTCTGAGTATTCCAATTTTTCGTCTGGCCTTTCCTTCTGTGTTTTCTATATGCTTGTTCCATGTGAGTCGTTTATCAAATGTGATCCCTAGATAAGTTGGATTGCTTTCTTCTTGTATTGGGTGGTTCCTAAGTGTATGTTGGCTGCTTTGTCCCTGGGGAGAGGGAGAACAGTGTTGTGGAGGTTTTGTCTGTGTTGATTGTAACGTACCATTTCTCTGCCCATTCCATAAGTTTATCTCTGACCACTCTGATTTTCATTCCAAGCTGTTGACATGGATTGATTTAAATGAAAATATTCTTTGCTGTCGCATTCTATGAAGGTGTAGATGCTCATTGTCTTTCAACAGATGTTGTCATAATCTAACAGACAAGTCAGTTAGTGACCTAAATGTCACAATTACAAGTATCCATAGATATTGATGAGCTTGGAGTATTAAGGCCTCAATAAACATGATCTCTGCATTCTGTAGTCATGTTTAAATATATTTTTTGTCATGTGAACTGAGAGTCAGATACAATAGCAATGCTACTAGCAAGACATGGGAACGACCATAGCGTAGTGATTAGTCCACTTGCTTCATAGTAGTGTGGTTCCTGGATCAAATTCCACAGGGATATTTGTCAACCTCTCAGGTCAACCTAGCCTCATTTGAGTATTAGAGAAACACTTGGAAGTAAATGCAGCCGGTTTATGTTGACCGATGTGCTCATAGCGTGGTCAAAGAAAAATATGGGGCTAACATTGTATTACCCATTATGCCTTCATTGTACAAAAACAAGTTTGTTTTCTTACTTTTAAACTAACAAAGACGCCAATTAAAAATTTTCTACCCACATTAACAATATTTTACAATTTTGGTTGTCTCATCATTTCTTCAACAGAACCGGGCAGGCTCCAGAATCTGGCTGTTTTGTGTGTATTTGGCAAAGAACAGCACACCAGTCTTGAAGAAGGCAGTGGAAAGTCTGGTGGCCTTTCTTCATCAGCCTCTAAAGCAGAAGAGTCATTTCTAAAAGGTTCTTTACGCCTGCTGGCATGTTTTGCAGGACTTCAGGTTTCTTATCTGACGTGGGGTGTTTTGCAAGAAAGAATTATGACTATTGAATATGGGCACACAGAGAATGAGGCTGGAGAGTTCTTCAAAGATTCACAGTTCCTAGTATTTATAAATCGCATCCTAGCATTCGTCATAGCCCTGCTAGTGATACTGTTTCGACCACAGCCTCCACACACAGCTCCTCTATACAAGTACTCATTCAGCTCATTCTCGAACATTATGTCTTCATGGTGCCAGTATGAGGCTCTCAAGTTTGTCAGTTTTCCAACGCAGGTATGTGTTAGTGCTATTCAATTTTTTTGCCTTCATTGTCAGTTTTCCAACGCAGTTATGCGTTATTGCCATCATATTTTTTTTCTTTCATTGTCAGTTTTCCAATACAGATATGTATTAGTGCTATTCTATTTATTTGCTTCATTGTCAGTTTTCCAACGCATTTATATATTACTACCACCTTTTTTTTGCCTTCATTATCTGTCTGATGAAGCAATCGGTGACCATCATACAATCAATATTTTATCAAATTCAGCCATGTTTTACTGCCCATTTGATCTGTTATTTTTCTATCTCATGGTTTGCTTTCTAATTATAATTCTTTACTCTTGTCTGTTGACTTCAACTTATCCTAGTATAAACTTTTCTTAATAGTATGCCATGTCTGTATGTCGCTAACTGTCATTTCTGCATTTTGGGCGGTGTAGGACTGGAGGGACTTGAGCCTGTAGAATTTAATGGCCGCATGGCTTGTGCAGTCACTGTTCAGGCTAGGATGTTTTCTTTATGCCTACGACAGAAAACAACTCCTTGGCCATACCATAGATTGAACCCGGGTCTCCTGCATGGGAGCCGCACTCTAAGCCTTTTGGCTAGATGCGTATAAATTATTCCCCGTATCAAAGTTTGATCTTTCTACATTTCTATTTTTGTTTATATTTTCACCACATCTTCTATATATGCATTCTTGTTTCTCGGTTGTTTGTTTGTCTTGTATTATCTTTCTGCATGTATTTTTGTCTATTGTTTGTCTTGTATTTTCTTTCTGCATGTATTTTTGTCTATTGTTTGTCTTGTATTTTCTTTCTGCATGTATTTTTGTCTATTGTTTGTCTTGTATTTTCTTTCTGCATGTATTTTTGTCTATTGTTTGTCTTGTATTTTCTTTCTGCATGTATTTTTGTCTATTGTTTGTCTTGTATTTTCTTCTGCATGTATTTTTGCATATTGACATATTTTGTTCACCTTACGGTGTCCATAATCATGACTGACTTATTATACTGTTTGCTGGCTTATTAATTCACCCATAAGAACTGTTTGCAGAAACACTTGAGTTCATTACAATTTTCTCCTCTATAACAGATACTGGCTAAGGCATCCAAAGTAATTCCAGTGATGTTGATGGGCAAAGT
This sequence comes from Arion vulgaris, assembly GCA_020796225.1. Classification (NCBI taxonomy): domain Eukaryota; kingdom Metazoa; phylum Mollusca; class Gastropoda; order Stylommatophora; family Arionidae; genus Arion; species Arion vulgaris. Next base: position 10,952,334 of record CM036759.1, on the reverse strand, counting down.
GGTTTCCAAGAAGTCATATCACTACCACGAGTATGTGACAGCAGTCATGATTTCTGTTGGTTTGTCCATGTTTCTACTGACCAGTGGTGATGCTACCAGACATAGGGACAGTGTCACAACCACTTCTGGTCTCATTATGCTTGTTGGTTACATGCTGTTTGACAGTTTTACTTCTAACTGGCAGGTGAGTTGTCTGTTCTTGGTACATTTTCTTGCTTTCTTCAGAGAACAGAAATGATGGTAAATTTCTGAATTGTGACATTATTCAATAATTTTTGCAATTCAAAATATCATCATGTAAAGAAGGCATGTGAATTTAAATGTGGCACAAAAATTAAAGTCAATTAATTTAAGACAATGCACCTCAGTAGGATACATTTATGAAATTTTTGAGGGTTAAAAAAAAAAGACTATTTATATTCAGATATCAAATTACTGTATTTATTTAAAAATTGCACTGTGGATATCTCTAACTGTGGTTTTATAAGGGAAGTAGAAAACACATTGAATAAAGCTTTGAACAAGATAAGTATATGTGATTATGTGCAACAGATATATAGTGGTATTGATTAAATGATAGGACCATCATCATTGCACTTCTGTGAATAACCCTTTGTGCTCCAATCTCTTTCTTGCACAGAAAGGTCTTAGTGGAGGTGCACAAACACTGTAGCACTGTCCGGGTTTCCAATGTAATTTTGAAGATAGTGAGGATTCTGTAGAAATATTTAAAAATCTTTTTAATGAATTCTCTCGGACAGGGCTTTGCAGCATAATCTTCTACGGATTTCTTTTATGGATTTCTCAACTTAAACATGTGAGCTACATTTCATCGGAACTCAATCTCACCTACATTAATTAATATCTGGGATCACTGGACAAATATTCCAATTGCTCCACATGGAAGTGAACCGAGTACCGTTGGAGGGAAACACCTTACGTTACCTCCACACTACCGAGATAACCTTAGTGGTATTTATTTATATTAAGAGCAGCAGAAAAAATACCTCCTAGGTTACATTTGATTAAGTGAACTTTCTACACTAGCAGATGCTTAATTAGTCTGTTAAATTGAGGGTTACTTTATGTTGCTTACATGGTGACTGACAAGTTGTTTTATTTTTGTATGTGTTTCAGGATGAGTTGTTCACTAAGCACAAAATGTCCAGCATTCAAATGATGGCAGGTGTCAATTTATTCTCCTGCTTACTGACCAGTGTCTCACTTGTGGAACAAGGAGGTTTTATTGATTCTGCAGCTTTCATGTTTAGACACCCTGAATTCTACTTGGATGCTGTAATACTCAGTATATGCTCAGCGATTGGTCAATTGTTCATCTTCTACACAATTGCTCAATATGGTGCTGTTATATTTATCATCATCATGACCATACGTCAGGGTTTCGCAATTCTTCTGTCATGTTTGATCTACGGCCACCCAGTCACAGCGATTGGTTTCCTAGGAATCTTGTTTGTTTTTGCTGCTTTATTTTTAAGAATCTATGTCAGTCATAGACAAAAAGCTCTGAAGAAAACATCTGTGGTTTTATCCAGTTCAGCCCAGAAAGTCTGATTTTTAAAAAAAAATATACAAAATTAATGTAGTTCTTTACAAATTTGAATTTCATGTGCTATCTCCTGACTTCTCTGGAAAAATAAGTAATTAGTTCATGCCATATCATAGAGTATTACATAAAACAAGAGAACCCAGTATTCAAGGATAACAGATTCAATAAAAAATGTATGCTCACACAAGAGCAATATTAATGTTTAGAAACATTTTATAATTATTATCAACAATTTCATAACATCAGTATTTAAAAACTGTCGCATGAGTAGCTTTTGTTTTGCTTTCTTTTTTGTCTTCCGTTAAATGATTTTATTAATTATATAGCACATAGATTGTTTGCGAAATTAGAATAAAATTGATAGATGAAGCAACTAAACGCTCCGACCCAGTCAGCCTTATGATAGCATCTCAAAGAACCATTGATGCCTATCCCCAAGAATGGATACATGTCTATACTGATGGATCTGCATTTAAAGCCACCATCAAAGCAGGTTACGGAGCATATATACAATACCCAGACAGATCATCCGAAGAGCTGTTTGGTGCATGCGTGGGAGATATGCTCCAATTATGAGGCTGAAATTCATGCGATAGAAGCAGCGTTGTACCACCTGAAGACTGTTTTTGATGCCTTTCCATCAAAGGCACAAAACATAATTATCTTCACAGATTCAATGTCTGCCCTTCAAGCCCTAGAGGATGGTGGACATTGTAAATCTGAACTATCCCATATAGCCCTAGATATTGACAGACTTATTACATCACATGACATCAAAATAACCATGCAGTGGATCCCTGGACATTCAAACACACCTGGGAATGACAAAGCAGATAGGCTAGCCAAGAAAGGGTCAACACAGGAACAACCAATCACAGCAACAACTCTCCATACAGCAAAGCAAATCCTAATGACAACAAATAAGGAAATTTGGCTGAACAGATGGGCCATGGGAAACACAGGAAGAGATGTGTACACCCATATGGCCAGCCCTAACCTTAATGACAACATCAACCACCTTACAAGAAGAGATCAGAGCACCATTTTTAGACCCCGAACCCAACACATAACACTTAATAATCACCTGAACAGAATTCATCCACAACACACTCCAGAATGCCAACTGTCGCACATCATCATGAAACCGTTCACCACCACCTCTTCAAGTGTCAAGCACTAGAAGACATCAGAAAGACCCTCCTTCCTCCAAGGCCAGATAAATGGAACACACTATACGGAACAAAAGAACAACTTACAGACACATGCAGATACCACTACATAGCATTGGGCCGAAGGGCAAAGCTCAAGTGCCGCTGGATCATTGAAGAAGAAGAAGATAGATTGTTTGCATTCTAATTTCCTGTTTTGGTTGCTACAGATACAGTTCAGGAACTCTCTTCTTTAGGGAATTTATAATATCAACCGGGTCCATTGCTCACCCACTTTTTACAACATCCATACCTGCAAGCATATCAGCGCGTTCATTTCCACTTACACCTGCATGCCCAGGCACAAAAATTAAACAGATTTTTATCAGCAAACCACAAGAAGAAAACTGGTAAATTTAACTACTGTACAAATAACAAGGTTTACAGAATGTCAGAACTAGTCCATCATCATATAAAAACTGTTTTGTACATAAATAATAACAGAAAAAAATAGCTTTCTGCAATAAAAACTTCACTAACGAGTTTGTGTTAACGGTTTATGTATATATCCTGGGTTTTTCAAATTTTATTTATAACAATAAGCATATCTAGTTAATTTAGCCTTTCATGCATGAATTTTTTTGATGAATATTGTCTTGTCCGTAACCTTGACTACACAGTAGAAGTACAAGTTAATTTATGACTGGTAATAGATACACCGTCCACAGCTAGTTCCTAGCAGTACATTGAATGTGTCATAGGTCACGAAACATGCAAGTTATGAATGGCTGCTATGAAACGAATGAATAAAAGTTGTACACTACAGTTGTACACAATGCGTGAAAGGGATAAGGGAACCATTGTGTATAACTGGGCTGCTTTTTAATCTCTGATTTCAATATTCTTCTTGCTACACCCTCCGTCAACAATAGAGTTTATTTTATAAGATGTTTTGACTTCTTTCTTTTCTCGAATCCTGTTTTGCCTCACAGTGCCAGGATAAGAAGAGATTTCTAGAACAGGCTTTTGTGTGCGCTTCATAAACAGTGTTTTTTGTCGCCTGTGTAATCTTTGAGGTCCACCTTTTGTATGGACAGTTTTTTTCTTTGTATCCACCGTATTGGAGTAACATTGCTCTTTGAGGGCATTGTCTGTTGGTAATCTGCTTATGTGGCCAAACTATTTAATTTGTTGTTTCTTGATAAAAATTCAGTACTGATGTTGTACCCATTTTTTCCTGTCTTCATTTCTAAACCGGTCTCTTCATGATACTCCCAGCATTCAGCACAGACACTTCATCTCTGTCGTAACTAGTTTTCTTCTATCATTTGATGTCAGCATCCAGGCTTGGCACTGATAGCATAATGTCAGTATATATTATAATTCACTTATTTATATGATTATTTATATGTTTTGATATTACAGTTAACCTAGGAGCATTCAAAAATATAAATTTCTCTTTCACATTTATCAGGTTAATGAAATACAGGGTGTTCAACTTAAAAGAAGCCTGTGAATGGAGCTAATCTGGCATATATGTATGGAAATGAGAAGGTTCAGTTATGACGTTGTATAAGTCAAGGTTGTGTGCTGGTGTGTAATTGTAGTGTGGGAAGGGGCGATGAACAAATGTGACCTAGGACAAGCTAGTCAGAACCGGTTTAAATAGACGAGATGCAATGCGTACCTGGCAAATTTATATTTATCACTTGGGCTGCTTTTAAGTTGAACACCCTGTACAATTTTTGTGTGTATTTCATTATTAATTTCTGACTTCTTTTCAGAATGTAATTTGTTTCCCATAATGAATTCTTTGTTTATAAATAACTGAATTAGTTCACTATTTTTGTATTTCTATATTTGTAGATTTATTTTCAACTTTAATTTATTAGAATGTTTAGTTTTAAATCTTTGTAAGCTTGTTGGGGATGCTTTTAAATGTTTTGTTATTGCATTGATGTTGTTATGTTTTTTAATGAAGACTCTTTTTTTTAAAGTTACATGCTAATGTCAAAAATACATGGGATCAAATGTGTTTAGATGATGCATCATTATCGTAGGAACCTTGTCTAATTTTGCTCCATGTATAGGGTAAAGTCAGAGGTCAGTGAATCATATATTTGTTACCTTTATTTTTGTCAATGGACCTGCAGGAGTCAGGGGTAATGAACGAACCGATAAATTGGCTGGTATGGCTACGATATCAGAGGGAGTTGCAATGGACCGAAATTACATTCTTAACGTATTGAGTCTTTCCGAACAAAGGAGTTTTAGGGTTGTGAATTCCAGTCACTGACAAGATTGAGAGGGATGGGTGTCAATATTGATACAGCCCGAAAAGAATGATATACCAAATATGCAAACAGATTGATTAATCAACATTGAACTGGTGTGATCAAAGCACCTAATGGACATGTCCGGAGTGCTATGATGCTAGTCCTCATATAACGGATCAATTTTTTTGTCTGTGCGCAGAGGGCAGCTCTATAAGTGTTCAGTATCAGCTAACTGAAGTGTCTTATTTAGTAACTTGATTTTCCAAAAGGAAATAGTTCTTATTTTTCATGTTTGTTGACCTACGCGCTCTAATATAACCAAAGAAAGGTTTATTCTTAGGTTGAGACGAGCCTCAGCTTAAAGAGGCTTTACTCCCCTACATAACAAACAAACTGCAGGGTCAGTATCAGAGCCCTTACACAGTGCTTTAACAATCACCAGTAACCATTTGCTGATAAGATAAGATGTTTGTACAGTTCTCAATTAATTTTTCTTATCTATTTAAAAAAAATTATTTTGACCAGTTTCACAGTATCGTGCCACAATTTTTTATATATAATATATATCTTATGTTTTATTTGGTACTCACCATCTTTCTGTTCAGAATATATTGTCTAACCTTACATTTTACTTTTATTTACTTCATTTTTCCACAGTATTAAATATAACTAATAACAGTCATCCATTGTAAACTCAAGTTTAACCTCAGTGTTTTCACAGCTTTAAAGTGTCACCTTCTTCGTCTTTTAACGCTCCATATCACCACTTGTTAACCACTCTGTGTGATTTGTATGTGATCTGAGCCTTAGAGCAATTGTACATTGTGCCAGTTATGCATCTACAACCGATTTCTGTGACACTTTTTATTTACTAGGTAGCTTCCCTAGGCCCCTACCTTAGTCGCCTCTTATATCACGCCTTATAGGTTGCAGTGTTACTATTTTTTACTCCATTTGAGGGCCCCGTCAAAAACACAGGCGAAACTATGATCAAAGGTGGCTGAACAGTCCAATTGTAATACGTAAAATTCTCTGGCACCGGCATACATAATCACATTATCCTCCAATACAACACATTTCTTATTTGTCACAGCATTTCTTTGTTGTTCCATAATTTGAATAACCTGAGTGATTTTTGGTGCACATTTTGTGTCAAAATTGAGGCTTTAGAAGAACATTTTCATTGGATCTTTCAACAAAAATGTGCCATTCAACTGTTTATTGTCCATTACCAGTGTACAGTTACTGCTTTGGAGACTATCATCAGACATATGAACACTCCTCCCCTTCTGACTTGAACCCTTTGCAGTAGCTACTAGGAATTTTGTCCATTATGAAGACTTTGTTCTCAGGTACTTTATCGTACTACTTGATCTTTAGCAGCTTGTAAATACATCATATGTAAAAGTGGTTTGGTTTCATGGCATATCAACTATACATTGACATTCTGAAACCTTCATAGAGTGTGGCAGCACAGAGGATTTTCATTTAAACCAATCCACCTCAACTGCTAGATTGCAAGAGCGTGGATTGAAGATTGGAGTGGCTAGAAACGAACAGCACAACAGGTATATGAGTAGGCTCATTAATCAATGTCGAACTGGTACTGTTAGTTGTTGGGCGCTGTTGGAGATATTGCGAAGGAGATTGGAGCAAATATGGATATGTCCGGAGTACAATGAAGATATTCCAAACTAAAACTGAAGTGTACAGAAGAGTAGTGAGCATTATGGCATGGTAAAATTTTTGTCTATATACAGCTGATAAAATAAGTATGCCAAATGGTATTTGTGTGATCGATGAGGAAAAAGAAAATGTAGCTTTAATATCTTGATTCACTGCTAACAAGAGATGAATATGGGATGAACGAAATTAAAAGAACAAACAGTCGTATAAAAATTAAACTACTAAAAACAATATTGAATGAAACTGATAGGAAAACAAAGGTCAGAATATTTAGAGTATGTTTATTCCCAGTGGCACTTATGGGTGTAAAACATGGACGTTTAACAAGGCAGAGACAAAGCATATCTGTTGGGGAGACTGAGCACCTATGGGTCTGCCCGGAGTGCAATGACGTCAGTTTAGTAACCAATAACCAAGACAAAGCATATTTGGGCATTTGAATATAAGTGTTAAAGAAGAGTCATCCATATATCATGGACAGAGGAAACAAATAGATCTTTCCAGACGGAAGTCATAATCAAAGAAAACTTTCTGATGCTACAAATAAAAATGAGAAAATTTTGGTATTTGTGACATATAAAAAACCATTGATAATTGGAGGAGATCATTATGGCAGGAGGCATGCCTACAAAGAGGAGAAGAGGAAGACCATGGATAAATTGGTTTCTGGATGTCACTGATAATTTGAACATGATGACTGCAGAGGCGGAACATCTGGCCTATGAGAGAGAAATTCCAAAGAACTGTTAGGGTGGCAATGTCTGCTCAGGACAAACTATTGAATGATGATACTTCTATTCTAGTAGATTCCTTTCTTGAATCTTTCCACGCTTTAAGCCGCATACTGCGCCACGGAGGAAGTCCGTTGCACGCTTTAAGCCGCACACTGCGCCATAGAGTTGCTTCCTTATAAGAAGTCTTTCTAGTTTTACTTCTACTATTTTACTTATACTACTTTTAACCTTGTTATTCTATTGGGTTGTCCAGTTTTCTTCAATTTTGTATATAATAATATATATATGTTTATTTATTGACGAGTAGTTGGGATTGTAATTTAAAATTTTTTTTTTTTACTTCCCTTGAATTTAACTGCTTAAAAATTGAGGAAATAAATGGACGTGGAAAGAGTTAAGGGGGGATTCTGGTCTTGAAACTTTTTCGTTGCTTTGGTATTAATGTAGAATTTGTATAACAATTTTGAAAGATTATGACTTAGAATAGTAGAAACAAATTTGTAAAAAAAAAAAAATGTCAATGCGTTGTCATGGAAATAAAAGATGGCCGCAAACACAAAATTTCAAATCCCTAAGGCTCTGAAGTTAATGAATATAATGAATTCTGTTTTCACTCTAAGGTGAGCAATTGTAATATCTAAAAATTACACATGATTTTTAGGATATATTAAATATTAAATTTTTTATGAATTTTTGGGTAAACACACCCCCAAAAACAGCTATTTTTGACCGAATTTTGAGGGAATTTTTACCAAAAAATTTATAAAAAATTTAATATTTAATATATCCTAAAATTCATGTGTAATATTTTAGATATTACAATTGCGCACCTTAGAGTGAAAACAGAATTCATTGACATTCATTAGATCTTCTCTTTCTTATAACAGTTGTCACTAGTGGTTATCCAGACATTTCTCACATTAACACATAACCCTTTGAAATAAATGCTAGGTTTTGCAATCCTACTGTTAACCTCTTAATCAGTGTGTTCTTCTCTGCTCAGTGTTGCATGATTTCATGACGTTGAATATTAAGTCATGACCTTCTAACGTACATTACATACATTGCTAAGTGAAAGTATCAATAATTCAATTTCTGTTCTTGTGTTTCATTTATATTGAAAATTTTCTTTTTTATATTCTTTATAATTACTTTTATTCATAGTAATCTTAGTATTTTCTACAGTTGATTATTTTTTAACTGTGTTTAACCTTCTATAGTTGTTTCATTTTTGTAGCAAATTATTCTTACTATTATTTTGTTCTACATATTAGGCAAGAAGCTGAACAATATACAGTGTTTTATAAATTTGTAATTTATACTTTTTCACCAAATATAATGTTCGATACTTTTGGTTTCCAGGTTTACATTTTTTGTCTAAATTGTTTTATCTCCAATGAACTCCAATTGGTGCTACCTTTCTGCACTGTTGACTGGTTCTCCAGCAGATCAAGTAAGGAAATATGCATATAGAAGAAGAGATGAGAAAATAAATAAATGTAAGAGGCAGGCTGGATAGACGGCTTAGATTAAAAACAGATTGACTTGCCCTCAAGTAACTATTCATTGGCTACTGAAATTGCCAAAGTGCAAAACAGCGAAAACCAATTCTACAGAAGCAAGTCTATGACTTCGATATCTTCATGATTCTGGAAACCAACTTGCAGCACAATTAAGCTATTGAGTGTACAGTCTTCAAATGTTATTCCACTCCCAGTGAACCCTGTGGAGGACAAGGACAGGTTATCTATGTGAAACATGGTCTTCCCCACAACTGTCTTGATACAAGACTGCTTACCTGAGAGTGCGGAATTACAGGGGATTGAGGTAAGAATTCATGATTAGGTATGGCAAATTTACTGTGTTTCTAGAATCACACCTTGCAAAATGTATACAGCAAATTACTGGAGAAAATAATGGCCACAATGGTAATGTGTCACGAGACATACAACATCCTCAATGACACATTGGATAGCTACTGGCCAATGAAAGGGACATGGTACAATGCTGGCACATATGGTTCTGAGGGCTTCCAATCCAAGAAAGAAACTTGCTCTGGTCATTGAGGATGCTTATAACAAAGGGGACTTTTCAATGGTGATACTCTCTTTGCTAAAATGGGCTAGTGAATACAAAGCATGCTAAACCATACAACATTTTTTTAAAGAAGGAATCTGACTAATTCAGTAGTACCCTAAGTTTTTATCTTCTTCTTTTCTCTCATCCTGTTTTGCCTCACAGCATCAGGATTAGAAGAGATTTATAGAACGGGCTTCTGTTTGTGCTTCACAAACAGTGTTTTTTCATAGCCTCTGTTATATCTGCGGTCCACTTTTTTGCAAGGACATCCTCTTGCCTTGTATCCACCATATCGGAATAACTAAGTTTCTATTGGAGAACAAAAATAAGGATTATGATAACAGCAACAGACATGCACTTGTTTAGAGTTTTGCTTGAGATTGTATGCATTTCTGTTTAGACTACTAATATGTGATATTATTTTTCAACTTTTGTGCCAAGTTATATTTATTTATTTTTGATCTCTCTGCATCCCGATTTATTTTTGATCTGACACTACTGACTTTTGTTTGTTTCTGTACTCTAATTATCTTGAAATCCAATTATTATTTGATGAAAATGTAGTCATTTATCTCATTCTTATTAGGGAATTGCTGTATTCAGCTTGGGTTTTGTATAGTCAAGTGGTGCTCAACTATCGCAATTCTGATCAAACCAGGTGGTGATATATATATATATATATGCATATATATGTATCTTTAAAGATTTATTTTCTTTACCTAGCCGTTTCACACTATATGTTATGTGTGTCAACATCACAAAACCACATACAATTATACATATACTAATTATGTCTATAAAACAAAATCACTCATAATTGTGAAAACTACTTATGAAAATCTCTCTAACCTGTGGCACCCTCTGCGCTTAGTGCAGCAACAAATGCACACCATTCTTCTCTGTTCCTAGCCATCCACTGTTTTGTGTTCCAACTGTGATTCATTTATTTCTGTTCATGTTATACTGTTCTCCTCCTGGTGGTTTTGGGTCTTCCAAGTTTTTGTTTCCCCTCTAGTGCCTATCTCAGTGCAGTTTTCGTGATAGAATTAGACATCATGCACAACACTTTTGATCCATCTCCCGCGCTTTCTTTATTACATATACACATGCAGCGCACACACACATATATATATATATATATATATATATATATATATATATATATATATATATATATATATATATATATATATTTACACAGTAAAAATCTGTCAGTGATGTTGAACAAAAGGGATTAAATGATTCCTCTTGTGATTCATTGATTTTCATATGTGTTTCAAATGCAAAAGTATGTTTCATGAGCATACAACATTAACAGTTTAATATATATATATATATATATATATATATATATATATATATATATATATATATATATATATATATATATATATATATATATATAAACAAAGGTTCATTTCCGGAAGGCTTAGTAATGAATTTCACCGTCAGATTAATGTAATAGCTATATTATTAATCTTATCTTAAAATTATATATTTTATTATCTTTAATTTCAGATTTTGTTCACTTTTTTACTTGATGTGTATCTTTACTTTGGGAATTGTAATTTTATCAGTTAAAAAATGCAACATCCAACAGGGCAGTCACAACATATCATGTAACATCTGTACGAATCATTATATTATCTATATGTCAAAGTTTGCGGGCGTTATTTTCTTGAGAAAGCAAAACAAATATGCATATATATGTTGTATGAAGGGTTATTAATACAAGCGCCAGTTATGCTCATTTGTGTATATTATATAAATCGAATGTGAGGAAAACTGCAGTTAGATCAGTTAATGTTTCTTACATGCAGTATTTGAAAGATCTGTTATTCTTTAAGTGATTTGTTAGTTAGTTAACCAAACTAACATCTCTGGACAGACCAAGTCTCTAGCAGTAGATAGGGAAAGAAAACTACATGCTGATAGTCCCTATATCTCAGTAGTTATACATGTTTCATCTGTCCATGCAGGAGCCCCTGCCAACTTGTGCCACATTTTATGACAAATTCCACTAGTCTCCTAATTGTTTTATCTTCGATCACCAAATCATCATCATCATGGAAAAAGCAGTTCCTATCCTCAAGAGACAATAGTATATCATCCCCATCTAGATTAACTGTTCCCACTATAGATGCTTTCTAAACCAGCATGTCAGTTCACTCATTACTGCAAACCCATGCATGTCCAGGACAACATATCATCATTGGCATGATTCTTCTTTGAACGCTCCATATCGGCCACTTGTTAACAACTCTGTGATTTGTCTGTGATCTGAGCCTAAGAGTGATTGTACGTTGTGCCAGTCATACACCTATAAGTAGGCCAGCACATCTGATTTTTGCGATGCTTTTTATTTACTAGGATAGCTTCCCTAGGCCCCCACCTCAGTTGCCTCTTACAACATGCCTTGTAAGTTGCAGTATTACTATTCTTTGCTCCCCTCGTAAACCCTGGCAACACACGGGTGACATATCACACAGGGTTACCTTTGACTTTCCAATACACAAAAAATGTTTGTGTTATGCAAAAGATTTTGAGATGACCTAGATATTGTCAGAGAAGATATATATTTTTTATTGTATTCTTCTCGTAACGTTATACATTACATATAACCTGCAAGCAATTTCTTCATGCCGCTCTATCCTAAAGAACCCTTTCAATCTCTTCTATGGAATTGAGTCTGATATTTCTCACCTCTTGGTAAAGTTCTTTCCAGGGTTTCCCTAGAGGAAAATGTATATATACACACTATTTATTGTTGACAAGTGTTTGAATGTAGCTAATATCACAGTGTAGTTAATGTAAATATATTCAGAGAAATGTTTGGAATATATACAGGGTGTTCAACTTAAAAGCAATCTATGAATGGAGCTAATCTGGCATATATGTATGGAAATGGAAAGGTTCAGTTATGACGTAGTATAGGTCAAAGTTGTGTGATGGTGTGTAATTGTAGTGCGGGAAAGGGCGATGAACAAATGTGACGTAGGACGAGGTAGTCAGAACCGGTTTAAATAGTAAATAAACACAACGCGATAGGTTATCTGGCAACTTTCGATTTGTCAATGGGGCTGCAATTATCTTGAACACCCTGTATTTCAGTAAAACTATATCAATAGTTTGTATTGACATTATCCCAAACATTTCTGATTTGAATTTAGGTTTAATGTGGGGATTTTATTTTTGCACAAAATTGTCTTTATTTTTCATGGTGATGGGACATAGACATTTACAGGTACAACACAACAATACATATTGTAACACAACACAACAATACATATTGTATTGTTGTGTTGGATTAATCTTTTCTTGTACATTTGAGGGAATCATTGTATATGGTTGTAATTTTTATGTAAATAGTGTTTTCTTGTATATAATGTAATCATTTGTATTTCTTTTAGTGTTTTCTTGTATATAATGTAGTAGTTTTTAATGAGAGGATTAATTAATTTTGGTGGGTTTTTTTTTCAACTTGTGATTCTTTCACTTTGTTTTTTTTTAGGGATATTTTTAAGTATTTGCACAAGGTCATTAACATCTGAGATTTTTTTTACTTGCTATGAATTCAAGCCTCTGATTGGCTTTTATGTGAAAACTTGCTTTCCTTCTCACCAGTGTCCATCACCAATCATTGTGAGCCTTACCCCGGCTTCAGAGGTACTTGTAACTTAGATCTCTAAGGGAAACGTTAACGTGACCTGTAGTCTAACCGCATACCTTATGCACATCTCGGTTTTTTGCCCCAAGCTGGCCTCGAACTAAGCAATTTTTGCAGCTTTGTCACTAGTGCAGTGTGTTATCAATTTAGCTAGCAATGACCTACAACAGTTTAGATGTACTTACATGAAGTCTTAAGTTGATTAATATGTAGTGTGCAAGTAAGCTATATTGATGGTTTGCATGTAAGAACTATGTCAATACTGGTTATGTATGTGATGCTGTATTTTTTAAATTTAAGTGTGTTTGTAATGTTACACAGTGTTGTTGGTATACATATAATAGGCATGTTAAACATAATTTTGTTAGAAACATGTGAAAGCAGGTGTTTTTGTTGTCCATTTGTGGAAGTTTTTTTGTTTTTTTACAGATTTATGGGAGATGTTTTTGTTCCAGATTTGTGGAAAGTATTTTTTCTTACAGATTTTTTTTAATGGTTTTATTACTTTGGTTATTGATTACTAAACTGACATCATTGCACTTTGGGCAGACCCATAGGTGCTCAGTCTCCCCCAACATATATAAAAAAGCATGCACACTGATGGTTCCCAGGAATTTTAATGCCTGTATGTAGATGTTGTGAGCGTCTGTAGCTCAAGCACTAGTGAGCTCGATCACAGACCCAAGCATATCTGGTTCAAACCCCAAGGTGGGCAAGTTTGGAAGCAAATTCATTTCTGTGGGATTTTTACAAAGGTAAAAATAGACCTCACCATTCAGAAAGCAATGGCAAACTACTGAACGTATAAGTGATGCCTAGAAAATCAATGACTCGTTTACTGTGGTTGATGGCTTCATCCTTTAGGATATGCTACGATTTTCATTTTCATGTAGATGTTACTTGGTTGTACACATCTGAACTTGCTGTAGTGCTAGACAACAAACAGGCTGAATTTCTTGCAATTAATGCCCTACTCACACTGGCAGAAGTATGGACAGAGCTAATGTCATCAATGCCGTACACACTCAGTTATGGGTTTATTGGTGAGTCTCAGACACTGTAACAATTGCAAGAATTTGGTGTTAAGTCTTGACAAGCCAAACATTGTCATCTTCATGGTAGAGAGAGAAGATATAACAGTCAACCTCTCATGGTACAGTGAGGATGGACCATGCATGGTAATGCCCAGTGTGCCATTACATCAATAACATATGTAAATCGTATTTTTGTTGCAGATTTATTGAATGTACTTTTCTTACAGATTTGTAGATTGTACTTTTGTCTCAGATTTATAGATTGTACTTCTGTCTCAGATTTATAGATTGTACTTTTGTTACAGATGTATAGATTGTACTTTTATCTCAGATTTGTAGATTGTACTTTTGTTACAGATTTGTAGTTTGTAGGGATTGACTCTCTATAAAGATGGAATGTGGGGGAACATCTTTAGCTAAAATGAATATTGATGATTGTGGACGCTGTTGATCTGTGTTTATATGACCTGGTAAGATATTTACCTGTTAGAATATGTGACAGGCACAAAAATTGCATGCAAAATAACATTGTTGATTTTATATCATTTGCATTAACTGGATTACAAATTTACTTCATCTATAATGTGGTTTTTATTTTCTTGTTGGGCGCAAATAGGAAATAAAATATATTTGAAAATAAAATATAATTTGCTTCAGTTAATAAAAATTAGCTTCATCACTACACTACTTGCAGACTCATAGGTGCTGAGCCTCTCACAGCAGATATTAGTTATTTTGTTATTCAGTACTTATTTTACTTGCTTCACATCTATTGGGTATTGGTTACTGAACTAACATCACAGCACTCCTGGCAGACCAATAGGTGCTCAGTCTCCCAAACACATGTCGAAGGATATGCATACTGATGTTTCATGTGGCTCGCTGGTTAAACACACTCCTCTGCTCGTCAAGCATCCAGCTATTCTTGTGCAACGTGTAATTCCAAACTCCCTAAAATTTGCTGGATTGATTCAATGTCAAAGTCATCACTGATGAGTCGGACTGTCTAATATTGTTTTGATGTTTTTTAATGTGGTTTAACACATAACCACAATAACGATGATATAGAACAGTGGTGGACAACCTATGGTTCACCAAACAAATTTCACCCGTCTTATGAGGTGTAACGAACATTACTATACACTCAGGTCTCCTGAGTTTTAACTAAATTAACTTAGAAAAGGCATGCACACAAACACACACACACACCCCACACCCCCATTTTAAATTAATGTAAAAAAGTAATATAATATTGAGTTATTAAACAGGGAACTTTAAAAATGATTTCTTCGAATCTCTGGTCATAAAAGTAGCACACATGTTCCCTTAAAAACACTTTAACGGGAAACCAACACAGGTGCTGTGTAGACAGTGTCTGTCTGAGTCTTTGATAATGAAAAACTGAGGAGAAAGTAGTATTTCCTATGTTCGACAATTTTCTGAGGTCAAAAGTAATGTTGCTTTGTCTGTACAATTGATAAATGATAAGGGATTGAATTATGAAGGTGGATGGTAAGTATATAAGGAGGGTGGTAAAAACTGGTAATCATTTGTCACAAGTTACATAATGTTAATAGCAAGCAAGAAACGACAGTGGTAATGAATGTCTTCTTCTTTTGTCGTCACACTGCTACCAGGTTGTTGTCCAGTGTTGTTTTTTCTGTTTTTGTCTTGCGCTGTTCTGGTGGCTTGTGATTTTTGCTCTTTCACAGGATTCTGCTACGCAATCTAACCATCTTTTCGTGGTCTTCCTCTTGCCTTCTTTCCCGATGTTCTGTTGTAGAAGACTCTGTATACTGTGGAGTTTGGATGCATTCTTATTAAGTGGCCAAACCACTTCATTCTTTGTTTCTCTATGTAATTCAAGCACGGTTTTGTGCCAATTTTCTTTCTTATAGTGATGTTGGTGATTCTGTCTTTTCTTGTGTTGGTAACTTTTCACATGTAGTTATTTTTTGTGACTGCACTTTGCTCAATGTCCATGTTTGGCTCTGGTAACACAAAGTAGGTATAAAAATGCTGTTGATCATCTGTTGCTTAGCTGCCTGTGAAATTTGTGGGTGCCTTAACAATGGGGCTAGCTGGTAGGTTACAGCATTTGCTTTTGCACTCTAGCCTCTATCTCTCTATCTAGTTTTCCGTCTTCTGTGAATATGTTTCCTAAGTATTTGAATTCTTTCACTTGGTTTAAGAATGTCTACCTTTCCGTAAGAAGTGTGAATTAATTCTTTATGCTGTATCACAATAAACGTGTGTTTAATTTGTAATTAGAAAGTGTTCTGCATAAAACTCAATTTTCTTTCTCAATATGACAGATATAATTTACTTGAGGGACAGGAATCTGACTAGTTATAAAATTTGAAACCGTTTTCAGATTGAGAATTTGTGAGAGTGTTTCGATGAAGATATTAAAGCGCTTTACTTTCATAAAAGCTAACTGTTTCAGCAAGTAAGTATATCAAGCAAAACTGCGTGGAGACGCATAGATGATATAGTCGAAAATGTAAAACAAAGCTTGAAAGAACGTGTGCTAAACATCGTAACATTCTCTATCGCCTTAGTTGAGTCAATAGATATGACAAACACAGCGCAATACTAGGGGTATAGGTAGAATCTTCAACATCACGGAGAATATGTTAGCGCATCAACCTCTCTAGGAAACCGATGTGTAGGGTTGCCAGATGTTGCAACCGAGAAACCGGGACATTTCTTGCCACACGTCCGTTTTTTCCGGTCGATTTCTTGCCACCCGTCTCGGTTTTCCGGGACTGTCATTATTTGTGTATAAAATAATTCACACTATGATAACAGTAAGATCTGTCCATTCTTTCTCTCTCGCGATCGTTCTTTTTGGCCATTTTGATCACTCTTATTGTGATATATAAACAGCCTTTGCCAAGAACGTTTTTACGTCACATCATTCAGCGCCATTTAGAGCTCTGGTGCTTATCCTTCGGCGACTTGTCCGGTTTCATCCAGCGTTTACTAGGTTCGCTCCCCGTCAGCCTTTGGCTGTCCCCAGCCTACCTGTAAGGCAGCAGGCTGTTATTTTCTTTTAGGTAGCGATCCTAGACAACCTTCACTCCCGGGTTGTTAGCATCATCTGCCAAGTAGTCTTTTTGGACTACTTGGTTTGCCTACAGTCCAGTTTTGTGTACGGTTTGCTCCGCTAGCCTTCGATAGCCCCCAATCTAACTACAAGGCAGTAGTAGTCCATTCTTTCTGAAGTGTGCATACTCGATTTGTGATTGATGCTTCCTACGTGATGTTATGTATGTTCTTTCCCCATGTGAAATATAAATAAGCCTTTTCACAGTTTACACTCTGATGGACCTCAGAGATAACAGAGGCGTCTAAAGACGCTATTTATGTAGCGCACAAAAACCCGTTCTAGAAATCTCTTATCTTGACGCTGTGATGCAAAACATAAATGGAGAAAAGAAAGGTAAAAAAGACTCTACTTCGTGATCATCTTTTCCTCGTTTTATGAAGGACAATTTTTATGAATATCTTCTTCTTCTTCTTCTTCTTTGCGTTCGGTTTCGTATGCTCGTCTAAATCATGAGATGGGTTGCCTCTATGAAGCTGCATGTCAGTTGGAGTTCTTCGAGAGTTCCCATAGCTTGGTCTGTATGCTTTGTTCATGAGGCCATGTTTCATTTCGTTGGTGTATGTATGATGGACATGACTGCAGGATGTGTTCTGGAGTCTGTGTTTCTGTCTGGCATGCACACTGTGCAGTCTGAGCAGGCTTTATTCTGTGCATGTGGCGGTTGAGCCTGCAGTGACCTGTTCTTAGGCGAAAGATTGTTGTGTGCTGTTTTCTGTTTAGTCTGCTGATGGGATCTTGTGGGTGTTTGCTGTGGGTTTGTTGCCTCCATACCTCTTTGTAATTTCTTTTGATATGTGTCTTGATTTCTGGTAGTGATACTGGGTGTTTCTGTTGTGTAAGTTTTGTTCCCTCCTTAGCCAGCATGTCTGCTCTCTCATTTCCTGGAACGCCACAGTGGGCTGGTATCCACTGGAGAATAATTTTGTTGTGTTCTGAGAGCTTGTTTAGCTGTAGTGTTAGCTCTCTTTCCATGTTATCTTGTGGTTCCCTTTGTGTGGCCTGCAGGACTGACAAGCAGTCGCAAAGGAAGACAAGTTTGTTGTTTTGGATGTTTCTTTGCTGCAGTATTTTTGAGGCATCCACATTTGCCTGTTGTTCGGCTCTAAAATTTGTTGATAGTTCTCCAGTGGCACTTGAATTTGTTAGTGTAGTGCCATCTTTGAGTATGATGATGGTTCCGGCCCCTCCTTTCCTCGCTGTCGTGTCTGATGATCCGTCTGTGTATATATGGGTCCACTCGGGATGGGGGTATGAGGTGTCAATGTGTTCTAGTGTCTTTGCTCTCAAGATGGGACCTGTTTCTTCACCCTTTTGTCTACATTTGGAATTGTTGTTATCACTGTGAAGTTGGGCTGTAGGTCTGTGTTGTTGAATGGTACTATCATTTCCCAGGTTGCTGGGTCTTTTGAGAGGATGTCCATGTTTTTGCAGAGAGTGATTTTGACAAGTGATGGAAGCTGTGTCTTTTATGCGGTTTTTGGTTGGTTCGTTGATTGTTTGGTGCATGGGGTTATTTTCTGTGCGTTTGAACTTTTCTGATAGTGTGAGTATTTTTTGTTCCTGCGTCGTCCCAGGCTCTCAATGCCAGCAGTTGCTTCTAGATCTTTGATTTGTGTACTTCTCAGACCTCCGGTGATGATTCTGAGGCCTGTGTTCTGTATTTTATCTAGCTGTGTAGATTTGCTTGTGCTGCGGTTGTGTAGGCTCCTGTGCCATACTCCAGTTTTGGACGTACATATCCTGTGTATATTTGGCGTGTAGTGTTTGCATCTGCGCCCCAGTGGGTTCCTGCTAGTTTTTCATGAGTCTTAATCTTATTGTGGCTTTCCTTTGTGTTTCTTCTATGTGGGGACCCCATGTGAGTCTTTTGTCGAATTTTATTCCTAGATAGGTAGGATTGTCCTCCTTTGGTAGTGGTTTGTTGTCCAGGTATAAGTCGACTTGTTCAGGTTTTGTAGAGAGTGAGAATAGTGTTGACACTGTCTTGTTTTGGTTTATTGTGACCCCCAAGTGTCTGCCCATTTCTTTACTGCATTTATGGCTCCTTGCATTCTGATCTTGGCAGTTCCTATGTATTCTGTTTGGGTCCATATGGCCAAGTCGTCTGCATGGAGTGCCTTGTGAATGTTAGATGTAAATTGTTTGGGGAGATCATTGATAAAGAGGATGAAGAGTGTAGGGATATTGCACTTCCCTGTGGAACCCCATCTTCTAGTCTGACCAGCTTGCTTCTGTGTCCTTCCAGTTTGACTCTTGCACATCGTCTGTGTAGGAAATCTCTGATCCATGTGTACATGTGACCTTTGATCCCGCTTTGTGCTAGTTTTAGCAGGAGTCCTTTTTCCAGACTTTGTCGAAGGCTTTAGTCAGGTCGAAGAAGGTGGCCAGCAGCTTGTGTTTGTTCTGGAAGGCATCTTCAATTTCTTGGGCAAGATAGGTGGTTTGGTCATCTGTGCTTCTGTGTTTTCTGAAACCTGATTGGCAGTCATCTAGTATTTTCTTTTCCTCTAGAAAGTTAAGCAGCCTGTTGTTTACGAGTCGCTCCATTGTTTTCCCAAGGCAGCTGAGGAGGCTTATGGGACGGTAGCTTTCTTTGTTTTCCTTGGGCTTGCCTTTTTTTGCTATAGGATTATTTCCGCCTCCTTCCATTCCTTTGGATATACTCCTTGCATCCAAGATTGGTTTAACAGGTCCAGGAGGTGTTGTCTGCCACCTGTTCCTAGGTTTATTATCATTTCGTTTGTCACCCCATCTGGTCCTGGTGCCTTTTTTTCTTTAGTTTTTTTATTGCGCTGTCCAGTTCTTTGAGAGAAAAAGGTTTGTTCATTGTGTCTTGTTTGTCTGCAAGTTGTTTGTTTATTTTTTTTTAGTTCTTTTTTTGTTTCCCTGACTTTGATTTTGGACATGTGTATGTTGCTTTCTTTTGCAAAGCCATCCGCAAGAATGTTTGCAGCTATTTTGCCCGTGTAGGTTTTCCTCCATCTTCTATGACTGTGCAGGCATGGCTGGTGGTGTTTTCTTCATTTAGGCTCTTTACAAGCTGCCATAGTTTTGTGCTGTCTTTTTCCATGTTTAGTGTTGCTGTTTTTTCCTGCCAACTTTTTCTAATGCATGTGAGTTTTCTTTTTCTGTATATGGCTTTGGTGTTTGTTGTGTTCTGTGACATTTGTGTCAGATGGGTCTTGTTCCATTTTGTTCGTGCTGCTGTGGCTTTTTCATGTGATTGTTGTAGTTCGTTGGTCCAGAAGGGTTCGTAGTGTTTTCTTCTTCCTCTGGGGATTGATTTTTGTGCTGCTTTTAGTATGATGCTTGTGAGAGTTGTAATGTTTTTCTGGATGTTGTTTGTTGTGTGGGTTTCTGTCAGTTTACCTTCAGTTAGGTTTCTGTACAGGTTCCAGTTTGCCCTTTTGTAGTTCCAGCTGGCTATTTTTTTCCTGTTTTCTGGTGACTTGAGCTTTCCAACAGTAATAATGATTGGTTTGTGGTCGCTTCCTCCTAGTTGTTTCATCACCTCTCTTTCTGCACATCTCTGGATGTCTTCTGTAGCTATTGCCAGATCGGGTGTGCTTTGTGTTCTCCATACTCTTGAGTAGAAAGTTGGCTCTGAATCAGGTTTGTTTATGAGTATGAGTAGGTTTTCCATCATCCATTCCTCTACTTCATCTCCTCTTGAGTCCATAGTAGCATATCCCCCAGCTGGGGAGTGGCTGTTAAAGTCGCCTAGGATTATTTGGTTCTTCTCAGCTGTATGTATGCTCTCTAGTTCTAATTTCTTATTGTTTGGGCAGTAGTAGTTTGTAACATGTATTGGTTCTGGGAGGACATGTATTTTGACTGTTAGGTGTTCGGCTTCACCTGTACTTCTGGAGGTTTCTGAGGCTGCGATGTTGTTTTTGACTAGTGTGATGATGCCTCCCTTGTGTCCGTCTCTATCCAGTCTGTATGTCTCATAGCCTCTGATGTAGAAGCGGCAGTTTTTATTTAGATGTGTTTCCTGTATGCATATGATGTCGATCTGTTGTTCATGTAGGAATTTTTGCAGTTCAAGTTTCTTTCTGGCAACGCCTTCTGCATTCCATTGCATGATCTTTAGTGTGTTGTTCTTGTTTTGACCAGTGGCATTACTCTGCTTAATCCTGGTTCTTCGATGCGCAGAGCTACTGTCAGTAGCTTGGGGTGGATCCCTTCGAGGCTTGGGATCCGGCGCTGCTCCCGCCTGGCAGCAGTCCACAGGAGCAACCCCATATCTAAGTAAATATCTGAGCATACTCACTAACCGTATTGTGCGTTGATGTCTTTTTCCATTTCTGGGTGCCCACGCCATTCTGGCTGACATGTCCGTCTTCAGTGGGGAAGTTATGGAGTCTTCCTATCCATGTCCTGGCTCTTCCCAACACTGCCTGCCAGGCATCAGAGGTTTTTAGGAGTTACCTTCTCCGCTTTTTTAAAAACCAAGGTGAGCTCCTGGGTGATCTTGGTGGGGGTCTGGACTTGTCCACACACAGGTGGGCCAAGCATCCGCTTCACCTATCGGGGGATCACACCTCACCAGGGGTTTTGTCTGGCTTACCCCAGCCATAGCCTGGTATTTTACCCCTTCCGGCATTGGGGGCCCAGTTATAGCGCCGGGGACTCGCTTTTGTCAGAGCCGTGTTAGTTTAAACGGGGAGCACCACGTGAAGGTACGGTTGACTTGACTGCAGGCATTTCTCATTATTTAGATGAGGCCTATAACAGTCCTTGCTCCCCTTATGAATATCTTATCTGGAATGAACATTTTCTCTTCAGCATTTTGAAATCATTTCACGCGTTGGTAAAAAATATATCAACCTTTATTAATCAATAATACACAATAACGCCACTATTTTCTCTCGACCCGCTGCGTATTGCTTATGGGCCAAAACGTGCAACTATAGTTATTTCCAAGCTACAACAAACAGAAACCGACCAATTGTATGGACTACATCGATAATAATACTAAATCTACTGCTTCTACGTGGACTTTTCAAAATTAAATAGTACAGCTACGTACTATTCACAATAATAATGAAAACAATACTACAATGACAGTATGTGTGGAAATTTCAAGTTTTCACATTAAAACAGTTCTCCCATCTAACGTATACACTTTCTTTGCAAATATCAAACATATCACAAAGTGTGATTAAAATTGGTCGTAAAGAACGAACGCGAAGAAGAAGAAGTTATCCCATCTGAAAAAGTTATTTGTTTCATTTGACAGAATAAGAGACATCCACTGCACAAGAACACTAATGATGTTAGGGGCACGAGAATCAAGCGTGACATGTCGTGGATGGCCCAGGCTGAGAGAAAAATTGGCCAGGTGAACACGGTTCCGACCCTACCAAAAGGGGAAAGATGATTCCCAATAGATGATATCATGACTCTTGTAAGAGAATTAGAGATTGTGACAACATGAAGGCTGATCTCGCAGTTAAGCAGCTGATAGACGATAATGCAAGGGATGATGATGTTGTATATACCGATGGGTCGGTTCATCGTGGTGAGAAGTCAGGCTGGGGTTTCTTGGCTAATTCGCATGGTAGGGTTGTTGCAGAACGAAGTAAAGAGTACAGGACAATTACTTCTAGTGTGAGGATGTAGGTTGAGGCCGTTACTGCTGTCCTCCATTGGCTCTCTGGGACTTCATTTACTGGGGCTGTTGTTGTATCTGACTCTCAGTCGGTGCTTCACAAGATCTTAAAGGGCAAGTTTCGGTAAGATTGGATGTCATCTATAGAAGTTTCTAACCTCCAGAGACTTACGTGAATATAATGTCCTGGGCATGCGGGTGTTTACGGTAATGAGAGAGCGGACAGGCTAACATCAGCAACATCTATTGTTGGAGAGTTGAAGTGGATAAGGGCATGTTCTTCGCAGTGCCGTGCTATGGTACAGATAGGTGGCCGCATCAGGCGGAACCATAAGGAAGGGGGTGGAGGCATAACCAGCGAAATCAAAATGTAATTTGAACCATTCAATAATTAAAAATCTTTACGCAACGGTTTTCTATATTGGTCTATGTTATTCCGATTTATGCGAATTTAAAGAGCGCCTCTGTCTAAACGCTTTCGGTACCCTGTTATTTCGATTTCTGGTGCATCGTTTGCGAGCGCTCGCCGAAAGATGTTTGATCTGACAGCGCGAAGCTATTATTTTTATTTGCAATATACCGCGCGACCGCTCCTAAAAGCTGAGGCGGAAATTGTCACAAAAGACAATTGCACGTCTTACGTGTTGATAGTTCTGCTTTGAGCTTACAATTACAAGTATTGACAATATTTGATTTTAATGTTAGTTTGTCTTGAGAAGTGGCTATGTTTTTTTGTTCCGATTCAGAAGCACTTGAGCTTTTCAGCTCTTCGGCTCGGTGCCATGGACATCGTAACCTTCGGTTCGGTGCCACGAACACCGTAAATCTGGGGAATCTGTGGCTTTTTCTGCCATCCCGCGGAATTGAACCCGCACACACAGAGGGATAGTCACCCGTAGTCCAACGCTCTACGAACACGCTGGGCAGACGGGCATGTGGCTATGTTTAAATCAGTAAATCAGATATACATAATATATCTGTATCAGTATAATATTTTTGCATTTATACTAATTCCGTTTTTGTGTTTAAAAAAAAAAAACGAATGCCATTTTCAAAGCGAATGAGATCACTTTTAATGATTTTGGATTCATTTGTGGCGACAAACTGTGGAGTCGCAACAGAAAAAACACCAACTATGATCGCCACAATAATCAAAACCGTATTAGAGGGGAAGGTTGAAGGACGACGAGCAAGATGAAGACTGATACACAAGTGGGAAGGAAATATAAAGAGATGGACAAATTACCGCCTGGCAGAATGCAGTATAAAGTCAAGAGGCAGGAGATTTTGGATGACCTTTTGGGATGTTCATATTTTTGTGGATGTCCATTTCAGTTTACCTTCGATGCGGAGACGGGAACTGCTGATAACATTGAACCAATGAATGACCTTGAACTTTGCTGGAAACAAACCATTTCCGTTACCGGCGTTATAGTATGTTATTGTTGTCACTTTCGATCAATGTAGTATTAACAAGTGCGCATATTGTTTAAAGTTTTACTATACAGTTTGCTCATGTCATTATAATAGAAGTGTGCCTGTCCTAGTACTGAATCTGTAAGTGTTGTCAGCCAACAGGGAATCAATGTTTCGCAGTGTCAATTTGCTAGCTTTCTCAGCTGTGATTCCTTTTTTAAAAAAAACGAGTATTTTTACATTTACAGGTTTTTAAATCACAGTTTTCTTAGACAGTAATGACTGTGACTGTTGCTCTAGTGCCTTGCAGTATGTTTACAAATGAGATAAATATCGAGTGATAAATGACTACACTACGAGTTATGTATAGTCGTAGTAAAAGTTAAAATCTATTTTAAGCATAGTTTCAGTTTGTTGCTTATTAATTTGTTCGTTCTCGTTTGTGGTGGTGTCTGTCACTGTGTAGCAAGTATTGAAATTGCTTTCTGTTGATAGTTTCTAATATGCAATGTCTTGGCTGTCCACACGCTACATTCTGTTTCTCACTATTGTTTACGAAGCTCGTGCTCATCTTTGTGTGCGTAGTTTTGTTACTTAATTTAATTATAAATAATGCATCCATTAGACCATTACTTAGTACTTACTATCCATTCTGGTCAGCATTTTATTCTGTTTTAATTATTGTCTTGTATCATTGTGTACTCTCTGCCTCCACAACTTTCATGCAGATAAATAATTTTTAATTAAATTTGATCAAGAATTGGAACATGAAACAGCTCAAATGTATAAAAAAGACAAGTTTAGGGAAAAAGTCACAGTAAAAAAAGTGGTTCCATAGGACATAATATTGTAAACAACATTAGTCTACC
Source organism: Arion vulgaris (assembly GCA_020796225.1). NCBI lineage: Eukaryota > Metazoa > Mollusca > Gastropoda > Stylommatophora > Arionidae > Arion > Arion vulgaris. Next base: position 10,927,132 of record CM036759.1, on the reverse strand, counting down.
TGGCTTTTAAATGGTATATTTAACAGAAACTGTAGTACTGTACTATCACAATTATTCATACTTAGTTAACCATTGCTTATATATTTTTGTGGTGAATGCATATGATTGTTTTGAAAAGTAAATTTCTTCTGCAGCTATTAACTTGTAATGGTTGTTTGTTTTGTGCTGTTTAATTAACTGGAATATGTTATCCTGTCTTTTCAGTTTCTACTCAAATCAGTGTTTTGTAAAACATTTCACATATTGATAGTCAACAACATGCCTTCAGCATTGATCTTCTTGGCAGAAGGAGCAGAGGAGATGGAAACTGTTATTACTGTAGATATTTTGCGCCTGGAGGGTAATATATATTCTCAACTAAACAATATTTTTGTGAAACCTTTTTTAAAAAAATAGTTTGCCTATTATGAATTCAGGCGTAGTTATGGCACCTAATATGACTCCTCTGACTAATTGTTGTGTGAAGACCTGCTTTCCTTATCACAAGTGTTTCTTGCTATTTAGGCTAGCCTTATGCTAACTTCGGAGGTACTTGTAATTTAGATCCCTAAGTAAAGGATCGTGAGCGACTGTAGCTCAAGCGGTAGTGAGCTCGATCACGAAACCTAGCGTACCTGGTTCAAACCCCACGGTGGGCAAGTTTGGAAGCAAATTCGTTTCCGTGGGATTTTTATCAAAGGTAAAAATAGACCTCACTGTTCAGAAAGCAATGGCAAACTATTGAACGTATAAGTGGTGCCTAGAAAATCAACGGCTCGTTTACTGTGGTTGATGGCTACGTCCTTTAGGATATGCCACGATTTTCATTTTTTTTTTCAAGTAAAGGATCAGGGAACCTGTAGTCCAACCGTGTGCACACCGGGAATTTGTTGTTCCATCTGGCCTCAAACCTCGGAATTTCCATGGCATATGGTCACTAATGCAGTATGTTATGAACTTTGCCATCTAGAACCCCTTTTAGAAAATAAGTGTTGCAATAAAAGATGAAGGAATTCACATAACATCTCATTCTGTAGGGTTGTGAGACATTTGGGGAATCGTAAACTGTGTCTTATCCTTTTGAGGTGAAGAGGTGCAATCGCTTCCATACCATTTTCTCTTCCCTAACTCACCAAGCTAGATACCTAATAACAACTTAGTATATGGATATGAGTGACATTGTAAGGTGTGCCCATTTTCATGACTCCCTCCATTGACCAGGTTGCTACCCGGCAACTGGCAGAATTTGTTATGAAATGTGACATATTAGTCAGCACCCTGCCAGAATGGATAAAGTATGTGTTTAACCAACACAATATGAAAACTATCAGCATGGTGGTCCTTAGCCTTCTACTGAAAACAACAACCTTGGAACTTCCTGATTTCCTTGGAACTATCACTTGTATGGTGACATCAGTTGTTAACTACAAAAATATTTTTTAAAACATGTTAGCTAATTAATTAGTAGCTGGGTAGACTTGAGTCTTCCTGAACCTTGGAATTATCTCTGTATTTTGATTGCAAAGCCAGCACTTCAACCAATTTGCTCAAGTCAGAGCACAATGCGACATGTTGAATCTCAAGTAGTAGCATGTCCCTTGCGGAATGCCGCATTCATCACAGCCTGCCAGAAAAGCTCTCAGTCTCTTGCAAATTCTCCTGCCTCTTCTAGCGTCATGTTCAAGGTTTCTTTGATGTCCTGCTGCCACCTTCACCTTGGTCGTCATCTGCCTCATTTTCCAGGAACCATGCCTTCCTTTATATTTTCTATCCAGACAGCTGTGGCGTTTAATGTGACCAAAATATCTCATCTTCTGGGACATGATGTTATTTATGAGCCAATGCTCCTTGTTATGCATGTTGAATCATAGACATACATCTCTCGCGATACCCGAATCATAGACATATATTAATTTTTGCTCTCATAAAAAAAAAAATGATTCCATTTATACTAGTGAAATTTATTTCTGTGTTGTTTGGTATGAAAGACCTAAATAACTAATGAATCCCTTGGATCTCTTCATCTTTGCATTCGTTATTATCAACCAAGTTAAATCTCATTGTGATCTGTGTTGTTTGATCAGAGAACATGAATACGCTGCACCCTAATTGATAGACACTTATCCATGTAGGACAGACGCATACCAAAAATTTATGTCTAAATCACATGGATATCCATGTGGTTAAATTACACAAATAACTGTATATCAGTTACTAATGATTATACACGTTATTTATATTACTTGGATGTAGCTATAAATTATATACAGCTGTGAATCATTTATTAAATTATATATATATAATAATATTATAATATATATATATATATAATGTACACTGCAGTAAAACTATGTACATGATCAATGGTAAAACACAAAGTGCGATAGTTTTACAAAGAACTTTAACAGACCAGTCTTTTGTTGTACTTAGTAAAGTTGTCTTTGTGGTTTGTTTATTTTGCTATTATTGAATCAGACAGAGATAATAGTAAATGTTGTCTACAGTAACTTACAGTGTTTATACTCTTATTTCTTTTAGCTGGATGTTGTAATTGCTGGAGTTAATGGTGTTGGTCCAGTGGTATGCAGTCGAGATGTCAAAATTGTCCCAGATAAGGGCTTGAAAGAAGCTCTTGCTGCAGGCCCCTATGATGTCCTTGTTTGTCCAGGTGGTGCAAAAGGGGCAGAAAATTTGTGTAAAGTAATGCATATTTTATTACTTTTTTTCTATTATCTATTCTTCCTAGTTATCTGTCCATAGGAATGCCATTCAAAATATTTTCATATTAGATACACTTCTCATGAGTCTCCAAGTTAAACACAAATAGGATTCATACTTTTAGCGACAGATGTCTTTGGGGAAATTCTCAGACTGAGATGGTATGACAGAGTGACGAACACAGACCTGTAGTTAAGGACATAAACCAGATTTGATCCATGTCAGGAAGAAAACAAATGGTGAAATGTCTGGCATACTCTGCTGAAGACACGATCGAGTATCACTAGACAAGTTCTTGAATGAAACCCACAAGAGAAATTGAAAAGGGATGCTATAAACAGACGGAGGAGACTTTTTGAGGAACTGGTGGATATCGGATTATCCTGGAAAGTCATTAAGAAAATGCCCAGAGACTGAGGAAATTGGAGGACAACAGTTGACATCAAATACTTCACATGGAGCAGAAAGGAATTAAGTAACAATTTTCATAACAATAACTTTTTGTTTTCATTTTTGCCATTTTTCCTTTATAACTTGTACATTTGCTTCATTTACATTTTTTAGCAGCTCCTACTGAAAGGGTTTGTATTATTCCTCTCTCATATGCTATTTCCCTCAGAATTCAGAAGTTGGCAAGGCACTGAAAGATCAGGAAAGCAGAGGAGGTTATCTTGCTGCAATTTGTGCTGGTAATTTATTCAGCATTATTGTATTTTTTAAATTTTGTAAGTCTCTTCTTCTTCTTCTCATTCGCTGATGTTCAATGTCTACCCAATGAGTCCGGTTCTCTGAATGTATGTTGTTGTATTTGTTAGTTCATCAAGGCTTCCAAAAAGCTTTACTTTTTAAGTAAGAACTTGATGTCATTTCTGGAGACATGTAGCCACCATTGCCTTTATGTCCAGTGTATGCAGATATTGATGAGGGATCATACTGAAATCATTCCATCCGCAGTTTCTATAGAATAACGGCTTATAAACTTCTTGTCTTGAAGAGGCTTTCTTCTGTTTTGCTTTCCCTGCAAGTTCCTGGAAGAGTCCTTCTTGTTATATTCCCCTCTCGCCCGAGTGGTTACCAGGGCCCAAATTTTGGGTGTAAAGAATAGAACCACTGTTACCTTGCCACGCATTTCGTTAGAGGCGACTAAGGAAGTTTGGCTGAAATCGGATGCATGTGTCCACTAGGGAATGCTAAACCAAAACAAATGCTTGCAGAAAACGGATGCACCAGGCTGTAAGGCGCATAACACGACCCCTCACAGTGAGGAATGGGATAACAGATTCTACGGTTGCCAATCTACCTAGGAGATTTAGCCATGCAGTAAGAATGTCAGACCTACCATCACGAGGGTGGCCAAAACTTACTGCAGGAAGAGGTCGGCACAAACGGGAAGCAGAAATCATAGAAATTATATCCTACAGAACTGCCCCCAGTATGCAGACTTGAGAAGAAAGAGGTGACCCAAGACAAACTGTATGGCGTGGCTGATAATCTGAGGCAGACGGCTGTCTCTATTAGAGAATCCGAATTCCCAATCTAGTGAGAACGCAGAAGAAGAAGATATTCCCCTCTGGTTTTCTCAAACAGATCCATCGACAGTGTTGTTTCTTCACCTCTTGGTTCACTTGGATCTGTTTCTTTCTCATCATAAGCTCTTAATTTAGAACCCTAACATACCATCTGAGTCCCTCTATTCTGCGCAGACACCAGTTGACAAATGTTTGCAACTATTAGTTACTGTTTTAGTCGTTGAGAAATTTGGATACCAGTTTTATAATCCTATTATTTCACAGTATCGTAAACCAGTAGGGGCATTGGCTAGAACAGCTCTCAGATGGACAGCGGATGGGAAGAGAAGGCCTGGATGTCCAAAGGAAACACGAAAAGAACTGTGGAATGACGTGGGAGATGGTTGGTTGAAAGGCAGTAGAACGACAACAGTGGAAGTCTCTTGTGGAAGCCTTATATGTCAATCGGAACATGAAGAGGATATAGATATAGATTATTTCACAGAGACTTCAAAAATGTAATGAAATGTGCTTTGTTTATATTTTATTGGAAAAACATTCTCATTTGATAAACAACTATCTTGGAAAGATTGAAGCTATATGATGTTTTATATATTAACATATATTAAATGTTCTTCATCATTGCAAATATCTTTGAATAATACTCTACAGTATGTATTAGATCAGAACCCATGATATTGTGCAACTACATGATTAATTTTGTTGTTCTTCTTTGTTTATTCTAGTACAAACAACTATTTGTGATTTTATGATTTTCAGTCATTGTTATCCAAGTTTATAGCCAAGCTACATTCCTTCTGTTATTTACGTAGACGAAACACATAAAATACACAAAGTAATATAGTTTTCTTATTCGTTACCTTTCACTCCTAGAGAGGCATAAGTTTGCAATCAAGGTTTTCCAATCCAAGGCTATCTTGTCCAGATGTCTCCGCTCTCTCCACATTTTCATATGATCATGCATTCTGTTTCCAACTCCCACCTCCAAGTGTTCCTGGGTCTTCCCTTGCCTCTATTACCGAATATAGTTTTACAAAGCACAAAAACAAGATACAACAACATTGGTAACAGTAAAGGGTGGATTTGTGTTGATTTATTTATTTAGGGATAGATGGCCAAAAAGTTGGGGCACCTTAAGAATGTAGATTTAAACCCTGGTATTATGAGGGTTTAATGACCTTTTAATGTATGGTACCTTTTAATGATAAAATATAAATTTCATTCCTCTCTGCAAAAGCATGGGAAAAACGGATTTATTTCTCAATGTAAAAATTAATGGAATTTTGAATATGTTGTAAATACTGAATTGAATAGAATTTGTGTCTACACACTCAGCACCCTATAGGTGCCTAATCTCATTCAGCTGTCTTTTAACAAGCAGGAAGTATCAGAACACTTAATTTCGCCTAAATCAACTGGACATAAATTTGAACATCAGGTGTGCAAATCCAGTTATAGGCACTGAGCTATGCCAACTCTAATCACTGTAAGAAAAATGTTATTACATTTGTAAACTATTTTTTTTCAGGTCCTACAGCTTTCTTGGCTCACAATATTGGTAAAGGCAAAAAGATAACATCTTATCCTAGCATGGCAGACAAACTGAAAGGTATGTAGATTTAGTGATTAGCAAGCGTCTTCTTCACTGCACTTTGGACAGGTTCATAGGGGCTCTGATTTCCTCCGCAATATCTTTACCAGTGTATACATTTAATTAAATGTCTGGTGCTCTTAGCAAAGTGTTCATTTCTGGCTGTTCCCACTTTCACTCACATCTCTGTCGCACTTAATAAGGATGTAGAATCAAAGCTATTTTCAAAGTCATATAGATGGCCTGTTGTTCTTATGGCAATTGATATCTGTACTATCCCTTGATTGTCCTTCCTCTACCACTGCTGTATCAGCCAGGTGATCTGCTCGCTCCTTGCCTTGTACTCCTGCAGGCTGTGGTACATAAATAAAGGTTTAACTTGGCTATTCTGGATGTGCTCAATGTGTCATGACATTTCTGCCATATATCCTGTCGGAATTTTCTTAAGCATATTCATTGTCGCTCAGTATACATAGTGCTAACTCCGATATACTCAACCACTTCAGAGAGAAGGCACTGCCATCCTGGCAGTTGTCCATCTTGAGCCCGCTGTAAATTCCCATGCACTCCGTCTGCCTCTTTTCGCTGAGTCATCAGTATGCACTACAGGATCAGCATTCCGTGTGTATTCATCTAACATTGCCTTGACTTTCGTATTTGCTATAGCAGGAACCTGATTGGCGCAGCTTCTGTCCAGTGTGATGTGTGCAGAATAGGTAATGTTATACTGTCCCTGAGATGGGCCAGGTGGACCTTTAAAATGACGGCTCGACCGCAATCAGTTACAGAAGAGAGTTACAACTAAGTAATTAGAAAAGATAAATATAATCTAGTAAGTAGTTAAGTAACAGAACTTTATTCTTTATTAGGAACTTGCTAATAAACAATGTTTATTGTGTTTAAACAGGGAGTTACCAGTACTCTGAGGAACGAGTGGTTGTTGATGGCAAACTAATTACCAGCCGTGGACCTGGAACATGTAATGAATTTGCTCTGGCCATTGTGGAACATGTCCAGGGCAAGGAAAAGGCAAACTCACTGATCAAGCCAATGCTCATTAACTTATAAAAAGCCCCTACAATTTGGAGCACAATTATATGATGTCACAGTTAAAAATATTCACACTGCTAATTTTACCATGTGTTTAATTACTTTTAGTTTATGATAAATGTCATTGATGAAAAAGAAAATTAAACATAAATTGAGAATTTAATGTCTTTCTATGTTTGTTATAGAAATATTATGAACAAATATATTTTCATTACCTTGAGAGAAAAAGGGGGTCTCAGTGGCTAAGTGGTTAAGACTTTGCCTTGCATTCTGAAGGTTGCGAGTTCCAATCCAGACCGTTCTGTTCGTAAGTGCATTTGCTTCAGAGACCCTAGGATTGTTGCAGGAGCTACGGAGTTTGTGTTTTATGCTATACTCCCAGCAGTTGGTGTGTCATTTCTGCGGAGAGGGACCGAGCCATATGGGGTAAAACCTGATCTAATTAAGTCAAACCTTCGGCTTTAGACCCTTTAGTTAACAAAAGTAAAATTTCCGATGACATGCATTTTTATATAGCCCTATGTGAATCATGGACCATTACACTAGCATTAAAAAGGTAAATTAAATTTTTTGAAACATAGTGCGACATAAATTTCATAGAATGCCCAAATAGTAGGTAAAATATAGACATCCCACCTACAAGACCTGAGCATCAAGAAACATTGACTAATAAACAATAGCATGTCTGAGAAACTGAAATATTTTGGTCATATTAAAAATCAGAGTGGTTTAGGAGAAAAATAATGACATGGTTCCTGGAAAATTAGTTAAAGGATGTCCAAGATGACAACACGACATTAAGGCAGAGGAGTTTCAAGGTTGTGAATCTCAGTTGCTGACCAGATTGAGAGAGATGAGTGTCGATATTTATTCAGCCCGAAAAGAATGACATACCAAATACACAAAAAAAGATTTATTAATCAATATCGAACTGGCGTGTTCTGCTGTTGGATTTCTTAAGGTTGGGATCGAAGCACCTATGGGCATATCCTGAGTGCTATGATGGTAGTCCTCATATAACTGAATACAACAATGTGGGAGGAAGGAGAGCTGGCTAGAGATCAAGTCTTTCAGGCATGCTATGTTGAAAACAACATTCTGCAAAGGACATTATTATTATTATATTCCTCTCATATGATTATACGTTACATAGGGCTTGCAAGTAATTTCTCTATACTGTAATGGTTCCTGCAGAATGGCATCAGCAAATGACAATGTTCTAATCTTTTCCATCAAGTTGTTCTGTGATTTTCACCGTGTATATGTTGAACGTGAGCGTCTGTAGCTCAAGCGGTAGTGAGCTCGACCATGAACCCAAGCGTAACTGGTTCAAACTCCACGGTGGGCAAGTTTGAAAGCAAATTCGTTTTTGTGGGATTTTACAAAAGGTAAAAAGACCTCACCGTTCAGAAAGCAATGGCAAACTACTGAACGTATAAGTGGTGCCTAGAAAATCAACGACTAGTTTACTGTGGTTGATGGCTACGTCCTTTAGGATATGCCACGATTTTCATTTCATATGTTGAACAAGACTGGTGAAAGAAGAGAGCCTTGTGGCAAACCTGAATATACTGTCATCCGTTCAGATGATCAACCACCACATCGTAGTACAACCTTCCTTGTGAACAGCGAAACAGCTATCCATCTTATAAATAGAGGGTGCACTTGGAGTTTGATAAGCTGGTGCATGAGATAATCGCGGGACACTGTTGTATGCGTCTTTCAAGCTCACCACCATCCCACGTTTCGATACCTGTACGGATACCCTCAAATACACATTTTTACACCATGTCTTCTTCTTTGCGTTCGTTCTTTACGACCAATTTTAATCACTCTTTGTGATATGTTTGATCTTTGCCAAGAACGTGATACGTTGCACACTGGTTTGGTAGACCCTCAAACACATAGACATAGTCGGGATATTATATGCTTTGGTTTCGTCTGAAAGAAATTATTTGTGATCATAAGGTTGAGTTACAGATACATTTCCAAAAAATCGCTCTCCATTTTTATGTACTTTTCTAACACCAAGTTTTCCTAGACGGTTTGGACGGAAATAATTGTCCTGATAAAAAGAATACGAAGTAGACAGCAATGCTTTTCAGCTACATAATGCGAACATGAGGTTTGGAGTATTTAATGACAGGGTGTAGAATACAGGAATGAAGAGCAAGAAAGTCAGAGGGAGAAGACATGGCATTGTCTGACATCATAATTCGACAAGAGATCGGTGTCACAACTAATACACTGTAAAGGAAAAGAGAGAGAGAGAGCGAGTTGTGGAGAGACATGAAGGCCTTCTCCGGCCGGCATGACACTTGATTGCTTGAACAATTAATCGTAATCTGGTACACAAGTACCCCATATAGAAGAGTAGAAGACTATACAAATATCTTAGCGTGGTCTGGCGATACTCAAAACATTGACCTCTGCACATCTTAAGTAATGACAGTTCGCACTCCTGCATAATCAATTTATGTTGAATATAGATTAGGAATCCTAACATGAGCAAGGCCACAAAGTGAGCGATTGTAACGTGTATATAATGAGGAAATGTGAGTGATCTCTACAGATACTCCTGATATGACTTTTTCGATAAACCATATACACTATATCCAGAGCCAACTATAAAGTTATCTAGAGTTGGCTGTGCTCTATCCCAGGCAAAGGATATGGGTGTAATATCAGAGACACACTCTTCCCTGAAACATTACCGGCATTGAGGGCATGCCAAATACGAAAAACATTGCTCATGAAGTGCACACAAAAGCATGTTCTATAAATTTCTTATCCTGCCGTTGTGAGGCAAAGCAGGATTAGAGAAAAGAAATAAAGAAGTTTGAGAATGCAGGGAGAGATCCAATGGAAAAGCAGACCTCGAAATTGAATAGTTGATAGATAGTAGTGCGGGAGATGATGATGCTGTTATGTGCACTAATGTCCGATGGGGAGTAAAAACAGAAGGGCTTTTTTTTCTCTTTTTGAGTGAGAGATGGAAGCAGATTTGAGTGTACATGACCGCTACCTATAATATAAAGCAGTTGAAGCTGTTACTAGAGCTCCAGATGGTCATCTCAAATCCCATTAATCAGAATAGTCATCATATTAGAGACTCAGTTAATGATTCGAAAGATACAAAACGGATCCTTGAGGCATGACTGGAGGACAGACATACATATCTCATCCCTTCAGAAACTTGTATGAATTGACTGTCTTGATCGTGCTGGGGCTCAGGGAAATGAACAGACTGGCGTGCTAAAATTGAAGACACATGTAAAGAGGACACTGAGTACGAACAGAGGCAACATACTGAGATCAATAAATGGTGGCCTTCTAGAGAAGGATACATAGGTAAACACGTAAAAACAAAGTACTACAGTTTTACAAAATACATAAACAGTGACGATAAACAGCAACGTTTCGACCAAAAGGCCTTTATCAAGCAAACAATACAACAAGAATGACGAATTTCGAGGAACACTACAAATGGACGATTACATGTGGAAACATAAACCTATCTGATGAAAATCTGGGAATAAAAACGAACAACGAAATGAGTGCAACACAAAAACCGAGAGTGGAAAAGGAGAGGAACAATAAACAATATAGTGGATAAATGACACATATATGGAGCAAACACGTCATTCTTGTTGTATTGTTTGCTTGATAAAGGCCTTTTGGTCGAAACGTTGCTGTTTATCGTCACTGTTTATGTATTTTGTAAAACTGTAGTACTTTGTTTTTACGTGTTTACCTATTTTTCCAAGTTTTACTGCAGTCTCCACCCTTTTTAGAGAAGGATACAACACCAAATAATCAATGGTAATGAGAGTAAAAAGATATTAGCGTACACACTCTACGTCAACTGCCGATGAAGACTAAACACAAATGAACCGTCGAAATACAATAATGTTGATTCTTAAACATTGAATACTGTTTGTTGATTTATGACACAGCAATCCCTAACAATTTAATACTTCTTCTTCTTCTTCTTTGCGTTCGTTCTTTACGACCAATTGTAATCACTCTCTGTGATATGTTTGATCCTTGCCAAGAACGTGTATACGTTGCACATTGGTTTGGTAGGCCCTAAACGCATAGACTTCTATACGTTTAGGACACATGCATCCGATTTCATCCAAACCTCCTTAGTCGTCTCTTACGACATGTGTGGCAGGTAACAGTGGTTCTATTCTTTACACCCCAAATTTGGGCCCCGGTAACCACTCGGGCGCAATTTAATACAATGTCTAATACAATTTAAGGAATTTGGATATGAACTTTGTATGAGTAGGATTTATACCTACGGGGACAATTAGTGGGGGTTTTTTTAGAAAGCCAGCGATAGGAACCGTCATCCTGAAAACTTTCGACATTTGATAGATCTACCATTAGTGCACGAGATCGGTTCAGTAAACATAATAATGATGCATTAAAGATAGTTTAGCAGTGTTTAAGAAGAATCAATAACACTGTATGAGTAAGAATCGGAGACAATGAAAAGTCAAACATTGTACATAATTACGGTTTATGTGCAAATTGTACGCAACCTAAAAGGCATGAAGCCGAAGTATTGACTTCATTGCACTGTGTTTTAACCAGTATAGCTCGGTCTCTCTCCACATAACTAGCACGTCACCTGCTGAGAGTATTGCACAAAATACGAACTCCGTAGATCCGGCAACAATCTTAAGGGTCTCTGAAACAAAAATACACTTGTGAACAGAAAGGCGCGGTTCGGATTCAAACCGACGACATTCGGAACGCAAGGTAAAGGCTTAGCCACTTGCACAATCTATTATACCAGCTAGGAATTCAAATAAGGAAATGTTACAAGAAAATAACAATATGAAATAAGTACTAGTGATAATACACATTCTCTTAACATATACATTAACATACAAGCAAATGTTTGGACAAAGGTGTAGCAATACGATAAATTTATAGTATATGGCCTTTTTCGTCTTTACAGACGGTCAATTGGCAAGTGTTTTACTGTGACAACTTCTGAGTTTTCGCTTTCTCTCTTGTCGTTCAGCTCGTATATAAGTCTCTTCTCAAAAGACTCTGCGCCCTTTCGTAATTTGGCTTTCCACACAACTCTGTCATCAGCTAGTCCCTCCCATGTGCTGGGATCTATAGAAAAATTTTTCATTGAGGCTTTGCAGACATCTTTATATCTGAGCAGTGGTCTGCCCTGTTGCCCCTTCCCCTCCGAAAGTTCACAGAACAACATTTGTTTTAGTATGCGGCAAGTTTCCATTCTTCTCACATGTCCCAACCATCTTAGTCGTCTACTGTTGATCATGCCCATGATGGAAGGCAGTTTTGCACGTTGCAGTACTTCAGAGTTGGTTATCTTGTCGTACCACCTGATGTTCATAATCTTGCGGAGACATCGAAGGTGAAAGATGTTAAGTCTCCTCTCGTGTCTTGAGTAGGCTGTCCATGTTTCTGAGCCATATAGTAAAGAACTAATTACACAGGCTCGATATATTTGGATCTTCGTCTGCAATGTCAGTTTTGTGTTGTCCCACGCTCGCTTTGATAGTATGCCGAATGTAGTAGCCGCACTCCCTACACGAGCGTTGATTTCTTCATCAAGAGAAAAGCTGGCAGTGACCGTCGACTCAAGATAGCAGAATTTGTGAACTGGTGTTAGATGGTTGCCATTTAAGGTGATATTTGATGTGTTACCTCCCTGACATAATACAAATTTATAGTAAAAGGAGCCGAAATAAGAGAGCCTGAGAACACATCTAGAATATTCTGATAAGATTTAAGATTCTTATTTTAAAGAACATTTACACATTTGAAATACTAAAAAAACATATGACTGTATTTGGTTTTGTTTATTAACGGTAATAAACACAACACAAAATATTGTTTTCTTAAAAAAGCTATGAGTCATGAGTCGAAAAAAATTCATAACATTTATTTCAAGGGTCGATCAAGCGACATATAATTTAGTGTCTAGCGACAAAAGATTGTCTTTTTTTATAGTTGGCAGCTCTATTTTTAAATTTCCAGCAGTGTTTGGACGTAATAGAGCATAGCATAGGATTGAGGGGGAATGAAAGTGTTATGATAACTACAACTGTTTGTGTATGGCATCAAGTTCATAATGTTTTCATACAGGACAACTTTATTGCAATAATCAAGTGAATGTTGAGTTCGTAAAATTTCAGTTGAAGCTACTAACCTTGACAATAATATTTTAGAGACTCAGACTAAACCAACGGGTTTGTATTGGTCTCGAGTTAGGAGGTTCAGTCAGTGTCAGTGTGACACTCAGTTGTCGTTGTTGAATGTAGTATATGTGACAGTAATAAGTAGTAGTAATTTAAGTAATTTCAAAATAAGACACTTTAGACACTAGCAAATAATACTGTCACACAAATTGAAACGCCAACCAACAACTGTAAAGGGAACAAAACCATTCTCATCATAATCATTGTTTCACAAAATTTTAAAACTGGACATTGTAATGATTAATGATTGTTGTATTTTGTATTATTAGTCTTAGTTGTTGTAAATATGAATTTAATTAATATGTGTCGTTTGTTATTGTTAATAAAAAAGGACGAAAATTATTAAGAACTTATATGGAGAAAATGGAAAGACTAATTTGACACAATAAAATGTATTTTACACAATTTTATATAATAGTATAATAGTCTTTAATAGTAAATTAAATATTTTAATTTTATTGATGGTTAGATGAAAAAAAACCAGTATGGAACGGAACTGATAAGAAAACAAAGATCAGAATTCTAAGATCATGCACATTCCCAATTACAACATATGGGTGTGAAGCATGGACATTTAATAAAGCAGTGGAAAAACAATATATGTGCTTTTGAATATAAGTGTTACTGAAGAGACCTCTGTATATCTAGAACAGAGAAGAGAACTAATAGATCTTTCCAGAAAGAACTCAACATTTTTTTTAAATGGCTGATGCTACAAATAAGAAAGAGAAAATTGCGATATTTTGGACATATAAAAAGACATGAAGGCCTAGAAAAGACCATCATGGAAAAAGGCATACTGGCAAAGAGAAGAAGAGGAAGACCACGGAGAAGATGGATTCAGGATGTAACTGATGGTTTGAACATGGCAGAGGCAGGACATCTGACCTATGGAGAGAAATTCCGCACGACTGTTGGCTGGCAAAGTTCTGCTGAGGACAAGCTATTTGATGATGATGATGATGATGATACATAATTATAATATGATAATAACCTTACAATAAATATATGATAACTTGTTAAGTTGTTATTTATGCAGAAAATGAAAACACCATCCTGTAGTAGCAGTCACTGGTCAGTATTTACTGTTTGTAGTGTTAGTGCTGTTATTTATAAGAAACAGGAAACATCACAATGCAATATCAAAATAAACAATGCAACACTGAAACAAGTCCACCGATTCAAGTATCTGGGAACATTCCTAACATCAGATGTAAGATGTACAAAGGAGATACGGAATAGAATAGCTCAAGCAGCTTTTATGAAAATGAAAAATGCACTATGCGTGAATTCACGACAAATGACACTGGAAACTTGCACTGCTATATTGAACCAATACTTATGTATTGCAACGAATCATGGACCATGAACAAGCAATCAATATGATTGTTGGAAACCACAGAGATGTAGTTTTACAGAAGAATGCTGAAAATTCTATGTGCATCGAAGTAAACAAATGATGTTTTAATACAGGCCTGCACACAAATAAACCTTATCAAAAGAATAAGACAATCAAGGTTCTTCGGGCATATAATACGAAGAGGAGGTTTAGAACATTTGACAACAAGTAAAATACATGGAAAGAGATATCATGGAAAGCAGAGGGGAAAGATGGATGGTCTGGCTTCGTTGTTTGACAAGAAATCGACATCAGAACTGATTAACTGCACTAAAAAGATAGAGTTGTAGAGAATGATCGCCCATGTTGGTAGGCAAGGCACTTGATTGATTGTTGTTAGTCAAGTGTTTATTCTAAACTTGAGTTAGCAAAATGGTTCCTTATTTGGTAGTTCTTTTACTATTATATTACAACAATAACAAGTTGTATTACAACCCTCATCAATCGCTAAGCTAAAACATATATTATTGAGTTGTTTGAGGCTAAAGGTTTGATTCCCAATGAACTTAATAAAAAGTATTGTAATATTTTAAATCTTGTTAATTGTTAATACAATTAGTAATTCCATTATAGTAATTTTTATAGAAGATTGGTGGAGGACATAAACACAGTCTTATAATGCAGGTATCAGAACTTTGTGTTCTGTAGTTTGAAAGAA
This sequence comes from Arion vulgaris, assembly GCA_020796225.1. NCBI lineage: Eukaryota > Metazoa > Mollusca > Gastropoda > Stylommatophora > Arionidae > Arion > Arion vulgaris. The sequence goes on along the minus strand of CM036759.1, from coordinate 10,911,957 downwards.
GCGTGCAATGAACAACAATAACAATTATAATATGCCGGAGAATGTTCCGAATCCACTTTCTCCAAGGGACTGGGCCACTAGGATTCAAATTCATGGCATTTTATCCAAGAAACCGTTAGGCCATCAATCAAACAGGTGGACAAAGAGGTCTGTACAAATTATTATTTTATTCTATTTTCTTACATTTTGTTTAACATTGTACATGCTTGCATATATTTGTACTTATAAAATAATAATGAGGTTAACATGTTGAGATAATGATAATTATTTTGTCTATATTTTTCTGTGTACACCTTTAGAAATCATTTTGATTGTGTCCAATTACTTCTGAAGTCAGAGAGTGTGGGGACACTGTATGGTGGGGGACACTGATTAAAAGAAAAGCAGGCCTTCATGTAAATACCAGGCACCCTGACTACGCCTGAATTCATAGCATGCGAATGCAAGAAGAAGAATATCCATGGAACAAAAACATGAATGGTTAATCTAAACCTATCTTCCTAAAATTACAGACATCCTCTTCATGCTTGGTGGCACATAAGGTTTCATTGATGTTTTTTCATGCTCTCCTGTCCCTTACAAATCTTTGGTGAAGTTTTCCATTTTATAGAGATACTGCAGATAGTTCTTCGTCCATTCGCCTCTATGTTGTTTTTGGTATTTTTTTTTCGTTCTTCTCCCCTCCGTTATTCTTCTGAAGGCTGATTTAGCTGAATTCATCTGTAGCCATTTACATCTCTTTTCTTTTATGATGATATTCTTTGTTTTCTGTTTAGTTTAGATAGGCCTGCTGCTAGATATTCTTTCTGGTCAGAATATTCTCATGATTCTGTACAGGCATGAGTGGAGGAAAGTAGACAGTCTCCTAGTCTCTCATGTTGTCATTCTCCAGCACTAGAGCAGGATAGCTAAACAAAAATAAAACTTTTTATAGTTCACATTCGGTTTCTTTGATAGAGACCCTTCTTCTTTGAACGCTTCATATCGGCCACTTGTTAACCACTCTTTGTGATTTGTATGTGATCCAAGCCTAAGAGCAATTGTACGTTGTACCAGTTATGAGCTTACAAGTAGGCCAGTGCATCCGATTTCTGCGACACTTTTTATTTGTTAGGCGCCCATGTGGTTCCGGGGCCCGCAAGGAAGCACAGAATAGTACCACTGCAACCTACAATGCATGTCGTAAGAGCGACTGATGTAGGCCCTAGGGATGCTATCCTAGTAAATAAAAAGCAGCGCAGAAATCAGATGTACTGGCCTACTTGTAGGCACATAACTGGCACAATGTACAATCGCTCTTAGGCTCAGATCACATACAAATCACACAGTGGTCGATATGGAGTGTTCAAAGCAGAAGAAGAACATTTGCTAGGTTAGCTTCCTAGACCCCTACCTCAGTCGCCTCTTACAACATGCCTTGTAGGTCACAGGTACTATTCTTTGCTGCCCTTAAGGACACAAGCTACTATAGACCCTAAATTTCCAGATTGGTCTCTTGGTAAAAGTGACTTTTGTTTCATCCTGACAAAGGCGGTTTTAGCTTTATTCAAATGAGATTTAATATCTGCCTCTGTTTCGCCTTGTTGAGTCACTACCCAGCCAATGTATATGAGCTGTTTTATAGTTTCCCAGTATTTTATTATCTATAAGTACTGTGATATTGAGTTTTTCTTCAAAATGTTTAATTTTTGTTCGTTGTCATATGGTCAACAGCTCATGCTACATTACTCAATTTAGTTATATTCTTTTGTATGTTCTGGTGTTTGTGTGCCAAAAATGAGATAACATCTGCAAATTTGAGACTTTCCAGCTTAGTGAACAGGGTCCACCTTATACCTGTTGGCTTTTGCTCCATGGTGTTTTGTAGGATCCAGTCATTAGACAGGTTGAACAGAAAGGAAGACAAAATATATGACAATACGTTCAATCATTGGCTAGTGTTCCTCCCCCTAGCTGTAAGCCATAAGGATACATTTGTAGTAGGTTATGGTGTGTTGTACAAAATAGTACCATGCAGAGAACCTAGAAAACCCTAAAGAAATCCATAGATTTAAAGAAAAGTTGTGGAACTCATAGCCTTATAGGAATTAAAAAGACCTTACGAAGTGGAAGGAAACATAGAATTAAAGAGAAGCCATATAATTATAGACAGAACACCAACAAAATTATAATTTATGAATTTATTAGAATTAACAGAAACTGCTGAAACTCCCCTGTATACAGAGTCTTCTACAACAGAACATCAACAAAGAAGGTGAGAGGAAGACCATAAAAAAAGATAGATGGCATAGAAGAATCCTCTCAAAAGTCAAAATAACTATCACCTGAGCCATGCAAGACAAAAACAGAAAGCCACAATACTGGTCAACAACCTGGTAACAGTGTGACAAAAGAAGAAGAACAAGCTGAGAACTATTTAGTATCATATAGAACCCATGAACCCCATAAATAACCCCCAGAAGAAAAAGAGAACCCTATCTGGAGCTTGTTGAACAGATAGTACTTAAGTCTGTTATACTTTATTTGAAGAATGAAGACTGACTGGCTCTTCTATTGAGCTGGTAATAATTTTCACCTTTAATGCATTTGTTCTTGGATTCGAGAAAGAAAGAAAGAAATGCATTTGTTATTTTATTATCATTCTCCAACTTGATAGCAGTTACTTGAATTTTTTTTTAAGTTTTCGCAAACAGTAATTTTCTCTGTATAATCTCCTCAGGTTCTTCTTGGTCAAAGATGGATTTCTTATGTACTATGATGTCAATGAAAAGAAGGATTATGAAAGGAGAGATTACTTCAATATCCATCCGAAGGTATGTTACATTAACTTTACTCTTACTCAGAGATTCTGCTTATAACAACGGTTAGTGCATAGTGTTCAATCAATAAACCTGTATGAGTTCACATCCCAGTTGGCCAGCTGACAATTTTAAAAGTTATCTGAGTTAGGGATTGAGATGTAGAGGCACCTCTTAGGAAACACACTGACCCAAGACCTTGCTTCACCTCCCAGTGAGGATGTTCTGGTAACATATTTGTCTGACTTGACGAACCAAAGAACGACCAAATCTTTGCCATACAGGACAAATACTTCCAGTATCAGGATGGAGGTTGAGGCTGTTATGCTGCCTTCCATTGGCTCTCTGAGACTCTGTTTTCTGGGGCCGTTGTTGTATCTGACTTTCAGTCAAGACCTTGGAAGGTCCAAAATAGCAGGTTGTGATATGAGTGAACGTCATTTATTGAAGTTTCTAACCTCCAGAGGTACATGGATTTAGTGACCTGAGCATGCAGGTGTCAGAGACAGTGAGAGAGCAGACAGGCTTGCATCAACAATATTGATTGTGGGGAGTTGAAGATGGATAATGGGGATGTTCTTCTACCGCTTCACGATTGCCTGTTGGATGAAAAAAACTAAAGTAGATTTTTAATAGCTCCTGCGATTTAAGGAGTTTATAGTCATCCGTTGTACATGTAGAACTGGATGTCTGAGTGGCAGAGAGAGAAGTGTGTTTAACCAACAGGCCACATGAACCATCAGTATGCTTACCCTTCGACATCTGTTGGGAAGATTAAGCACCTATGATTCTGTGCAGAGTGCAGTGACTTCGGTTCAGTAACCAATAACAAATCTTTGTCGTGTTATGCTACCAGGAAAGAAACGTTAATTTCAGTGTGAAGAACATCTACAGGATGCCTGGTACAAGGATAAAAAGTACATACTTGTGCTCCAGGATGGATTGCAAACAAACAAGCAACAGAGTTATGAAAAGCTTTGAATCATAGTTATAGCCACTGTGTAAATGCTGATACTTTCAGGATGCTAAAATAAACTCAAACTATAGGAGGTACTGAAATCATGTAGAATATAACCATAGCTTCTCATTGCTTTGCTAGAAAATATTTGTGTTTTTGGTAGTGTCTTCCTCAGTTATATAGGGAAAAATTGCAGTCTGTTAAATGCAGTTAGTATTCATATATAGTATACACAGTTTCAAGTATAGTTTGGTTAGTTTTAAACATTTGTGGCACCAGCTCAGTCTTACTAGTTCAAATCTAAAAACTATATTTCTTTACATATCTTAAAGGGCCAAAACATTAAATGGTAGATGAGCAGATGAGGCAGGATACACATAGAGATGACATCTAGAGTATGACTGACATATAGATATGACATCTAGAGGATGACATCTAGAGATGTCATATAGAGATGTTACTAAACAGCTCAACTTTACAGCATGGAATAATAGCATTATTGTATTAGTACTAACTTCCTTAGTAGTAAGGACAGAGATTCATGATCACCTACACCAGCCAACACTACATTTATACAGTTTGATTCAGTAGAACTGTAACCTACCAGCTAGCCCCATTGTTAAGACACCCATATATCTCACTGACAGTTAAACAATAGATAATCAACAGCATTTTCATACCTACTCTGTGTTTCCAGAGGCAAACGTGGATAATGAGCAAAGCACAGTCACAACAAATAACTACATGTGAAATACGATGCCTACGAAAAGTTACCAACAACATCAGAAAAGACATCCACCAACACCAGCTTAAGAATGAAAGTTGAGACAGAACCTTGATTGAATTACATTGAGAAACAAAGAATGAAGTGTTTCGGCCACAGAATGCAACCAACTCCACAGTATACAGAGCTTTCACAGAAAAGTTGGAAAGATGGCATAGCAGAATCTTGTCAAAGAGCAAAAATAACTATCACCCAAGCCACTAGAACAGCGCAAGACGAAAACAAAAAACCATAACACTGGGCAACAACCCAGTAACAGTGTGACGACAAAAGAAAGAAAGATTCAATACTTAGAGACCTCAATGGATTGTGTAGACAATGCACATTTTAGTTTATATATAGATAACAGCATTTACCAGTACATCTGAACTTTTGGCGGGGTTATGGATATTTTGAGTCTCAGTTGCTATGGGTAACAATGCAGAAGAAGGTAACAGATAGCCATAACTAATTATTAAAACAAGTTGAAAACTACATTCATGGGTGGTAATTCTTAATAATAATAATAATACAAGGAGAAAGGCACCACAATTCAACCATAAACCATGAAATCTACCACCAGATAACCAGAAGGGGTTATAAGTGTGAAGACTGTTTTTTTGTCATTTTATGTTTTCCTATAATTTCATTAATACTGACATACGGATGTGAGACATGGACAATGAACACACAGATCGGAAAATCTCTGAGGGCCACAGAAATGTGGTTTTACAGAAGAATGATGAGAATCCCATGGACTGCTACAATGACTAATGTTGAGGTGCTGAATGAGATCAAGACACAGAGAAGGCTTATCATCAATATAAGAAAGAGGCAGTCATAATTTTTCAGGCATGTGATGAGGAGGGCGGCTTAGAACACATTGTGACAACCGGTAAAATCGAGGGTAGACGAGACAGAGGAAGACAGAGAGAGAAAATTGTGGATAGCCTGACTTCATGACACGGTAGAGCGTCAACATCTGAGTTAATAGCAAACACCAACGACAGAGATTTGTGGAGATCCATGATCGCCTACGCCAGCCGGCATGGCACCTGATGATGAAGATAATTTCATTAAAAATTTCACTTAAAATCGTTTGATGTTTAAATAAAAATGGTTATATATTTTCTTTGTGTGTACAGGGTGTTATACCGTTGGGAGAGTGCCATTTTAAATCTTGCAGAGAACCACAGCAACCATTCTGTATTCTACTTGAAAGTCCAGGGATTGATGTATGTATTGTTTTTGTTATTATTACTAATGATAATTATGTTTTGTTTTTTAAAATTATTTATACTTTTAATGTGTATGTTGTTATAGTTACCTTTTCCTTGCTAGGGACTTAAGTTTTATTTTTACTAGACATGCTCATGAAGTTGACTTTCGGTCAAGATGGCGCGACACCCTGGAGGTGTGTTCCAGTCGGCAGCTAACCGGACTCAATTTCAGATGTCCTTAGATGAAATTTGTGTTACTCTAGCCTGAATGTGATAGATTAGTGCACCGTTTAAGCCATCAAGGGGAATCTGATGAAACTGCAACAGACCCAGCCAGCCGAGGGTTGTGTAGGTCAGCACGGTTATGCAGAAGGCTAAGGTAGTAAACTTTGAACACAAATCTGGAGAGTGGTGCCCTAAGACAGTTGATGGTTATCTGTCTATTCCATTCCATCTTCTGGCATACAATGCAAACCCTGCTTGATTCCAAATATATGGACTTTGTCTTTCCTTTGGATGAAACAGTATGGTAGAGAGGTTTTTTTACAAAATGGGTACGGCACAGGCTGCCCAGGCTAGGCATAAATGAGGAGGGCACTTAATAGAGGGTGAGAAATGAACAAGATCTACAAGACTTGATAGACATATTAGGGAGAGAAAGTGAAAAGAAAGGATTAAGCATGAATATAAAGAAAACAGAGGTTATGGTTGTCTCCAAGAAACAGGAAATACCAATATGTAATATCAAAATAAATAGCACAACACTGAAACAAGTCCATCGATTCAAGTATCTGAAAACATTCCTAACATCAGATGGCAGGTGTAAAACAGAGATTAGGTGTAGAATAGCTCAAGCAAAAGCAGCATTTATGAAAATTAAGCGCACACTATTCGTGAACTCACTACCAATGACAGTGCGAAAATGAGTACTCCAGTGCTATATTGAACCAATACTTATGTATGGCAGCAATCATGGACAATGAACAAACAATCAATAAGATCATTGGAAGCCACAGAGATGTGGTTTTACAGAAGAATGCTGAAAATGCCATGGGCAGAAAAGAAAACAAATGAGGTTTTCAATCAGGCCTGCACACAAAGAAACCGTATCATAAGAATCATACAATCAAGGTTCTTTGGGCATATAATGCAAAGAGAAGATTTAGAACTTTTGGTGACGACATGTAAAATTCACGGAAGGAGAGATCATGGAAGACCGAGGGAGAAGATGTTGGATGACCTGACATGGTTTGACAAAAGATCGACGTCAGAACTGATTACATGCACCAAGCAAAGAGAGTTGTGGAGAGACATCATCGCCTATGCTGGCAGGCATGGCACTTGATTGATTGACTTAATCCTTGCTTTCGGCTCGGACACAACATGCAAAGCAACAGTCTCGGGTTGTAAGTCCACCCAAATTGACGAAGGGGAGAGCGCCACAGTTTGCTTTCGACAGTGGTTGTGGTCATCTACCACCACAATGTGAATATATATATATTAGTTTACATTAAAATTAAACAACCAAAAAACTGTATGAATTGGAATGATAGGAAAACAAAGATCAGAATACTAAGACCATGTATGTTTCCAGTGGCAACATATGTGTGTGAAGCATGAATATTTAACAAGGTTGGGGAAAAACATATATGCTTTTGAATATAAGTGTTACAAAAGAGTCCTTCGTATATCATAGACAGAGAAGAGAACAAATAGCACTATCCAGAAATAACTTAAAATCAATCAAAACTCTATGGTGCAAACAAGAATGAGAAATTGGAAGTATTTTACACATATAAAAAGATATAAAGGATTGGAGAAGACCGTTATGGAAGGAGGCATCCCGGCGAAGAGGAAGACTACGAAGAATGTGGATTCAGGGTGTAACTGATGAGTTTAGCATGACTGCTACAGAGGTGGGACATCTTGCCATTGAGAAAAAAATATTTCAAAGGATTGTTAGGGTGGCGGTTGGAGTCACTAAAGAGGTCTAGGCTGACAAAAATCAGTTTTATTTTTGTGCCGGAACATGCAAGTGCGCCGATAGGTTTGCAGTTATGGCTGCTGTGAAAAAACGGACGAGCAAAGGACCAGGCTGATAGTCTCTATTCCCTAAAAGAGAGAGGACATATAAATGATTCAACTAATAGAGGTGAATCTACAACGATATTTAGACGTCAAGAATACCAAGTAAAATGGGGTGGAGCTAGACAAGTGTACTATACTAGAAGGCAAAGAATAATAGGAAAACCCACAAAGAACCGGTGTTGTTAGCTGCCACACGCTGAAATACATACTGTGGTGCCACACGCTGAAATACATACTGTGGAGAAGTTCAGAGCATGTGTGATCTAATTGGTTCGATGTGCAGTGATGATCCGACCACTAAAATAAATACATATACATACTGACTTGGTAACTATGTAGATATCTTATCTTTGACTGAGATTTGTTGATATTTTAAATGAATGCCTCGACTTCTTGTTGTTCACAGCAAAAATGTGTATTGTAAGCTCTAGAAACTACATATGACAAGTATGCATACAACAACAAACATATGCTTGCTGTATTGTTATAATGACAAGTTATATCTCTGTTGGGGGTTTACATATCGTACTTCAATATTCAATTACACATACACAATATAGAGACATAGAATATGGCTGGTGACAGTGGCGGCTCGTGATAATTTTTGTTGGTGGGGCCAGACATTTTTTCCCGGATAAATCATGGTTTTAGCTTGCTATATTATAATTTAAAAAATAATAAATATACGTTATACATTATTTTTGGTGGGACCTGGCCCCACTGGCCCTTATAGACGAGCCGCCACTGGCTGGTGATAAAGGAAAAACAAAGTTCGGTAGTATTAATATAGTATTAGTATAGTTACTGTACACTGATTTACTTATCAGTTTATTTGTTTGTTTGCGTTCGGTGTATCAACCAAGTTAACCACTCTTTCTGATCTGTGTGGTTTGCACATGGAGCTTGAGATTCTCACACATTAAGCCTCTATGCCAGGTAGAACAGACACTCTGAAATGTCGGTCGACATGTATGTATATTGTCCAACAGGATATACATTTGTACACGCGGGTAGCTGTAAGATTTTACAAACGGAAAAACCCCCACTTGAAAGTATCTCTTCTGGAGTTATACCGTAGCATGGTATCAGATTATATATATCTATTTTTTAAAAAAGGTCTAAAGATAAAAGATTGATTTCATTTCATTGGATCGCCCGAGTGGTTACCGGGGCCCAAGGTGTAAAGAATAGAACCACTGTTACCTGCCGCGCATGTCGTAAGAGGCGACTAAGGATTTTGGCTTAAATCGGATGCACGTGTCCTAAACATGTACAAGTATATGCGTTTAGGGCCTACCAAACCAATGTGCAACGTATACACGTTCTTGGCAAAGATCACACATAACACAAAGAGTGATTAAAATTGGTCGTAAAGAACGAACGCAAAGAAGATTGCATTGGATTTTCCCATATGACTCCGTCCCTGTCGGCAGAAGTGGAACTCCACTTGCCGAAAGTGTTACACGAAGCACAAACTCCGTAGCTACTGCAAAAATCCTAAGTTTCTATTAAAAAAAATTGCAGATGTGACTCGGTTCGGATTTGAATCCACATCTATCAGAACGACATGGAATCGTGTTAACCACTTCATCATAGAGATTTGGTTAGTGATAGGGAGGATGTGAGAGCTGACCTATGCCAACTCATGAGTCACGTGTCAATACAACCATCAGAACGACAGGGAATCGTGTTAACTACTTCATCATAGAGATTTGATTAGTGATAGGGAGGATGTGAGAGCTGACCCATGCCAACTCACGAGTTACATTTCAACACATCAGGATCGTTAACTGAAGCGATGAAAATAGAGAAAAAATTATATTGAAACGGAATGGATTCATTAGCAATGAGTAACGTAATGCATGAGCAGAGCGTTTGCCTATTGCCACAAGATGTTTGCGGGTTCAATTCCACACTCGACGTTCCAAGCGTAAGGAAAGGAATTGGCACTCCTACATCCTGCACACTAAGGGATAGACATTTGAAGTGAATTCATACCCTAAGGTCTGAAAAGGTTACAGGACATTTTATTTTTTATTATAGATTCATAAACTAGGAAAATTACACTGTAAGAATTAACACAAGTGCGTGTGATATGTAAAATATATGTTTATTATTGTGTACATATGACATAATATATGTCAAGTCAAGTAGTAACATGTCCCCTTCGCACGGAACGTCGCATTCATCACAGCCCGCGTGAAAAGCTCCCTCTCTCTTGCAAGTTCTTCGGTTTCTCCATCGTCATGTTCAAGGTTTCTTTGATGTCCTGCTGCCACCTCTGTCTTGGTCGTTCCCTGCCTCATACTCCAGGAACCATGCCTCCATTATCCCCCTTTTCCGTTGTGGCGTTTAAAGTATCCAAAATATTTCATCTTCCGGGACATGATGTTACATAATGAGCCAATGCTCCGTGATATGCATGTCTTGTATGTATGTAGATATAATAAATGAAATAAAATGGAAATGTAACTTACAAGCGCCATCTGTATACTTCCTTGTTGTACACTTCCTTGTTGTACACTTCCTTGTTGTACATGCTGTACGCTTCCTCGTGGATGTTTTTTTTTTCCGGTCGTCCACTATGAATTCAGACGTAGTCGTGGCGCCTATTTTGATATCCTGTCTCTCTCTCTCTTGCGTTCCCGATTTTTATATCCCGCCCTCTCTCTCTCTCTCTCTCTCTCTCTCTCTCTCTCTCTCTTGCGTTCCCGATTTGTATATGATCATCATCATTGCACTTGGATGAGCTCTTCTTCATCGAACGCTCCATATCGACCACTTGTTAACCCCTCTTTGTGATTTGTATGTGATCTGAGCCTAAGAGCGATTGTACGTTGTGCCAGTTATGCGCCTACTACAAGTAGGCCAGCACTTCCTATTTCTGAGAGGCTTTTTATTGACCAGGGTAGCTTCTCTATGCCCCATACCTCAAATCACCTCTTATGACATGGCTTTAGGTCGATGTGTTACTATTTGCTCCCCTTGTGAGCCCCGGCAACACACGGATGATTTCGGTGAACAACAATGTGTGTTACAATCTCTTTCGTACACAGAAAGATATCAGCAGCAATACACGAACTCCGTAGCACCGGCGAGGGTCCTCATTTTTAGGATTTTTATTCTATCTGTTTGGTGAAATTTGTGCCCATATTGATTTTCAACTATCAATGATTCTTTTTATACGCTTAACGTGAACGCGGGATCTACGTTTTATTTTCCATGTGAATAGGACTCGGAACTTGATCTCACCTACATTGAGATCAGGAACTCTAAAAAAATAGCTCGACCGCTTCACGCGGGGAACTAACTGAGCCGAGTGCCTTTTCACATTTGTTCTACATATAAGGATTTTTAAACCAAAGGACGATGGCGCCACCCGTTCAGAAAACAATGGCAAATTACTGAACGTAATAATGCCTAGAAAAATCACAAACAGCGTTACAAAGCTGGGAGTTGATTCGCAAAGTCCTGTAAAGGATATGCAATTAACTTTAACTGTTTCACCCTGTATATATATATCTATAGTACTAGTTTGACTACTTATTGTTATGGTATTTGGTGTCAGCTAGTTTTATTTCACACAAGTGAAGTGCCATTGTTTAAGAGACATAATCGTCACGTCGTTTTACTGTTTTAAAGAGGGGTTTTAAAGCCGAAGGATTGGCTTCATTGCATCGGGTTTTACCCCGTATGGCTTGGTCCCTCTCAGCAGAAATGGCACGCCACCTACCGAGAGTATTATACAAAGCACGAACTCCGTTGCTCCAGCAACAATCCTAGGAGTCTCTGGAAAAAATGCACTCATGAATAGAACGACCTTGATTCGAGTCCACGACCTTCGACTCGCAAGGCAAGGACTTAGCCACAGAGACCCTCGTTTTTCTGGTGCCCGTGCAAACGGTTCCACATTGTCATAGACATATCCAACTGTTCAGTGAGCGCGCACACGTGTTTCGTCAGTTCTGCATGTCGGAATACCACATCTCTCTTCTCTCTTCTCTCTCTCTCTCTCTCTCTCCCCCTGGATTTAAAAAACAACTCGTCTGTTCTTGGTCGTTCTCATTCACAATGAGAACATAGTTCTTGCACTCATGCAACTTTAGCCATTCAGCAAGACTTTCTCAGAGTGTTGTATCAGACGTCATACATGAGCTGGGTGGAAAGATGTGGACGAAAAAGGTTCATAGCTATCCGCAACCATTATATGCCTGTCACTTGTGTAAGATACTACCCTTCTTACCCACCACACACGCAAGTGATGACATTAGAGAAAAAGAGACGCTAAAATATATCGTCTGATAAAAAAATGTCTCACGTTTTCGGTGTGGAGTTTTTTCTCCAATTAAAATGGCTAAAACCATTTGTAATTAAAGTGAGTGTCTGTAGCTTAATCGGTAGTGCGCTCGATCACAACCCAAGCGTACGTGGTTCAAACTCCGCGGCAGGCAGTTTGGAAGCAAATCCGTTTCTGTGGCATTTTTACGAAAGGTAAAAATAGACCTCACCATTCAGAAAGCAATGGCAAACTACTGAACGTATGAGTGGTGCCTAGAAAATCAACAACTCGTTTGCTGTGGTTGATGGCTACGTCCTGTAAAGGAAGTGTCACTCTGTTCATTCATCTTTGGTTTGTTTATTATGAACGTGCTATTTATGCAAACTTGCGTGGCACATGATAATGATGATTGAATATCTCCTCATTAACAAGGTCGTTTCTACGAAAATCTAGACATCATTTCCTTTAAGTTGTATCTACTTCGTTATGTTTTTTTTTTTTAAATTGAATAAAGTAGTTGCTGTGACTTTCTGAGGAAATATGTTTATGAAAGAATGTAGGCGTGTAAGTAAAATGGCTATTCATACGAGGTTTTCTCGTATGTAGGTATTTTGTATGAGGTAAGTGGGAACAGAATGTACTATTTGAGATCTGGTGTGTCTAAAGGTACACAAAACACCTGGTTGTGAGGTGGCCATTATTCCTTTTAGAACACGAACATTTTTGACATGCTAATCAGCATTTGAAGTCCTTCGTGTGTAATTATGTGCTCATGCGATCCAAACAAAACAGGGAACGAGAAATTCAAAAACAAATGAAAAGAAACATTAAGAGTTTATTAACATTAGAAAGATAGCAGCAGATAAGTGTGCAGTTTATGTAGTCAAGAAACATTAAGAGTTTATTAACATTAGAAAGATAGCAGCAGATAAGTGTGCAGTTTATGTAGTCAAGAAACATTAAGAGTTTATTAACATTAGAAAGATAGCAGATAGTGTAGTTTATGTGAAACAAGTTTCAAAATGTTTTTGTAGTCAAGAAACATTAAGAGTTTATTAACATTAGAAAGATAGCAGATAAGTGTGCAGTTTATGTAGTCAAGAAACATTAAGAGTTTATTAACATTAGAAAGATAACAGCAGATAAGTGTGCAGTTTATGTAGTCAAGAAACATTAAGAGTTTATTAACATTAGAAAGATAACAGCAGATAAGTGTGCAGTTTATGTAGTCAAGAAACATTAAGAGTTTATTAACATTAGAAAGATAACAGCAGATAAGTGTGCAGTTTATGTAGTCAAGAAACATTAAGAGTTTATTAACATTAGAAAGATAACAGCAGATAAGTGTGCAGTTTATGTAGTCAAGAAACATTAAGAGTTTATTAACATTAGAAAGATAGCAGATAAGTGTGCAGTTTATGTAGTCAAGAAACATTAAGAGTTTATTAACATTAGAAAGATAGCAGATAAGTGTGCAGTTTATGTAGTCAAGAAACATTAAGAGTTTATTAACATTAGAAAGATAACAGCAGATAAGTGTGCAGTTTATGTAGTCAAGAAACATTAAGAGTTTATTAACATTAGAAAGATAACAGCAGATAAGTGTGCAGTTTATGTAGTCAAGAAACATTAAGAGTTTATTAACATTAGAAAGATAGCAGATAAGTGTGCAGTTTATGTAGTCAAGAAACATTAAGAGTTTATTAACATTAGAAAGATAGCAGCAGATAAGTGTGCAGTTTATGTAGTCAAGAAACATTAAGAGTTTATTAACATTAGAAAGATACAGCAGATAATGCAGTATGAGTCAAGAAACATTAAGAGTTTATTAACATTAGAAAGATAGCAGCAGATAAGTGTGCAGTTTATGTAGTCAAGAAACATTAAGAGTTTATTAACATTAGAAAGATAGCAGATAAGTGTGCAGTTTATGTAGTCAAGAAACATTAAGAGTTTATTAACATTAGAAAGATAGCAGATAAGTGTGCAGTTTATGTAGTCAAGAAACATTAAGAGTTTATTAACATTAGAAAGATAGCAGATAAGTGTGCAGTTTATGACTAGTCAAGCATATTTTAGTTAGTTAGTGGGAGGCAAAAGGGTTCAAGAAAGAGATGGCGCCCTTGGGAAACCCTGAAACGAAGTTTGCTGAGAGAGGAAAGATATATCGGATTCAATTCCATGGAAGAGATTGAGCGTGTTGCCCAGGACAGAGCGGTATAGAGAGATTACTTGCAGGCTTTATAATGGTACGAGAATAATATATATATATATATAGTTCTAATTTTGACTTGTGCTTCTATTTCGAACACGTCCTGATGTAACTAAAACAAGATGAATTCCTAGGCTGGAAGAAGCGTGCCTCGGCTTAAATAGCCTATCAAATAAACAATGCAACAATGTGAATCTGCTGCCATGCACAAGTCGTGAACCGTGGTAGCTTGTGATCTCGTGTAGACTGACTTAGAGAATGTACTTTAGCTACACATTTCAATGGAACTGATCATTTGGGAGCTCGCAGTATTAAGGTCACAGCCATCCGATCATGTTCCTCTGACGATCGGGGTCGATTTGTTCTAGAAAATCGTTTTTTAAATCTTTATATGAAACCTAGCGACCTCATGTAAACATTCCTATGCTTCTTAATACTGTCTCTTCTCGTGCTGCATAATATATGTGCATATGTTATGTATGCCGCATACGAAGTCTGAATTTCTGCGCTTCTTTTGTATCCTTTGCTTGATATAGGACATTTGGTAGAAATGTCGTTGTATATTGTTTTTTGTACTTTGTAAAACTACAGTACTTTGATTTTACGTGGTTATATCAATGTACAAAACTACACTCATGCGTGCATTCTGAGTGACTCATTGAGTATGATCCGAAAGGTGGAGGCCGGTTCGGTGCGCAGGCAATGGACAATCACTGCAGGCGTCAACAATTTGCAGAATTACACTTGTCTTTGTTCCGGGGCACATGGGTGTCGTTGGCAATGAGAACAGACAGACTGGCTGGCTCTGCCGCTATATCAGAGGGCCAGCCAATGGACAGAGCTGACATCGTGAACGCCCTCATAGAGCGTGGCCGCAGAGAAGACCTTCATCTAAACCAATCCACGTCAACTACTAGATTGCGAAAACTGGGTTTGAAGATTGGTGTGGCAAGAAAAGAACGGTACAACAGGTATACGAGTCGGCTCATCAATCAAAATAGAACTGGTATGGACATGTCCGGAGTGCAATGAAGATATTCCAAACTGAAACTGAATCAATGTACTTTTAATATGTTATTGCTAGAGATGATATCTTGAAGTCACTCGATATGAGTCACATTGATAGGAGGGCTAACAAGTTTGTTTGATTAACCAGTTAAATGACCCTTCAACCTGCATACACGTCTAGCTATGTATCCGTGATAAAACTGTTATCCCCAGGATTACACTTCCTGTTAACTGCATTTTGCAACACTTTTACCTGTTTCTGATTGTAATGTTATACCACACGTAAACACAACACAACACTCCTGGTACAGCCCAACCCCAGCTAAAGAGAGAGAAAAAAAAAACTCGTTTCTATCGAGAATGGTTTCAAATCTATTTTCAGTTTAGTGTTTATTATGTTAACTGTTTACGGAAGTTCATAGGTCATCAGACAGTGGTTGGATTGTGCATTATGACTGTTACTTAACACGCTGAAAAGCAAACATATATCCGGACAGATCTCCTCGCGATCTGGCTTACATGGCACGTGTCGACTATATAGGCCACACGTCTGTGTATTCTTTTTCTTCTTATGTCGTCACACTGCTACCGGGTTTTATCCCAGTGTCGCAATAACTGCTTGAAAGTGTAGTTTAGTGCAAGCATGTGTAGACTCTGGTCCACAACAATTTTACTAGTCCATCCTATGTTATCAAATAATTATAAAATTTCCCGTAGACTTTTCAGAGCTTATGGTATGAAGTCGCTACACATTTCTAGTCCCTAGTGTTTAAATGAGGTAGGAGGGCAAATTCCTTTCCTCCCGTTTGGAAAATCAAATCTGGGATTTAGCCCACAATTGTCTCCATGTCAATAGGCGAGCGCCTATACATTACGCTAATTCGTCCCATCCCTCATATGTTACTAGTAAGAATTAGTTAGTCTTTCCTCTTGGGCCTGTGGGCGGCGCATAGGGCAGAGGTCATAGCTCTCCATGTCTCGCGGTTCGTTGCTATTTGTTTTAAGTCTTTAATGTTTACTAGGCCCATCGTTGAGCCTTTTCTGGTGATGGTTCTACGCAGAGTCTCTCTTGGTCTTCCTCGTTTTCTTTTTCCCTCTGGTGTCCATATGAGGGATTGGTAAGGAGTCTTCTCTCATCCATTCTAAGTGTGAGGCGATGTAGTTCCAGCGGCGCTTTCTTATAAAATTTGATACATTTTCTTGCTTGGTCTCTTGTCTTATTTGTGTATTGGGTCTGAAATCTGACCATTTGAGGTTCAGTATTCTTCTAAGACATTTATTCTCAAAGTTATCTAAAGTAAGAATTGACAATTAATTATTCCCCATATATTGATATAAGAAGTCAAACAAGATTGTGTGTTGTCATCATATCTCTCTGACATACACACTGTTATTGGTTACTGAACTGATATCATTGCACTCTGGGCAGAGCCATAGGTGCTCAGTCTCCTCCAACAGATGTCAAGGGTATGCATTCTGATGATTTATGTTGATCGCTGGTTAAATACACACCCTGTCTCTATCCTCAAGCATCCAGTTCTACTTGTACAATGGGTAACTCCAAACTCCTTACATCGCTGGATTGATTCAACATCAGTTTTAATGTCCTCATCCAACAGTAGGTCGCTAAGAGACAGAACATCCCCCTTATCCATCCTCCCCAACAATCGATGCTTTTGATGCAAGCCTGTCCGCTTTCTCGTTGCCATGAACACCCGCATGTCCAGAACAGTAGATCCACGAGTCTCTGGAGGTTGGAAATCTCTATAGTTGACATCCACTCATACCACCACCTGCCATTCTGGATTTTCTGAAGCATCAACTAAAAGTCAAAACCAACAATGGCTCCAGTAACCAGAGATCCAATGGAGGGCAGCAGTAATGTCCTCAACCTCCATCCTCATACTGGAAATAGCTGTCCTGTATCCTCCATTTTGCTCTGCAACAACCCTACCAAGCACACTAGCCAATCACTGAGAAGTAAAGGCGGCTGGCATGATGTTGATCACGTCACCCATCGTGAACTGGCGGTCAATGACAAATACGGGGTTTAACACCGTATTACCCTGGAGGTATGAAAAAGGGTTCCTTTACTTTTACCTACCTAATATACATATTACTATGGCAACAAATTAGAAGCTACCTTTTACTTCTGACATACATTTCTTAATCAACAGGATTTATATATATATATATTATCAAAAGAAAGTACAAAGAGGTATGGAGGCAACAAACCCACAGCAAACACCCACAAGATCCCATCAGCAGACTAACAGAAAACAGCACACAAAATCTTTGCCTAAGAACAGGTCACTGCAGGCTCAACCATTACATGCACAGAATAAAGCCTGCTCAGACTGCACAGTGTGCATGCCAGACAGAAACACAGACCCCAGGCACATCTGCAGTCATGCCATCATCATCACCAATCGAAATGAAACATGGCCTCATGAACAAAGCTACAGACCAAGCTATGGAACTTCAAGAACTCCAACTGACATGCAGCTTCATAGAGGCAACCCATCTCATGATTTAGGAGCATACGAAACGACAAAGAAGAAGAAGAAGCTATATATATATATATATATATATATAATATATATATATATATATATATATATATATATATATATATATATATATATATATATATATATATTTCTATCATTTTGTTCTAATATTATTTTTAGGGAAAATGATGTTGGCAGCAGAGAGTGAATTTGAAAGAGATCGATGGTTGGAGATTCTGGAGCAGTCAAGAAGAGTGTATGTATTTGTCCCATGTCACTGTAGTAATGTTAGGAAAATGTAAACAGAACGTGATGACATGCTGGAATATGATCATCATAATTATTAAACAAGTGATCCAACCCTTTAGCTTTTTTACATTCTAATGTGGTTGACTAATTTGGGTTATGACTTGCAAGTGTCAGGGTTCTGATTCTCCCACCCTCCAGACTCCTGTTTTCCCACAATTGAGATTCGAATGGACAACACTGTGCCAAAGGCACATGGGGCTGCACCAGGATTAGTGGGCCTGCACCAATCAAGACTCTGTACCCCACCTCGACGTGGTGACCCTGGTAACAGACTTTGGTTCCGGTCTGGCCAAGTGGGTACAGAGATCGAAGGAGAGCTACTGGGAGTGGTAGAAGTGCAAGCACAGAAGGGGAAAGCAGGTCCACAAAATTATGAACAAAATGCACACATCTCCTGGCCAAATGAACAATAAAATTTTGTCAGAGTTGGTAAAAAAAACAGCAGTGTACGAGTCGTCTGTGAACGAATGATAACTGCCCTGGAGTAAATGACCGAATTAAAGGGATGAGAGCTGCATCCGTAGTAGAAAAGTGGGCACACATGAGGCGAAACTTGGAGCCCAAGTCAAGCTGCGTGTCAGGGCAGTCTCGTGGCATGGAAAATGCAAACACACGGTCACACCACAATTATCAGCCTCCCGGCCGATGGCAAAGGTGAACAAGCGAACATGTAGGGATGAGAGGTGCATCCCAAAGCAGAGACATGGGCCTACATGGGGTGAAACTTGGAGCCCTGTGCCCGAGTTGAGCTGCATGTCCTGGCAGTTTCGAGGCACGAAAAAAAATGAAAAGTCTCAGCAAGTGTCTTCGAAAACGCAATGTATCGTGTCGATATATGGAAAGATTACGGTAGATTCTGTATCAAAGGCTTGGCGCAGATACATTTACTGGGTAAGGTTGGCTGAGCGCAAATTCTAAAGTTGCGTTTTAGTACCTAGCGAAACTGTCCTCCTGGGACAACCGTGCAAGGTACTGTTGAAATAACAACTAACATCCCCGGAAGCACTGAGGCGGGTGATGCCTAACGGGACTGCCCTCTTTGGGACAACCGGGCAAGGTATGGTTTGCATTTACAACTAACAACCCCGGAAGAACTGGGCAGTGATATCTGGCGAGCGCAAAATATCAGTTGCATTGCTAGCGCCGATTGAAACTTTGAAGATAAAGCTTAAAAGAAGATAAAGGATATTCTTTATTTCAGTTGCACAAGTTATGTATACTGATAGTTGCAGCAAGATGGGAAAACCATGAGAGAAACCCCAGTAGATACATAAACCGATGCAGAGATCGGAGCAGTTATGAACATGTCTGATATGCGATAAGGAGGATTCTCAAATGAACAATATTTTGTAGTCATTTATTTTAATGTGTCCATATTCATAGATAATTATTCTTCAGTTGTTTTATTTATTTAACTTGCTCAGAACATGGAACAATACACAGCTTGGGGATGAGATGATCAGAGGGTTGCAGAGTGAGGGTCTGAAAGCTGCTATAGAAAAACAATGCTATATAGGTATGGTGCATATATATTTTTTACGAGTCCAGACTAGTTCTCTGTCTTTTATTTAGTTTGTCTTACTCTTTTAATTTTACCTTTTCAGACCTTAGCGTATGAAGTGCCTGTCACTTCATATTTCTAGACCCTAGTATGCAGTATGTAGAACGGTCAATTCCTTTTCTCATGTGGCGAACTTCGAGTGTGGGATTGAACTCACATCCCTCTGAGTTGATTGGCGAATGCTTACGTATTACGCTAATCCGTCATACTCTACCCTAGTGTATTTGCCATACACACAGAAATGCAAATTCACACCTTCATGTCTATATTTATGATGGCTTTTAAAATTTTTAGAATTCCTTCAACTTAAGACCCATTATGATGGTCCAGGGTACAGAACCTCCATGTTTGTACATTAATTCATGCAAATTGAGGTTGGTAAAATTGTTCATTTATCTTGGTCCTGCCTTCATTGATAGTCTATCTTTGGATGTGGAGCTGTACAAGAGGATTGACACAACCTCATTAGTCATAACCAGGTTGTCACAAAAATGTGGAAAATTAGCATGCTGACCATCATAATAAAAAAAAGAATGTATTTCATATGTGCTGTCCAGGGAACATGGCCTGTCTTGCTGTATTTTTTTCTGGTCTTTTTATTTTGAATAGAACCATTTATAAAAATCCTAATCCATGACTGACTGGGATAAAGTTTATTTATATATTTTTTTTGTTATATTTTTCATTTATGATGTGGTCAAGATTGATTTGGGGGCAAAGTTCTGATCAGGACAAGCTATTTGATGAATAAAACAAATGTCTATGTTTTCTATTTCTTGTTTTATTCTACCAAAATAATTTTTCTTGCACAGATCGGTTGCAGTCAGAAGTGTTGGCTTTGTCTGAGGAGAAAATGAAGTCAGAGGTTGGTACCTAACCATAGTCAAGTAGTTAGAGTTGTTAAACTTTACAGTTTAATAGTACTTGGATCAGTTCTCAGTTCAAGCAAGTCCCAGTTGTCACACCTGTAAATGGGTACCTGATTTGACGAGTATGAGAAGGAATCCCAAGTGAGGAAAAGAAGTGACTGTCTCATCTCTTTAATTAAAGCCACCTCTCTGCTTCCTGGAGTGTAGAGTTCATCCAGAGAATGTTATACAGTTTTATCAGCAATTATAGTCTCTGGCCAGTGCAGGTTTGTCTCCTTTAAGATATGTCCGTTATTCTTTATTATTTCTTGTAATCAGATTTCTAAGTAAAACAGGTAATTGGCTTGTTGTGTGTCTTTTTATGATGAAGTGGCTAGTGCTTTCTGAAGGTGGTCTAATTGGTTTGCATTTTTACCAAATGCTAACTTGGACACAAAAGCTAATTCTGTGATGTCTTAATGAGATTTTCTTTACCTCATACTATATTCTCAAACAGATACACAGGTGTTTCTGTGGCGTAGAGGTTAGGCACTCGCCTCTCATTCCAAAGGTTCACTCACTCGAGGAGCCATCAAGATATTTTCCCAGAGATCTCTTGATGAGGTCCTGTGTTCAAGTTGAGAATCTAAAAGAACCCTTGGCAGTTCAAAATCAAGAAGAGCAGGCAGAAAAATCGCTGCCCTGAATTCTACCAAATCTTCCAAATTACATCAGGGACCTTCGCCGGTGCTACAAAGCTCATGCACTGCCGTTGAGAACTTCCTGGGTAAGAAAGATATTGGAGCACATGGTTATTCATCGAAGTGCAATAGTGATAGTCATATCAATGAATCAAACAGTAACATGGATAATCTTGTACTGAATTCCTCATGAATTCATCCTTGTTATAGTGTGTCTTAAGAAAGTTGTTGGTAGCGTGTCACTAAATTGTTTGGTAACTGTCCAGAGGTAGACTTGAATATAACAACAGATTGATATAAAAATGATCTTGACCATGGTTGAACACAGCTTTTCTTGCAATTTGAAGGCTTAAAAGACATTCTTAAATTGTTTTTATTTGTTTCTAAACAAACAAGTTAGTCTTTTGTCAATGACTACTGTTTGAATCTCTTGTTATTGTAAATTTATTTTTCAGTACACAAGCCAAGATATGTTCTTTGCCTTTAGACTGATCAATATTAATTCTGCTGTTTGTTTTCAGGAGCTGGAAAGATTAAACCATGAGTTGGAGGGAGAGAAAGAGAAACTGGAATCTTTTACTAAAGAAATTCAAGAGGAATATGACAAAATAAAGGAGTGAGTTTACACTTGTTTTCCTTTAAAAAAAAGTACAAAAACAGTACAGAGTGATGTTTTGATCAAAAGGTCTTTATCAAGCAATTTGTTTTTACATGCTTCACCTGTCTGTTTTAACAAAACTTGTGATAAAATATTATTTTCAATGTCTATGTCATTCAGAAAGTTACAATAAAAAAAAGAAGAGGAATATCAATTAATATAGATAATATTATTAGAACTGGTGATTATATAGTGGTTAGCACATTTGCTTTGTAGATAAACAAATGGCGAAACACATAATAACAAAGTACTGTAGTTTTACAAAAGCAATGACAATACACAGCAATGTTTTGGCCAAAAGGTCTTTATCAAGCAAACAATACAACAGGAGTGACAAATTTATAGATGTAGTGTCATAAGATCAAATTCCACAGTTGGAATGGGATCTTTTCCAACCACAGTGACTCAGGTTGACCCAATTTCATTTGGAAGTAAGAGAATCACTAGGAAGTAATGGCGGTGAATGTTATGTTGGCCTAAGAAAAATACATACAGAACCCCGTATTCTCAAATATATATAACATGGTATAAATAAACAGGTTCTTAACTTATTTTCCTTTTTTTTATAAACAATATTGTGATAAAGACAATAGTTGTAGAAATGTTGAGAAAATTATATTTGGATTAGTTCTTTGTTATATTAAAAAGTTATCTCAAACAAAAATGTTGTATTTTAAAAAAGGAGATTGTTTTAATGTGAGGAAACCTCTGAAGTTGGCGTAAGGCTCGCCTGCCTGGCAGGCAAAGGACACAGATAAGTAAAACAAGACTTCATGCAAAATTCAGAGGTACCACATTAGGCTACACCTGAATTCATTGCGGGGAAATGAGAGGAAAATTTAAAAGCGAATTTGAGAAAAATCTGTCACAATTTTCATTGCTTATATGCAGATATGGAATATTTCTGCATAATTAATAGCTAGTTCCAAGTTCTGTTTTCTCATGACCAATATTTAGCATTGCTTTTTCATTACTAGTTCCAAGTTGTTGTTTTTATTAAGAATACAGAGTTTTTTGTTCCCTTTAACATTGTGCAGGGAGCTTAATGAAACCACTATTTTGGTAAAACAAGTAGAGGAAGACAGAATAATCCTCTCATTGTCATTAGAACAACAAAGTCAACAATTAGAGGTATGTTTACATTTGTCATGTAATATGTACATACCCTTTGTTGAATGTTACTGTCATCAGAGTCCACATAAAAGACTTAATCTCCAGATTGTTCTCACACATTGGATCAATGTTTACTTAATGTCTTGTTGTCACAGTCATGTTGGTCATTCCCTGCCGTGTATTCCAGATACTATGCTCTTCATTATTGCTCTTTCTAAACTACTGTGATGTTTAATTGATCAAAAATGTATGTTCCTGAGACAATATGTTTTTTATGAACCAGTGTCCTACGATGTTCCGGTTTTATAAGATGTCTATCCTTCCTCTTCTTTATCCAGATCATTCTAAGAATTTTTCTGTAGCACTTTGTTTCAATAGAGGGAATTTTTACTTTAGATTGATTGATAGGACCATATCATTGCACTTCGGTAAGTAACCATGTGTGCTCTGATCTCTTTCTTACACAGGAGGATCTCAGCGGCAGTGCACAAACTCTATAGCACCGGCAAGGGTCCCCGATATAATTTAGAAGATGGTAAAAATATTTTGTAGGAATTTTATTTTTCAATATTTCAAATGAATTTTGCTTGTGCAGTGGCTTTCCAGCCTGCTCTTCTCAATTTTGAACTGACAACGGTTTTTATACGTGTACGTGATCAACTTGAACATGGGAACCTATGTTTTATCATCCGTCTCAGATAGGACTAGGAACTCAATCTCACCTACACTGAGATCAGAGATCTCTGGAAAAGTATCTTGATCACTCCACGAGGAGTGAACCGAATACTTTTGGAGCAAGAGGCAGCCCTAACCTCTACACCACATAGACCTCCATTTCTAATTTAAGGGGGCATTCGGTAGTGTGGGGATCATGAAGCTATTTTCGTTGTTTTCATGTTAATGTAACATTTGTATAACCATTTTGAAAGATATGACTTAGAAAATAGAAAAAATTAGTATTAAAAAATGTCAAAGCGTTGCCATCGAAACAATACAAAATGGCTGCCAAAAATAAATTTCAATTCCTAAGGCTCTGAATCTAATGAATGTAAATGAATTCTGTTTTCACTCTAAGGTGCACAATTGTAATATTAAATATTACACATGATTTTTAGATATATTAAATATTTAATTTTTATAAATTTTTGGGTCCAAAATTTGGTCCAAAAGCTATTTTTGGGTGGTGTGTTACCCAAAATTCATAAAAATTAATTTATATATCTAAAAATCATGTGTAATTCTTTAGATATTACAATTGCTCACTTAGAGTGAAAATAAATTCATTTATATTCATTAATTTCAGAGCCTGTAGGATTAAAAATTTTGTGTTTTGGTGGCCTTTTTTTATTGTTTCCATGGCAACGTGTTGACATATTTTTTACTTATTTTTTCTGTTCTTTAAGTCATAATATCTCAAAATTGTAATACAAATTCTACATTAATATGAAAGCAACAAAAAGTTTCAGACCAGAATCCCCCTTAATGTTTGTGTAATGTCCATGATTCACATGCATATTTTGTCATCACATGAAAAATGAATATCTCCAGAAGTTTGACTTTTGTTAACTTGTTTATGTTATGAGTTTCCTCATACTATTTCTAAATTACCATGACCAGTCACCTTCTGATTTATCTTTCACAGAGTCCATTGTTGTTAAAATTACAGAACAAACATATGTAAAGTTTGTCAGTGGATGTAACATTCGTTTTATTTGTATTTTGAAACAGATTCTGGTCTTTAATTGTTTTTTGTCTTAGTTAGCTGCACAGACCCATGCATTTCTTTGTTTCACCCCAGCCCACATACTCTTTTTTCAAACCCATTGTACTTCCAAT
The DNA here is from genome assembly GCA_020796225.1 of Arion vulgaris. Classification (NCBI taxonomy): domain Eukaryota; kingdom Metazoa; phylum Mollusca; class Gastropoda; order Stylommatophora; family Arionidae; genus Arion; species Arion vulgaris. The sequence continues at coordinate 10,887,095 of CM036759.1, read as the reverse complement.
GAATTAGTCTTTCGTTCCAGACTGTTTAATATGCATTTTATGTTGTGTGTCTTCTTGAGAATACATCCCTAGTCATTTGATGACTGGATCAGTTGGGGAATGCTCAACTTGTGTCTGTGGATCTCTGTGTTTATTGTTTCATTCTCATATTTAATATTCATATAACATGTTTTAAATTACTTTATTTCTTTTATTGTAGACAGATAAAGCCTGTTGTAAAGTCAGTACATTGATTTTTTTTTATGTTGAATTCTCCTGTGTCTTTACTTGAGCAAACTTACCAATATATTTATTTTGGAATTGATCTTATATAGAGTTTGAACAAGGACAAGCAACGAATCGTTCTGGAGTTGCAGCAAAGTGTTGAAGAATATTCATCTTGGAATCAGGAGAAACAGTCGTTGTCACAGAGGACAGAGCAGCTTCAGTTGCAGCTTCAGGACATAGAAAGTCAAACGACAAGTATAGAGGAGGAGAAAGTATCTGCAGAATGGAGGTAAAGTAACAACTAGATTATGTTTTTGGTTTCAATTAAATTAAAAGTCATGAAGTTAGCTGGAGTCAAGTACAATATAACTTCTTGAATCTATGCTAATTTGTTTGTATCAGATTCAACAGACTGAACATTCTTCAATGTGAAATGAAATGCTTGAGGAAGGCAGTGGTGGTCACCAGAAAAGATAAACTACGAAACGAGGACATCAGAAGCAGAGGGGGCATAACTTCATGCCATTAATGTATTGAAAGACAACAAATGCATTCTCTCTCTCTCCTCTCTGCCTCTTTTACCCTGGATTGGGGCATAGACCCTCAACCAACTCATGCCAAGTCTTCCTATCTCTAGCTTTCTCCTGCAGCTCTATCCAGCTCTTCTTTATATTGTTGATCTCCGCCTCCAAATCTCGTCTCCATGTATTTCTCGGCCTCCCCTTCTTTCGCTCTCCCTGCGAGTTCCAGGCAAGGACCCTTCTTGTTATATTTCCCTCCGGTTTTCGCAAAGTATGTCCTATCCAGCGCCAGCATATTTTTTTGACCTGTTCGTTCACTGGAATCTGTCTTGTTCTCTCCATAAGTTCCTCATTTGTGACCCTATCATACCATCTTATTCCCTCTATTCTGCGCAGACACCAGTTGATGAATGTTTGCAATTTATGTGCTATTGTTTTAGTTGTTCTCCATGTTTCTGTCCCATACAGTAGAATTGGTTTAACACTAGAGTTAAATATCCAAATTTTTGTTCTAGATTTGATTTCTTTAGACCTCCAGAAACCTTATCAAAAGAATAAGAATCCGACAATCAAGGTTCTTCGGGCATATAATGCAAGAGAAGGTTTAGAACATTTGGTGACTACATGTAAAATTCAGGGAAGGAGAGATCGTGGAAGACAGAGGGAGAAGATGTTGGATGGCCTGACATCATGGTTCGACAAAATATCGGCGTCAGAACTGATTACATGCACCAAGCAAAGAGAGTTGTGGAGAGACATGATCGCCTATGCCGGCAGACATGGCACTTGATTGATACCTCCAAATGTTTCCCAGTGCAATGAAAGCTCCTCTTGCCTTCTGTATTCTTATTTTAACATCTCTATCTGTTCCACCCTTTTTTGTCTACGTTGCTGCCCAAATATGTCTATGACTCTACCTCTTGAAGTGGGATTTCACTCAGGAGATCGAGTTGTCGTTTGCTTGGTTAATTCTCAATATCTTTGTCTTTCCCTTATGAATGTTCAGCCCTAGTTGCTGGGACCTTAGATTCAATGTGTTTAGCTTATCCTGCATCTGATTTCGTGTATGTGACAGAAGGGCTATATCATCAGCGAAGTCCAGATCATCTAGTTGCTCTGTCAGAGTCCATTGGATTCCATTTCTGGTGTTAGTTACTGTGGTCTTCATAATACAGTCTATTGTCAGTAAGAACAACAAAGGTGATAGAAGACATCCCTGACGCACTCCTGTTTCTATTCCAAAAGTGTCTGTTAGTTTACCTTCATGAAGAACTCTACATTCCATATCTGTATATGTTGCTTTTATTAGGTTAATAATTTTCTGTGGGATTCCATAATACCTCATTAATTTCCAAAGGGTTTCCCTATCAATACTGTCAAAAGCCTTCTCATAATCTACAACTCCGATATAAAGTGGGGATTTCCATTCAATACACAAATGCATTGGTTCAGACATTTAATGAGAATGGAATAGAACCAACCACCAATAACATCATACAATAAAAAGAGATCAGGTAATAGAGCACGGGAAGACCAAGAAAAGATGGATAGACAATTTTGAGGACCACACTAAATAAACACAGATATGGCACAACAAGGGTGACTCATCTGGCCTTGGAATGCAAATTAAAGCTCCCACCCCTACGCTTGATAGCCAGAGTGGACAGCCAATTCCATCATCCACCTAGGAAAGACAATAGACAATAGAATATTCTTCTTCTTTGTTATTAACTATAGATATCACAATGACACTGAAGAAAATAATTATTAGCTTCTGCCATGCTTGTCTGTTGTGGATTGTATTTAGAATCACAGTAATCTGTCCACGTCCACTTTTTTTTTCAATTTACCAATTCATTTATTTATGTATCTGTCACTTTACCTTTTTCCTTCCTACCTAAACATATGCAACTCTGAGATATGCAGGTGTTCTTTGTCTATCACTTATTATATATTTTTTTCCTTCAATAAAATATATATATATTGCTGCCTTACACTTGCCTACACCTTTCTCTTCAGTATAGTCTTTAAGTAGAGTGTCATGTGTCCAAAATATTAAACACGTGACAAACAAAGTATAGTTTTACAAAATAATAACAGTTGATAAACAAACGTTTGACCAAAAGGTTACAAAACAACAAACAGAGTGACAAATTAAAGAAACACAAATGACGACCAAATACCAGACATCTAAGGAAATCTGAATAACGAAAAACAAATAATTATCACAAAAAAACATAAAATGAAATAGAAAACATGAACATCTAGTAAAATATATGAAAAAGGAAATGCAATACAAATAATATTACATTGTTTTGTTTGACTTCGTAATTTCCTTTTGAAATATATTGAAATATTTGTCTCGATTGAGATAACAAAGAACTGTCAACTTGACGAAAATCTGATATCAGAGCATCACGACTGCGTACATCAGATTGATCTCACAGAGATACAAAGAATTAGGTTAGTTTTGGTGATTGTTTCCTGCAAAAGTGAGTGATTCTCCAGACTATGCAAAATGAATGCTTTCTGAGTTGATGGAAAATTGGGAATCTATGCTAGAGATACTGCTTGAGTACATAAGGAAAGCTATGAATTTAATGCAGTCAAATCAAACATGACAAAGGAGATGGCTGCTGTCACTGGGGATTTAAAAGTGGTGGGACAAAAAGTGACACACGCAATGACAGTAATGGATTTATTGATAGGACCATCATCATTGCACTTCGGTAAGTAACAATGTGTGCTCTGATATCTTTCTTACACATGAAGATCTCAAGGGCAGTGCACAAATTCCATAGCACCGCGAGGTGCCCGATGTCATTTAGAAGATGGTGAAAATATTGTGTAGAAATTGTGTTTATTTAATTTTTTCTAATCAATTCAATTCATGCAATGAGTATAACAGACTATGTTTAGGAGAGTCTCTGTATGCATGTTTCACACTGACTTGGTAAATACCAACCATCCGTCATGCCTCAAGAAACTCTGTTGACTTTATGCACCAGAACATGAAGGGCTGATCGAAAATGATAGGACAGATAAACTAACTAAAACGGCATTCACTGAAAATTTCTAACCTCCAGCGGCGTACGTGGATATATTTACGGGTATGCGGGTGTTTACGGTAATGAGAGAGCGACAGGCTTGCATCAACAGCATCGATTGTTGGGAGTTGAAGATGGATAAGGGGATATTCTTCGGTCTCTTCGCGACTGTCTGTTGGATGAGGACACTAAAATCGATGTTGAATCGATTTAGGCAGTTTGGAGTTACCCGTTGTTCAAGTCAAACTGGAAGCCTGAGAGGCAGAGTGAGAGGTGTGTTTAATCAGCGAGCCACAGGAACCATCAGTATGCATACTCTTCGATATCTGTTGGGGAGACTGAGCACCTATGGGTCTGCCCGGAGTGCAATGACGTCAGTTTAGTAACCAATAACCAATCACTGAAACGCCAGTGGTTACCGGGCCTAAATTTGGGGTGTAAAGAATGGAACCACTGTTACCTGCCACGCATGTCGTAGAGGCGACTAAGGAGGTTTGGCTGAAATCGGATGCATGTGTCCTAAACATGTAGAAGTCTTATGCGTTTAGGGGCCTACCAAACCAATGTGCAACGTATACACGTACTTAGCAAAGATCAAACATATCACAAAGAGTGATAAAATTGGTCATAAAAACTGAAAGCAAAGAAGAAAGACAATCACTGAAAATTGAAGTACGGACAGCTCAGACATTAGAAATACTTTCTACTCCACATAAATAAAAAACATAATCAGAGACGTTCAACATCCTGATTGAAATAGGGGTAAGTATGGATATGCACACTGATGCAGTCTGCTAGGTAGAGAGAGAAGAGAACCAATAGTTCTTTGAGAGTGAGTAGGAGATCACTGAGGTGTCTGTTGCATTTTAGAATGAAACACATTTGAGCTTGCTTATTCTGTGAGGATCTCAGTTGGAGAACTGAATGTTATCATGTTAATTTTTCTGTACTTTTCAGGATGAAATTAGAGCCAGAATTTCAGCAGAGGAAAGATTGAAAGCTGCAGAAATGTCTTTGAGGTGTCTTGACAAAGCTGTGAATTCACAGTCACATCGGATAGAAAGTGAAGCACAAAATGAGATGACTGTAAATGTGAGGAAACTAAAAGGTTTGTATAACATAACATAGAAAATCAAATATGAGATAGACTGTATTGAAACAATATATCAAAATTTAGAGAATAAAGCATGATAAAAGACAGTTTATATGTCTGTATATAAGCTAGGCATAAATTGAGAGGACACTTCATCCTTGCTTTTGGCTCAGACACAACATGTAATGTCAGTAAGACTTCAATAAAGAACTTTTATATAGGTCACAACACATAGGAAAAACTAGCTGATGACCTAGTTATGTGGAAAGCAACATGCAAAGGTGTAGAATCTTTTGAAAAGATACTTAGGGATGCGCTGAAAGGCAAGATAGACCAGCGCAAACTCAGAAGTTGTCACAGTAAAACACTTGCCAATTGACCGTCTGTAAAGATGAAAAAGGCCACATATATATATATATATCTCTGTAGTTATCTAGACTCCATATTGTGAGTGTCTCTGTTTCTTCACAAATTAAATTTTGCTTGTACAAACACCAACACCTCTCCCCTCAATTTGTCGTGTACATAACAAAGATTAACAACAGACAGTGTGCCTCAAAGAGCAGTGTTACTATAATGTAGTGGATACAAAGCAAAAGGTCATCCACTCAAAAGGTGGACCTCAGAGATAACAGAGGAGACAAAAAAACACTGTTTCTGAAGCACACACAAAAGCCCGTTTTATAAGTCTCTTCTTATCCTGACACTGTGAGGTAAAACATGATTATAGAAAAGAAAAAAACAAAGATAATATAATCAAAATGTAAATTTTGTCTAGTGTTAAGGTAATGTACTATATCCAACTATCATACTCACTGTTTTATTTTGTCATCAAATATTACGATCGCAAGTGTGTTGTTGGAGCCCACAAGGTCTGCAAAGAGTAGTAACACCGGAGACCTACAAGGCATGTCATGATGTTACCTACAAAATCCAACCAACCATGAACTAGTCAAATACACGGACCAAAATAACTATAATGTGTTGAAGAGAAAGTTGCAAGCAATCTGCACCGTGTTATATTTTATTTTCACTTGAGAAAAGCTCCAGAATTAGCATCTGGAACATTAGAAGTATGTATGAATTAGGAAAGACCGCATAGTTTGCATAAGAGATGAAATAGTAAGAGTTAGAAAGAACAGAGATAGCTAAAGATAGGAAGACTTGGCATGAGTTGGTTGAAGGCCTTTGCCCCAACCAGGGTTAAAAAGGCACAGGAGAGAGAGAGAGAGAAAACATTCAATAAGAGCTAGTGACAATTGTTTTTAAATAATCAAAGCAAATATCAATGCTCTATATATAAATTTAGGTGGAAATATTTAGATCATGTTCTTAGATCAGATGAACAGAGACTAAATCGACAAGTCCTTATGTGGTCACCAGTTGGGAAAGAAAACGTGGAAGACCTAAGACCACTCTTCGACGAACAATCCAACAAGAAAGTAAACTATTAAGATGTAAAACCATACAAGATCTCCAACTGCTGGCAACGAACCGCATCACATGGAGATCTAAAACCTCTGCCCTATGTGCAGCCTTTGGCACGAAAGGAACAAACTAACTATACATACATAAATTAACAGATTTGATCATGTAATTGAAATGTTACTTCCTGTTTTATTAATTCAATGCAATTATTTTTCTATACATACTTATAGATTTCTTTGAAGATTTAGCGGAGGAGACAAGAATTACTTCTGATACACCAATGATTATTCGAAATGGCATGATGGCTAGGAAGACAATAGCTCGTAGAGCACAGACTTTGCGATATGAGAATCGGAAGAGATCCACTAGTAAGTCCATGAATATTAGAACTAGCTGCTTGTTTTATTTTCACCTGCCCGACGGTATTTTTTACTGCTTACAGTTTCTTCTGCGTTGATTATTTTTGCTTTCATGTTAATAACTGGTAAAGGTAGTAGTCAGCCCTAAGCTATCGTTTGTTCCAAAATTCGTGAACACACTAAGGTTTTATTTGAACGAAACATACCTGATGCATAATAGTAATTTTTTGCAGGCAGTCTTATATAACTCATGACCTTAAAAATTCGTGTTTAACTAATTGGCAGATAACTTGATTGATGTACAGAGCGTTTTTGTTATATAATTTTGCATAAGCACAACAAAATAATAATCAAAGTTTAGAATTTACAGTAATACACAAAATGGCGGCGAATGTTTGCAACGGCTTATCCCTATTACATATTATAACAAGTAATGTGATATAGTGAACAAACGATATCTCCCACTCCTATCAATGAAAATAAGTGGTGTGTCTATAGGCCAATGACAGTTGTTTGGATACAGTGTGAAATGATTAATTTCACGGAATTTGATTTTCACTGCTGCTGAATTGCATGTGGAGCAAGCAAATGCATAATTACAGGAATACTTGACTACCGTGCTTTTAAAGTTCTAATTGTATACCAAATCAACATCGTTGTTATTTTACTAATAATATATAAGTAAAATCTTATAGCACTAAAAGTTTGGGTAAGCAAAAAATACTTTATGAAGATCGAAACTTATCAATAGCAAAATGTGAAAAACAATACTTTCTGTCAAGTGGATTATTTTATAATAAAGAAAGAACACTGATGTCCTGAAAGAACTAAATGTTAAAGAGAATTGGCTGATAAACAACATACTATACAGACAAATTAGATACTTTAGTCACATTAAGCGTCACGATGGCCTGGAAAGAACAATACTAGAGGGCAGGGTCCCAGAGGCAGACCAAGAAGAAAATGGCTACAAGATATTAAAGAAACCACGAAAGTGACCATCGGCGAAGTGGGTGAACTGGCTAGAGACGGAGTGAATTTCAGATGCGCTGCAACGTCCTATAAAGGACATGCAACTTGATGATGATGATGGATGATTTTATTTTTATATCGGTCGGTAAAGATGTTCACGACTTTTGAAACAAACTATACCAATATTTCTGTATAGATTTTCATGAAGAAATCTGGTTATGACCATGGGCTTCTCCTTTCATTATTGCATGCAAAGTGAATACATCTATATTAAGTGTTCGACTGTCATAGGGCTGGTTCTACAGCTACACATATCATTTGTGCCAGTCTGTAACATAGATGATGTCTCAATCTGTTATGTCTTGTCCGTAGAATGCTGAGCTGATGAGATATCATTTTTATTTTGCATGAGTAACATTCCCACTTTGATGTAGGAGTGTAGTAATAATATGAGAGCAATTTTGTGTGTTTTATTGATATGTATATATATATATATATATATATATATATATATATATATATATATAAGATTTTCACATTGCCATAAATTAAAAAGAACCTGTTTTCATACCATGAGGTATATTATGGAATACAGCGTTAGGCTGTATTTTTCTTTAACCATTGGCACACAATGGGTGATGGTAAATGCTTTTACTTCCCAGTGCTGTCAGCCACGCTTACTGCCCAGCGTTTCTCTGCTACCCAATTGAGGCTTTGTTGACCTGAGAGCAGTTTCAGTTTGAAAAAAATTTGTCCCACTGTGGAATTAACCACGGTCATTGCGCCTACGCAGAAAGTGCACTAATGCTGTCTTCTGTTGCCATAAAAAAAACAAAATGGGAATTAATAGATTTTGTTTCACGAACAACCTTTTTTAGTTGTTCTTCTCCTTCCCACCCCTACAACAACTACTGTGCAATAGTGTCCAAGACACTGGTCTATACAAGCAGGCTAAACTGTTTGCAGAAAAGTCGTGCCAGCTTGGCAGTCTAACTGGTTTGCCAGGCCAGAATGCTTTATTTCAACTATTCTATCAAGGGCTTCTGTTTGAAGCTGGAAAACAAAACAGAGTGAAAACTCTTAATTCCTGGTGGAGATGAAAATAATATCTGTCACCAGTCTTGTCTGAAACTTAGATATATGATGACCATCCGAAACTGAAATATGTAACAAACGTTCAAATGACTGATCATGTCAGTATTTCGGATGCAAACTTAAATGAGGTATAAAGTACTCACGCTCTCCGGCGCAAATCTCACACTGGTCACAAAGAGTGGTTAACAAGTGATTGATTGAGTGAATACAAATAACAAGCAAACTTTTATTTCACCCTGATCATCTTTATTTTAACTGATTCCCTGCTGAGTTTTTTAGTATCTCTATGTGGAAAGTTTTAATTATGATACATTAACTTAAAGACAAATAGATGGACTTTATAAATATTTTAATTGTATTAGCAATTGTCATTCTGTGTTTATCATGTAAATAAAGTTATGAATATAGTCAGACCAAAGGTCAGTGTTTTGTTTAAAATTCCCACATATCAAACCACTTCAGCAACATTTATTTTGACTATCTTGTTAAACTACTCTCTTACGCCGCGTGATGCCAGGACCCATAGGAAGCAAAGAATAGTACCACTGCAACCTACAATGCATGTTGTAAGAGGCGACTGATGTAGGCTATCCTAGTAAATAAAAAGCAACGCAGAAATTGGATATGTTGGCCTACTTGTAGGTGCATAACTGGCACAACGTACAATCACTCTTGTCTCAGATCACATACAAATCACACAGAGTGGTTGACAAGTGGTCGATATGGAGCGTTCGAAGAAGAAGAACTACTCTCTTCAGTAGACGATCCTTGTATGAATGAATAACACTTTAAGAAAATTGTGTTTGAATACAGAGTTTGTAATCTGTTCACAAACTAACATCAAAATCAATGGCAAAAATCAAATTTAATATTGCAACAAATCATATTTTAAATAAATTCTTGTACAATAAAATGTCTAACCTGTGTGGACTCAAGTTATATTTAATTGTACTTTCATTTACAAGTACTTTCCAGTCAATGATACTATGCAAAATTTACATAAAAACAACGGATATTTTAAAAGTGACTTAAGGCTAACAGTTGAGCAAAGTGAGTGACTAAAATTATCTCGAATAGCAAGTCAGTTAATACATAAAAAAGTAAAGGGACACTTTTTTATGGTGTTAGGCTTGTATTTTTCATTGACCAGCGGCATATGATGGGTGAGGTGGTCAACATCTCGCCGGCCTCCTTTATTTCCCAGTGCTTTTCCTGATACCAACTTTAGGTTGGGTCGACCTGAGAGCCGCTACACTCAGTTGTGGAATTTAACCCGGACCACTAGCCTAAAAAGTGAGTTCACTAATAACTACGCTGCTGCGGCTCTCAATTAATACATTTAAAGTCTCACTATTTCTCAAGTCCATGAGTTAAAATTAGAATTGACTTCTTGGTAGTGCTAGAAGATGATGAACCGATAGTTTTATGTTTTATCTATAAGTAAAACATATACTGCTCATAAGTTCACTTTGTTGAGTGTTAATTTTATTCTCATGCTATTTTTTCAGTCTTCCAGTTGTTTGATATCAGGTATTCTTCTTGCCATTGAGTTTTGAATTAAGATTCTGATATATATATATATATATATATATATATATATATATATATATATATATATATATATATATATATATATATATATATATATATATATATATATATATATATTTTTGCTTTAAATTCTCATATATGTTGTTTATCTTGCATTTATGGTCATGTGTGTGTATATGAAACTGAACTGTTATAAGTTTAAAGATTAATATTATATAGACCATTTGAATGAGACATATTCCATTCATGAAAAATAGTTCTTTCGTTAAGAAAGCCCAATAAGGTAATAATTTCCATTTAAAGACAAATAGTTCCCTTATAGAGATATATTCTATTAGGGTGATAAAAAAAAAGTAAGTAAAGGAACCTTTCATACTCGTGGTATATGGGTCAATACAGTGTTAGGCCTGTATTTTTCATTGACCGTCGGCACACAATGGGTGATGTGGTCAGCATCACGCCGGCCGCCTTTACTTTCCCAGAGCATGTCTGGTACCCAGTTGAGGCTGGGTCGACCTGAGAGCCGTCGTGGTAGGGAAAAATTCCACGTGCATTGCGGAGCTGAACCCAGACCACCAGCCTTGCGAAGCGAGTTCACTAACAACTACGCTACAGCGGCTCTCCATTAGGGTGATATGAGATCAAAATCGTGGCATATCCTTTACAGGATGTTGCCATCACACAGTAAACGAGTCTTTGATTTTCTAGGCACCACTTATACATTCCGTAGTTTGCCATTTCTTTTTGAACAATGAGGTCTATTTTTGCCGTCGTAAAAATCGAGAACAAATTTGCTTCATATCTGCCTGCTGCGGAGTTTGAATCAGGTATGCTTGGATTGTGATCGAGCTCACTAACGCTAAGTCACAGATGCCCACTAGGGTGATATACTGTAGTTCTTCTTCGAATGCTCCATATCGAGCACTTGTTAACCACTCTGTGTGATTTGTATGTGATCTGAGCCTAAGAGCGATTGTATGTTGTGCCAGTTATGCGCCTACAAGTAGGCCAGCACATCCGATTTCTGCGATGCTTTTTATTTACTAGGGTAGCTTCCTAGGTCCTACATCAGTCACCTCTTACGACATGTCTTGTAGGTTGCATTGGTACTATTCTTTGCTTCCCTTGCGGGCCCCGGTCCCACACAGGCGTACTGTAGCTAATTACTATGATATAGTGGGACTGCCTAGAGTAGTTGATAGTAGCTCGGCCTGCTAGCTGTGAGACGCCTCATAGCGGGTTCGAACCTACTGTCCGGCATTTGTTCGAGTCCCCTGGTCTTACTCAGGACGATAACGTGAGTACCTCTGAAGTCGGAGAAAATCTGCCTGTATGGCGAGGGAATACAAACTACGAGTACATTGAGCACACGGCTGCCAGTGTAAGTAATTTACAATGTGCACGCTGCTGCCATTGTAAGAAATTGGAAAACGGATTTTCACGCAAAAATCAGTTTCAGAGATGAAACTTCGTCTGAGTTGAAAGTGACGAAAGAAAAAAAACAACAAAAAACTATGATATAGTATAACTATAGAGACCATATATGTTCATGAGATAGCACATCAGGGGAATATTATCTATTAAAGAAAATGATCAATTAGAAGGATATATTCCATTTGAGGAAATCTAGTCCAGGACAGAAGAGACTGTCAATTAAAGTGAAAACTGGTCCATTAAGATGATAGTATATGTTAAATGGTACATAACCATTCATTAAAATTGTAGTCCATTAGTTAGTTAGTTTGTTCCTTTCGTGCCAAAGGCAGCACATAAGGCAGAGGTTTTAGATCTCCATGTGATGGGGTTTGTTGCTAGCAGTTGAAGATCTTGTATGATTTTGCATCCCAACAGTTTACTTTCTTGTAGGATGGTTCTTCGAAGAATATCCTACACTGTAGTCCATTACAGGATTTTAAATAGATGTTGAAAAACTTTGAAATAAACCAAATGGTTTTTTTTTTTAGATCTATGCTGACATTTTAATATTTTCCATCTTTATTATGTTGTGGGGTTAAGTGACAGTGAAGCTGTCTTCTGTATTACTCTGTTACTAAGTACAATTTTATCATTGGGCAACATTGGAGATAGTAGCCTAGTATAGAAAGGAGCTTTCAAATTTGAATTCAATTTGCTTTATAATAATTAAACAGTTGCAATGGCAAACATTTAACCTAGTTCATACAGTTATCCAAGAGTGGAACGATAGAGTGACCATCACTATTCCCTGAACCCACAAAGAATGAGTAATTTTTTTATTGAAGGATTTTAAACTTTTTTAAGCACCTTTAAGGGATTTACCACAAGCACTAACAGAAGTTATTTATTTAGTCTATCTACTAATTTGTTTGTATTTTAGATGAATATTGAATTAATGGATATTTAATTCAGGAATAAACACTTGAATATTCATTTGTTAACTAACATTCTTATATAACGCATGCATATCTTTTATTTGTTGTCATTACATTTGTTGTTTTATGTCTTTGTGTTAGAACATTCTTGTTTAGATGCTTTGGGTGTTAGAAGCTGGTGATAAAGGATTCTCACTTTAGAGCATGTATCCCACATAGGAATATTATATTACAGTACATTTTTGGGGGTCTCAATGGCGAAGTGGTTAAGTCGTTTGCAGTCGTACTAAAGGGTGTGGGTTCCAGTCAGGACTGAGACATGTGCAATTTTTTCATGAGATCCCTAGGATTGTTGCCGGTGCTACAGAGTTTGTGCTTTGTGCAATGCCATCTCTGCCGACAGGGACGGCGCCATATGGGGAAACCCGGTGCAATAAAGTCAATCCTTCGCCTTTGTACCCTTTGGACATTTTAACCAAATGTATTTAACTTTTCTATCTTATTTTTTGTAATTTGTTTTAGAAGTGTGGAGTATAACATTGTTGGTTTATAATGGTTCTTATATTTTCTTTTTTAATTAGCTTCTAAATCTGATGACACCACATCCCTCCCCAAAAACAAACACACACAAGTATTTTGTGGCAGTCCTGGGATAGTGAATATCCTTCTTCTCTCAGTTATCTAACCACAGCACGAGGCCGAAAATTTAGAATGCCTCTGCCCTACACGTGTAGAGGCCTATGAACTGAGGCACAATGTTTAGTCGTTCTTGAACTAAACCAAACATATCACAAAGAGTGATTAAAATGGTTGATAAGAACGAATGCAAACAAACAAACCACAGCACCACTAACTTCAATGAACTGTATTGGATTTGCTGCTGACCTTCTATGTTGTTTGTTGATATTCTTTCAACCTTGGAAGGAGTGAGTACAAGTTTATACTTTTTTTTTCTAGACCAGACAGTGAAGTTTGAGCTTTTGACTCCTGGTTGCTGTTTCTTCGTGCAACTCTTTCTGACGGTAGATTTCAAGTTTTCTTTCAATTTCCAGAGAGCGGCTTAACACAAAATAGTGATTTGTACAATGTTGCAAACAGCAATTTTCTACTTTGGAAGGGGAAATTTGTCAGAACGTTCAAAATTTGAGGCTTGCTGAAGCCGAAAGACCTGTAGAGCTAACATTGATCTTTTTTCATTAACAAAAGCAGTATGTTTCCAGGAAGTCTCATGGAGATGTAAAGCAAAGTCGTGACCACCATGTCCTGGCCCTGATGTTTCTATGCATCTCTCAGGTCATTTATTAAGCTCCTCAGATTCTAAGTAACATTTTCTCAGTTGATAATTTTTTCTCCATGTAGAGTCAAAACTCCTAAAGGATGTGTTCCTAGTATCTGAACTCAGTCTACAAGTTTACTCATCTGCCTCACCAGTTGTAGACTTCTTTGTGCATGTGACTTCTCAGTCTCTTGTGTTTTGCTTGGTGTCTGAGGATAGTAGTCTGTTTTTTTGCATGACAATAGGTGTTCTCAATTATATTGGTGTTGCATGTTCACTCTCTGATCCAATCCTAGTCATCCTATGTAAGGTACTGCATGACTGTTTCCTGGTTCTCAATTTACTTTCCACAGTTCTCGGTTATGATTTCTTTGTGGTATATTTCTCTTTTGTTATCCCTCTGGCATCTGTAGCATTGCAGTTTTGGTGATTGTACAGGAGGTTCTTTTTGAAGACATGGTCTATCCAATTCCAACGTCTGTTTGCCATTATGGTGGGCATGTCATCTGGAATATTTCAGGAAAACCGTTCTTAGTTGGTAATTTTATTTGAATTTTACTTATAAAGTCTTTATGGGAAATACTACAATTTTAACATATGCATGACTTATCAAAAATAGACTTGAACCTCAGTTTTTAGGTTTTTTCTGTTCTTTGTCTGATTTTTATTGTATATATTCATATATATATATATATTTTTTTAGTTGACATAATGAAATTACAAAATAATGTTGTAGATAATTAATGTACTAACACAGTTTACGTTGCATGAACAGTAACTAACAACCACATGAATCATTAGCTTGAATATCCTGCTACCCCCGCCTCAGAGGATGTATAGTGTCTGAAGTTTAGTGAAGTTTATTCTATTAACCAGTAACCAATAACTAACAAAGCTTTAATGTGGCACAAATTATGTTTGTTTGTTGACCTGATTGAGACAAGAAGAAAGAATGGTGGTTAAGATGATCCACTAAGGATATAATCAGAAAATAGAAATAATAACTCTTGTGTTAAACAAATATTATCAATGGCACTAAATCAAAATAGTAACAAAGAAAAGAGATCTCACATTTCAGAAAGCAATGGCAAACTACTGAACGTATAAGTGGTGCCTAGAAAATCGATAACTAGCTTACTGTAGTTGATGGTGTCATCCTGTAAAGGATATGCCATGGTTTTCATTTTGAATAGAAAAAACAAAAGGCAAGAGGCAAATAGAAAAACAGGAAACCCTGGATGACAATAGAAGACCAACATCAGTTGGAAAACATTAGGACAGATCCAGGAAGGGCAAAATATAGGAAAATAGAGAATGCAATAGAGAAGGAAATGTAAATTAGCACAGAACAACCGGTGTAGAGCGCAATGTTTAGTTTAGTTTAGTCGTCGGATCACCATCACTGCACGTCGAACAAATTAGTCCATAAGTGCTCCGATCTCTCCCTCAGTATGTCCATCAGCGTGTGGCGACTAACGACACCGGTTAGCGCAATGTGATGAAATAAAATGTTTAAATAGTAACGAAATGTTCAAGCTGGTACACAGGAAAATAAAACAAATGTTCTGTCAGAATAATAAGATTCAGTCGAGAATTATTCAAAACAAGAATAGAAAACTTGTACTGTCCCAGTGAGGAGAAAGGAGATAAGAAAGAAATATCTATATGAATTGTATGATGTTGAATGCCACAAGTCAGCTGAAGGTAGCAAAATTTGAGCTGAGTTCTCTATGATAAAATATTGCTACTAATAGCATGGGAAGAATTTGATACTGCACCTAACTCAACTCTTTCCCCCAAAAGCACCAGGGCTAGATTAAATACCCACCAACCTCATCAAAGCACCAGGGATATATTTGATACCGCAGAGTTCATCAAACCATCAATGATGGATTAGATACCCACTGAACTCATCAAAGCACCAGGGCTGGATTAAATGCTCACAGATCTCATCAGAGCATGAGGGACAGATTAAACACCCACTGAGCTTATCAAAGCACCAGGAATAGATTGGATATCCATAGAGAACATTTTCACCATGTGATCCCTAAACAGTCACATTTGGTGAGGCATGATCAGAATGTTTTATCATGTTTTTCAACCGTCTAACCTGATGATTATATTAACCATTTTAGTCACAAAACACTGTTTGTTTATGCATAGTTGAATAGATTACATTAAGCTGGATGAAGTTGTTTATCATGACAGTAAATTTGAAGGTTGTTTTTTACTATGACTGATGAAAATTTAAATTTATTCCTAATTACATTCAAGAATAGTTTAATTGTAAACATAATATTTCTGAATAACAAAGTTTTGCTGTACTTTACAGTACTTCAAAGTTTTGTGTCTCTAAAGTTGTATATGGACACTTTTAAACAAAGTTGTATGCCATTTTTCATGTGCATTCATGTGCAGTTATTTTGTTTGTGCTGACAGAGACTTCTACATTTAAATCATTATTTCATTATTCTATTATTTTTGGTTGTTCCAGGAGTCCAGTCATGCGATGTGAGCTCTCTGAGGCCTAAAACTGGAGTTCACAGAGAAGCAGTATCAATGAACCATGGCAACAAGAGCAATATGCCATCTCTATTTGAAGAAAAGTTTTGAATCTCTGAGCATTCTAGGACTTGTTGTTTGTTAACAGTTCTAATATATTTTTGGAATGAACAATCAACAAGTGATTGAGTTTCAGTGACATGAGTAAAAAAAAATTAAGTAATTTGCATGAAAATAGACCATGTTCACACAAATTTAGACTTTTAGGGATACACTAACACATTTCTTAAAATTACAATTGTAAAATGAAGTCTTATTTTTAGAAAGACACAATGTAGAAAGTAGTGGAATTCTTGGAAAAAACATATTGTAGGATATAGTTTTATTCTTAGAAAGACATTGTTGGATGCAATGGTTCATCCGATGGTTCAGTCATTCACCAACAACGATGTGCATGGGCTTTTTCATGATGCTCATGGAAAAAATTAATAAGAGAGGTCACTGGGGCCTATACGAGAACCATAAGTAGTTTGACAATCTAACTGCGGGCAGTTACAGAAGCGGTGACATGGTTGGCACCTTATGACTACTCTTGTGTTTTCGTACTCAGTGACTCCATGAATATGATTTGTAAAGTCAAAACAGGAATGGTGAGACGAAACTGAGAGGACATACTGGTACAGACAGGGATTAGAGAAATCACCATAATTTTGTCCCTGGACATGCAGGGGTCAGGGTAATGAACGAGTTGCTAGATTGGTTGGCACAGCTAAGATGTCAGAGGAAACTGCAATGGACGAAATGACATTCTTAGCGCATTGAGGGAGTCTTTCAGAGCAGGGGGGCTTCTTCACGGTTGTGAATCCCTGTCGCTGACCAGATTGTGAGAGATGAGTGTCAACATTGGTACAGCCCAAAAAGAATAACATACTAAGTATGCAAAAAAGATTGATTAATCAACATTGAACTGGCTTGTTGGACCGCTGGATCCTGCTGGATTTGTTGAGGCAGGAATCAGAGCACCTATGGACATGTCTGGAGTGCCATGATGATAATCCTAATATAACTGATTGTTGGATGCAATCTGAATCTTAGAAAGAAATTATAGGATGTAATCTGATTCTTATAATTGATAAAAGGAAAGACTGCAGTAAAACTGTATTACAGGTGAAATATTGAAACATGAAGTAAGATAGTTATACAAAGCACAAAGGCAAGAAACTGCTGTCTCTTGTTTTTGTGCTTTGTAAATCTACCTTCCCTTATTGTAACTCTGTTTCTTAAATACACGCATTGAAGAAAGAAAATCTTATGTCATCAGTCACATTTAAGCACATTTTAGTTCCAAGATTCCATTTGTTCAGATCTGATATGTTATAGGGTCATTTCTCCATTGAATTTATTGTTCTTTCAAGATGCATTCCATATCTTCATTACATTACTATGTGGTCAATTAATTTTCTTGGATTTTGAGTTTTTTTAATTGTCAAGCTATTGAAAGTTGTGAGATAGTTCTATAGCATATAATATCACATGGCCTTGAAGTATGATAGACCTCACAGTACTAGATTTGGAGATAGTTAGCCGTTCTTAATTCGCTAACTTTCCCATTCGTGACTCATCAAGTGAGCGAGTACCCAATTATCGATATAAGGGAAGACTGCAGTAAAAATATGTAGCAATGGAAAGCATGTAGAAACCAAAGTACTGTAGTTTTATAAAACAATACACAGCATATTTTCAACCAAAAGACTGTTATCAAGCTAGATATAAAAGTCTTCTTTGTATAAGAACTGAATTTCTTCCCCTTTTGGTTTATCCTTTGCTTGATAAAGACCTAGTGGTCGAAATGTCGCTGTATTTTTTTTTTTTTTGTACTTTGTAAAACTACAATGCTTTGTTTTTACGTGTTTTGCCATTAGTATCCAAATTACAGTTAACGAGTCGTTGATTTTTTTAGGCACTACTTTTACGTTCAGTAGTTTGCCATTGCTTTGTGAACAGTGAGGTCTATTTTTACCTTTTGTAAAAATCCCACTGAAACAAATTTGCTTTCAAACTTTCCCACCGTAGGATTGGAACCAGGTAGGCTTGGGTTTGTGATTGAGCTCACTACCCCTTAAGCTACAGACGCTTACCTCAAAGATTCGTTTACTGTGGTTGATGGCTACATCATGTAAAGGATATTCCACGATCTTCATCCAAATTACAACTGTCACAAATAACTCAAATTTGACCAGATTAATTACCGTTAACATTTTGCAAATACAAAATCCCACTTAATAGTACCACATCTACTGAGTTATACTAATGCATAGTGTCGTCAGATCTGATTCGTCATATAGGAGACATTCAGAGCTGAGTCATGCCCAGCTTATGAGTTATGAACGCTATTCATTTTGTTCATTTAGAGACCTAGTGTACCAACCCTGCATAATTTTAGTGGTAATACCATCATTAAAGTGACATGATTGATGCTTTTATAAAAGACAGCTAAATATGGTTATGTACAAAGCTAGCCACCTTCTCATTTAAAACATGACTACATAAACCTCTGGAAAAAATATATGCTTTGACACAGGTTTCTTGTTTTAAAAAAAAGACAACTTTGGGGTCTCGTTAAACTTGCTGAAGTTCTGGTTAAAACTTGGCCTTGCGTTCCAAAGTCTCTGTGGTTAAAACTTGGCCTATGCTTCCAAAGGTCGTGGGTTGAATCTGGACCACACCATTCTGTTCACAAGTGCATTTTTTCCAGAGGCACCTGGGATTGTTGCCAGAGCTTGTGCTTTGGGCAATGCTCTTGGCAGATGGCGTGTCATTTCTGCAGAGTGGGGCTGAACCATGTGGAGTAAAACCCGGTGCAATGAAATCAATCCTTCGAATTTAGACCAACTCCAATGGTAGCTCGATGCTCCTAACAAAACAGATGGAAAAATAATACAAGGATATTGGCATATTATTTTGTAGAAAAAACCCCACAAAAATTATAAACATACCACAATACACATGTGGTGGGTAACTCAGTCTTGTTATAAAACCTTGTTATAAGTATAATTACATTGTGTGTGCTACATACATATATATCTCTCTATATTGATACAGTTCTTATAAATAGATACACTTCTTGTCACGAACAAGTCTTTACAATAATAATGTAATTTGTGAGGTCACACCTGCAGTTTTATTTATGAAATCTGTTGGTTTTTTTTTTACACCTATAACATATACATTTTGTCATAATTTACCAGTTGTATGTGTTGTTATATTTACGAGCGCATTGAAAAGTAATGCCTCCAAGTCCATAACTTTGTTAATATACATAATTTACAAATGAAACATACATTTTCAGAAAGCTTGAGATGTCCACTACACAATAGAGTCATTATTTTTCGACATAGTCACCTCCACGTTCCACACACACACGCCAACGTCGAACTAATTGTTGCATCCCGTCGAAGAAAAAATCTGATGATTTTTCACGAAGCCAGATACGCACATCTGCTGCCACATCCTCGTCAGAAGCATATCTGTTTCCCTTGAGATGTTCCTTGAGCTTTTGGAACAGGAAAAAGTCATAAGGTGCCAAATCGGGGCTATATGGTGGGTGCGCTAAAATGCCGTCAAAATTGAGACGCTCTAATGCTGCCGATGTTTGTCTACTGATGTGTGGACGAGCATTGTCATGTTGACGGTCTGCATGTTTTCCAGGACGAACACGTAGTAGTCTTGCCCGTAGTTTCTTCATCGTTTCCACATACCGATCAGAATTGACAGTATTGCCGCGTTCCACAAATTCTGTGTGGATTACGCCCTGGCAGTCCCAAACAATGGTCATCAAAACTTTTCCCGCTGACGCGACAGTTTTGAATTTTTTGGGGTGGGTGAGTTTTTGTGCCTGTATTCCATAGACTGGCGCTTGTTTTCAGGGTCGTAATGATGCACCCATGACTCACCGCCAGTGACAATTCGGCAGATAAAGTCATCGCCTTCTCGTTCATATCGCATCAGGTGTTCCTGACACGCCTGATGTCGGCGATGTTTCATTTCCGGTGTCAGCATGCGAGGGACCCATCTTGCACAAACTTTCCTATCCCCTAGCAATACATGAATAATGTGATGTACTCGTTCAGTCAAATTTCAAGCATTGTAGCGACATCTTTTGCTTGATGCGGCGATTGACATGAATCAGTTCGTCCACGCGAGCTTGGTGTTGTTCATCCACTGCTGTAATTGGTCGTCCGCTGCGAGCCTGATCATGCTAGGTCATCGTCGTTGGATTGTCGCCTATAACAGTCCTTGCCCACCTCCTAACAGTACTCACATCCACACAGGCGTCACCATATACCGCTCTCATTCTCCGATGCATGTCGATGGGAACACAACCTTCGGCCGTCAAGAATTCAATCACATCTCTTTGCTTCAACCGAATTTCCATGTATGACGCCATCTTGGATAATGTTGTGCATGCAACATTCCAGACACTTGACACTTACTGTCCTGAAAACACACTTACATATACTTTATTCTGATATCGGTGTCAATTGCCTCGAACACTATTAACAAAGTTATGGACTTGGAGGCATTACTTTTCAATGCACCCTCGTATATAGATAAGTAGACATTTAAACAGAGTATAACAAACTTCGTCTATCATATAGACAAATGGAGATATGATGATGATTTATTAATAGAACCAAATAGAGGTATGCCATATATGAAAATGAAGTGCAGCCAGTCCAGACTCACATCTCTTTGATTCTCCGCAAGAAGTGAATTCTTAGTTTTTATTTTTGTTGGCTCTTTCACACTGATATAACAAACAAAAAGATTTGCTCTTAGGATGAAAGAGCAAGCCTCTTGTTCTTAAGTTGAAAGAGTGAGCCTCTTGTTCTTGTTGGAAAGGTGAGCCTCTTGTTCTTAGGTTGAAAAGGCAAGCCTGGGCTTAAAGAGACTTTAATCCCCTACATATCAAACCCAAATAAAAAACAAGATCTTGTATCCTGTTACTATATTCTGCAGGGTCATTTTAGTTGACAACAGGCAATTATAAAATAGTACAGAAAAATTGGTGACAACGGGTCATATGGAACTGCTTCTATGAATGGATATGTGAAAAAAGCTTACTTTTAAAATTAAGAAAATAATATATAGAAAATGTTACATACTCTGTGAGAATTTATTTTTGTTGCTCCCTGCATATGTATGTGCTTTTATAAAGCTCTCAAAGGAATTATATTGAAAGTGTATGAAACAATTATATGCACATCAACTAATTACATTATGTGTTATGTATTCTTATAAAGCCTAGTCTGTGTTTGGTGAGCCTGATAATTTGGTCTGTCAATAGAGTCAGCTAGCTTTGTTTTGAGATATATGAAAACCTCTGATGTTCACGTCATATCATATGCAATGCAATTATTATATTGAGTGTACACATTGAGAAATGTTATTAATATAAAAAATATAATTAATATATCAATAATAATAATCTTTGAGAACATTCCTCAATGAATTAAAACCTTCCATTGTGCCTCACCATAAACTGATATTAACTATTTGAAGAATTGTTATACTTAACAAAAATGTTAATACAAAATGTTACCTTTTGCTGAGAAACTCGGGTGGTCGTTAAAGACACGAAACAAAATATGATTTTTGTTAGAAGTGTTTAACAGAAAAGCAGGTAGTATCTATTTTACTCCTGGAGTCGAAGTAAGGCTTGCCTGAATGGTGAGGGACACCATGATAAGGAAAGCAAGCCATCTCACAAAAATCAGTCATAGGTGCCATACTAGGTGCTATGGCTATGCCTGAATTCATAGTTGGCGAACAGGAAGAAAAAAGTATCTATCCTAAGAATTGACTCGTCGCCAATAAATCCAGATATATATTTTATTTTCAGAGGGAGAAAATGTCTGATCAAACTGAAGTTTACAATGACTAGTTAAAATCACATACTTTGAAAAATAGGTAGGATTATACACACCAGAACCCGTAGTCAGCCATGATCACTTATACTTATATGTAGTGTTATCAACTTATAATGTGGTGTTATCAATGAAGGTGCTATGTTCATGCACTGTAAAAGTAGAAATTTGTATTTATATATATATATATATATCAAGATGGCTTATATAGTTGTAGTTATATTATGACTTTGTTGTAGACAGTATCATTATTTTGGTTTTGATGTTTTTGCTTTCTTCTTGAACTGCCATTAAACATTACTAAACTTTTATATATCATTTTTGGGACACCAAATCGAAACAAGTTTCATAGATTTTAGTTGCAGAAAGATGGGCTGTTTCATTTTCTCCAATCCTGTTTTGCCTCACAGTGTCAGGATAAGAAAAGATTACTAGAACTGGCTTTTTTTGTGCACTTAATAAATAGTGTTTTTCACCGCCTCTGTAATTTCTGAGGTCCACATTTTGTATGGAGGACCTTTTACATTTTATCCACTGTATCATAGTAGCATTGCTCTTTGATGCACACTGTTTGTTGGTAATCTGCTTATGTGGCCGAGTCATTTAATTTGTTGTTTCTTGATGAAGTTCAGTACTGATGTTGTACCCACTGTTTTCCCGATGTATTCATTTCTAACGAGTCTCTTCTGATACTCCCAGCATTCTGTGTAGACACTTCATCTCTGTTGTGACTAGTTAGTTGAGTGAGCATCACAAGATCAAGAAGAAAATAGTAAACATCTGAAAGGATGTATAGTTATGGGAAAGAAGTGATCATCAATGACATTCAGCATGACACACAGTGATGACATAATGATAAAGGGAAACTATTTTAGTTCTGAAAATGGAACCTGATCATCAGAATTCATGACATGACATAAACAAAATGACACTTGTTTCACTATCCAATAATAATATGATTATTGTACCTTTATTCTGTTACTATATTGTGGGTTTTTTTCTGCATATGTGATCACCTGCTTCTTATACTCCACAATGTGTAGTGCCATATTTCTGTCTAGAACAAACAACGAACATTGTACTTTGAAATAATCATATTTGTCAACATTTTTTTTTGAACATTGTCACATTTTTTGCATAATTAAGAGAAAAATGTTTAGTTGTGTAAACATTTACATCATTAATTTTTTTAATCCTTTCTTGTGTCAAGGATGGTCTTTTATCAGTTTTATAGGAGCTTTCTCATGCAGCAATTGTTACTCCACCATCATTGATGCTTATATACTTGCACTCTTGAAGAAATGTAAATTGTTGATAAATTGTTTTGCATAATGAGAAATTGTTGAGAGAATTTGTGGGAAAACTTGTAAGTTTATAAATGATGATTGAAAAGAGTTAGTTTAAATTTAACATTGCCAAAAATGTACTCAACATGATTGGTAAACATGATTCATCATCATCAAATAGCTTGTCTTGAGCAGAACTTTGCCACCTTAACAGTCCCTATGAATTTCTCTCGTAGGCCAGATGTCATGATTCTGCAGCCGTCATGCTCAAACCATCAGTTAGTCCTGAATCCATCTTCTCTGTGGTCTTCCTCTTCTCCACTTTGCTGGGATGCCCCTTCCATGATGGTCTTCTCCAGCCCTTCATGTCTCTTTATATGTCCAAAATTATATCAATTTTTTCATTCTTATTTGTAGCATCAGCCTAACATTGTTACTGACAAATTTAATACTTCTTCTTTTTCGAATGCCCCATATCGACCACTTGTTAAACCGCTCTTTGTGATCCGTATGTGAACTGAGCCTAAGAGCGTTGTGCCAGTTATGTGCCTACAAGTAGAGCCTACTACATCGCAGAAGTTTCCGGAATACAAATGAATAAAGTAACATACTGCCGTTAGTGACTCCTGCTCCAGATTTGATGATGGGCTTACTCCCCAAGCCTTTCCCATGAATGGGTATATCCACAAGGCAGCAGATGTTTGAAATCAGAGTTAACCTTCTCCTAGATTAGTTACCTTCCAAGGTTAACAAGCCACATCTGCATAAAGCTACTAGTTTTCTGGCACCTGTTTCTTGCCATTTGTTTCTTGCCATTAGCTTTTTTTCTGTCCGTTGAAAGTGAAAAGTACAATATCTATACTTGGATGTTAGTGACTTTAAGAGACGCATGCTGTGGACACTTTTTTGTAGACAGTGAGAGTTTGTCCTCACTGCCACCCAGACATTAGTCCTTTTGGTACCAAAAAAAGGAGTTACAGTGCTACTGCCTTGAAATGGAGAAAACTGGATGTAATCCATGTAAGCTTGTATAAGCAGATGATCTAGCTTGAACAGTAATTTGAGTACAGTAGAAGTAGACAAGACAGAGCTAAATATTGATGGTTTCTCAGAACAAACAAAAATTAAATAAGCTTTTACAAAAGAGGAACAAATATTTATTGTCTTTGATTGAAAGAATATATTTTACTATAATGTCTTTTTTCTCCAAGATATAATGTAAATAAAATTATACTTGAACAATAGACATTTTATAATTGTTCTCAAATATAACATTGGACTCTGTATGCATGTAACTTATTAAACCTTTTTTGTGTTAGTGTTTGATCCAATAAAATATACTGAACAATTTAAGAATAGGGAAAATTTCATCCACATAGATAATGCTATTTTATTTTGTCTTTGTTGCCATTGTTAGTTTTATTTAAATCACTTTTCAAATTTAATAATATATAATGATCACCAGTTCATTAATTGATATTGTTTTACCTTACTGTATCTACTAGTAATATAGGGAATCTCTGTGGTGAAGTGGTCAAACTATTTGCCTTGTGTACTGAAGATTGTTGGATCGAATCTGAACCGCATCGTTCAGTTTACTTGTGCATTTTTGTTGTTGAGATCCCTAGGATTGTTGTAGGAGCTACGAAGTTCATGCTTAGTGCAATACTCTAGGTATGTAGCTTGTCATTTCTGTCAAGTGGAGGCAAGCCCAATTGGGAAATCCGGTGTAAGGAAGTCAGTTTTTTTGCCTTAAAGGTATTTACAACATATACTATCATATATACAAGAAAACCTGCCGGTGTTATTTTCTCCAAAGTGTTGAAATCTTCTTCTTCTTCTTCTTCTTTGCATTCGTTCTTTACAATCAATTTTAATCACTCTTTGTGATATGTTTGATCTTTGCCAAGAACGTGTATATGTTGCACATTGTTTTGGTAGGCTCCTAAACACATAGACTTCTATACGTTTAGGACACATGCATCCGATTTTAGCCAAACCTCCTTATCACCTCTTACGACATGCGTGGCAGGTAACAGTGGTTCTATTCTTTACACCCCAAATTTTGGCCCCAGTAACCACTCGGCAGGTGTTGAAATGAAAAATGTCATTTCAGTCTTTGGTTCATTCTCTACATTATTTTTCAGCTTCCATTACTGAACATATTCTTGAACTCATTACTTATGGAGCATTTCTAATATTCACAATTTATTGTGAACGAGAAAAATGTTAACCGGTGAGTCACTGGAACCTTCAGCAAGCATATTATCTGTCAATTACTAAATGTGACTGAGCAGCCCATGTTTCCACACAAGACCCTTCAACATGAAGGGTCGGGGTGTCCCTCTTAGTCTGATCGCTATAATTTGATCTGTTTAGCATGGTTAAACCTACCGGTAGCAATGATACCTCCAACATAGCTCTGGGTCGCTGGGATACTCAAGCCCTTCTACCATCTACATGGTGGGAACACTGTTGGGTGGGAAATACACTTACTACTAGAACTAAGCTATGAATTTCCTTGCGAAGAACAGGTACAACTGCTAGCATATGTAAAAAAAAAAAAAAATAAACCATAAAGAATCATATAAAAATTTGGAGATATAAGAAATATTGATAAATTTACCCCCCAAAAATATTGTCAACTGATATGAAAAAACAGGAGATTCTGTTGTAACAGTTTTATGTTCTAAGAGATTGTAGGCATGAAGACTTACGGCAGCAGGAAATAATGTTGAATAGATTGTAAGCAAAGTTGCCTTGTTGAATATTTTACACTATGAGCATTGTATGTTCTGATCTTGAGTATACACCCAACATGTATCAAATATCTTATATACTGACAATGACCACAATAAAAAAAAATGAAAATAAAATATTTCTTCATTGTTATTGTGACAGTACATAATTACATTATATGTTTCAGTGCTTTTGAAAAATTATATTAATAAACTTTTCACATCCCTTTGGAGCACATGCTCTCAACAATTGTTCAGATATCATTACCATTCTCCAATATCTCAAGTCGTCCCTTGTCTTCACAGTCCCTCCGATATCTATTTCCAGCTCTCTTCGTGTGAGTAATTTTTTCTATTTTTCTTTCCTTGGGCTCCAGAACATGGCAACCTAGCTATACTGTTTGCTTGACTTCTTTAAATTTTCTTAAGCTATTGTTTCACATGTACTTATTTTGTTCCTATCTGAATTTCTCATTGATAACCTTGGCATATAATTTCAGCTCTTTCTTTTATGTGAAAGTACCATTTATAACGAAAACATCATTCCTGAAAATGAGAAGCATTATCTGCAACAAGTCCTTGTCAATTCCAATCAGAATGCGGATTATTCAGTGCTACATAGAACCAATACTGACATACGGATGTGAGTCATGGACAATGAACACACAGATCGAAAAACCTCTGAGGGCCACAGAAATGTGGTTCTACAGAAGAATGATGAGAATCCCATGGACTGCTAAATGACTAATGTTGAAGTGTTGAATTAGATCAAGACACAGACAAAGCTTATCATCAATATAAGAATGAGGCAGTCATCATTTTTCGGGCATGTGATGAGGAGGGAGGTTTAGAACACATTGTGACAACCGGTAAAATCGAGGGTAGACGAGACAGGTGAAGACAGAGAGACAATTTTAGATAGTCTAACTTCATGGCACGGTAGATCGTCAACATCTGAGTTGATAGCAAACACCAATGACAGAGATTTGTGGAGATCCATGATCGCTACGCCAGCCGGCACAGCACCTGATGATGATGACCATTTGTACACGATCTGCATATGGAGGAGCATTGGCTCATAAATAACATCATGTACCGGAAGATGAAATATTTTGGCAAGTTAAACGTCACAGTGGTTTGGAGTGAACATTAATGGAAGGCATGGTTTCTGGAGTATGAGGCAGGGACGACCAAGACGAAGGTGGCAGCAGGACATCAAAGAAACATTGAACATGATGCTGGAGGAGGCGGAAGAACTGGCTAGATATCGAGAGTATTTCAGGCGGACTGTGTTGAGATCGACATTCTACGAAGAAAATGCTATATGAAGAGGTAACAGCCAACAATACCAATGGGGAACGAGACAGAAAGAGGAAATTCTGAGATCTAGCTTAATGGCACGGACAAATGCATACATTGAACTGATTGCGTATACAAGGGACAGACGATGGGGTTTCATGTTCACCCACGCCAGTCGGAATTGCACATGATGATGATGAACTAGAAGAAAAATGCTACATTTGTCTCGTTCAATTACTACTTCCGGTTCATGCAGCAGACCGTAATCGTGTACACGAAGCGAAAGTAGACTAGAAAACAATCGGTGTTTATCTAATTAGGTTGTATGTGCAAATCTCGATATGCTAAATAGTCTCAAAATGGCTAACAGAGCAGACGTAAGTTGATCCCTTTAATACATTTTTACATATCCCGAAAAACCACCACGGATTTATTCTAGTTATTAGTTTCTTCAGAGTGTCAGTAACTCAAGTAACTGTTACCTGCGCAATACTAGTAGAATAAGAGCAGTAAGTGAGTCGAAATAATGAATATGGGAAGAAAACATAATAATCTAGACATCCATGTTCATGTATGATGTCAATGGCACTAAAATAAATCAAGTGAAAGAATTAAAATACTTAAAAAGCATATTCGCAGAAAACGGAAGACTAGGTAGAGAGATAGAGGCTAGAGTGCAAAAAGCAAATGCTGTAAGTGTAACCTACCAGCTAGCCCCATTTTATGATTGTTAAGGCAGGGCACCCAAAAAGTTCACAGGCAGCTAAGCAACAGATGACCAACAGCATTTTTATACCTACTTTGTGTTATCAGAGCCAAACATGGACATTGAGCAAAGAGCAGTCACAAAAAATAACTACATGTGAAATGCGTTGCCTGCGAAAAGTTACCAACAACACAAGAAAAGACAGAATCACCAACATCAGCATAAGAAAGAAAGTTGGCACAAAACCGTGCTTGAATTACATAGAGAAACAAAGAATGAAGTGGTTTGGCCAATTAATAAGAATGCATCCAAACTCCACAGTATACAGAGTCTTCTACAACAGAACATTGGGAAAGAAGGCAAGAGGAAGACCACGGAAAAGATGGTTAGATGGCGTAGCAGAGTCCTGTGAAAGAGCAAAGATACAATCACACAAGCCACCAGAACAGCGCAAGACAAAAACAAAACCACGACACTGGGCAACAACCTGGTAGCAGTGTGATGACAAACGAAGAAGCAGTGTGACTACAAACGAAGAAGAAGTGTGTTAGTATAAGTAAGCTAAGTTGTAACTTGTGAAGGCAAGTGCCAAGTCTTTTTACTCCTCACAAAACTACTAGTCTTGGAAAGACTTATTTATAGTCTAGTACTTACTATAATTATATACTGCCATCTGCCGTTACTTCCTATAATATGAGAACAAGGAGTTTTTTGCAAAAACCCCAGAGGAAGCAACGAATATGATCAACAAATAAACAGTGTACAGGTATTAAGAGCTTCCGAAAAACAAATAGACAAACACAAGATTCGAACCACTTACCCTCATTTCTTACGAGTCATCGCCTAGCCTAGCAATACGAGCGTCCTTGCGAACACAACCAGCGAGCCATTCAAATTTCATTGTCACTAATTTATTGACATTAGCCTGATTAGGAAGTAGGTGTAGTGCGAAGAGTTTTAAAATTTGTATTTTAGTTGTCACATTTTATGAGCATGGATTTTTAATTAAATCAAATGATACAAAGTACTATCTCCACTTCAAAATGTATCATGTTTGAATCTCTAGCATTTTTCATCTCTTGACTTGCTAATACATTCAGATATACATATACTGCTATTTGAATACCTACTTTTACCATATTTCCGTTTATAAAAAAGGTACTAGCTTCCTCTAACAGATGGGGAATGATATGAATGCTGATAGTTTCTGTAGCTCACTGTGGTAATGTAAATTCCTCATCCTATTGGTTATTGGAAAATTCTGATCAGCCTAGCTTCATGGCATACCTCACATGTAGTACATGATGTACCCTAGTCTACTTGTGATACAACATGTGATATCAAACCCTTGTAATTCGATATAGTTGCTTTGTCAATTACTATGTCTCTTTTAAACAATTGCATTATATCTTTGTTGTCCACAATCAATACTCTCACTATAGTCACTTTTATAATCTAACCTGCCTGTGCTCTCATTACAGTGAACTTTTGTATATATCAAGGACATGTTTAACTTTATCTTGCTCAGCATTTGAGTGCTAACTTAGTTAAGTACCAAGTGAGGAAGTCAGCATAGCTAAGAGTATATACTTAGATTCAGTCACTAATATCTAGGGGTTCTGTTTGCTAGTATACCCAGCTAAAAATGGCTACCTTGACTTTTTGAGTTGAAGAAATATTAGACATCATCGTTGGAGCTACCATGTTAATGCACTATCAGTCAAGTTCCTTTCCATACTAACTTGTAAAACCTGTTTAAGAACATATTAGCTCTTAAGAAAAGGTAGAACAACAACAAAATAAGTACTTTGATTATATAAAATGTCATGAAGTGCTAACTTATTACTTACAAGCCGTTTTAAAGATCTGCCGGCTTACCACAGGGACGTTTATCGTTTGAAATAAAAATAGATGTGAAACAGAGTTTACCATTCATTCTAGGATAATCTCTGACACCCCCAAACGTAGCAATTTTTTCATTAATGGTCATGATGCTTGTTTATGAGCAGTTAATAAATCATGCATTCAATCCCAATTGTCTTAATGTTTATGTATTCATAAATGAATTGTCAATATAAAGAGAGCAGTCAGGCTTGTTTATTCAAGATACTGTTCATCAAGACGCTTGGTAAGTTGGATTTTTGTTCTTCCAATTTCAATTTTTAATTCATATTTCCATTTTTAATTCATGTTATTTCCTGTATAGTTAACACTGCATTATATTTAATAATACAGTAAATATTTTGTGAAACCTCACCCATTTGTCTTCAATTTGATATATAATGTCATATTTTAAATCATACTTAGTAATAGAAATTCCACACAGAATCGCATTGGCATCAAGTGCTTTTAACAAATTGTCAAATATATGGAAGTCCAATTCACTCAGCAAGCACTTAAAATTAAAGATCTTTAACTCTTGTGTGATTCCAGTATTAACTTATGGATGCGAGAGTTGGAAAGCAACACAAGCTCTAGAAAGAAAATTAGATAACTTTGAGAATAAATGTCTTAGAAGAATATTGAACCTCAAATGGTCAGATTTCAGACCCAATACACAAATAAGACAAGAGACCAAGCAAGAAAATGTATCAAATTTTATAAGAAAGCGCCGCTGGAACTACATCGGCCACACACTTAGAATGGATGAGAGAAGACTCTCTTACCAATCCCTCATATGGACACCAGAGGGAAAAAGAAAACGAGGAAGACCAAGAGAGATTGCGTAGAACCATCACCAGAGAAGGCTCAACGATGGGCCTAGTAAACATTAAAGACCTAAAACAGATAGCAACGAACCTCGAGACATGGAGAACTATGACCTCTGCCCTATGCACCGCCCACAGGCCCAAGAGGAAAGACTAACTAACTAATAGTATTTTAGTTTTGCTAAACTACCAGTTCAATGTAACTAAAAAAAATAATTCCACCTAGAGGCCAAACAAAAACTGTAGCAAATCTGTTAAGTGATATGCTACTGAATGATGACAATAATGAACTCGGAAACCTGTTATTTAAGCTGAATTTACTTGTGCTTGTGTTATGTGGAAAGGGAATATTCTTTTTATATGAAGCAAATGCTCTAATCGCTTGACTTTGCCAGCTCTCTAATCCTGTTAAACATAGATTTTTTGAGAGTTTAGAATGGATACAGGGCACGTTCCTCAATCTCTTGATGACCTATTGTTAAATGAGAACACTAAAATTGATGTTGAATCATTCCAGCAGTTTTAGCTGTTTGGAATTACATGTTGTATAAGTAGAGCTGGATGCTTGATGGGCAGAGAAAGGTGCTTGTTTAACCAGCGAGCCACAGGAACTATCAGTATGCATACATTTCAACATCTGTTGGAGGAGACGGAGCACCTATGGGTCTGCTCAGAGTGCTGTGACATCAGTCCAGTAACCAATAGTTCTGTTTAAAAATATAACACATGAATTAAAAGGTTGAAATAGAATCTCGATTGCTGAGATTGAATGCCTATTTAGTAAAGTCTTGATTCATATTTAATGGCTCAAAAGATCTGGATGCTGTGACCCATTTGGCACATTCATCAGTTTATTTTGTTCTTTGCTTCAAATTTTTTCTAATATAATATTTATACAGCAACCAGGGTCTGGAGTAATTTAATTAATGAAAACTAATCTTTGGGGAAACCGGAAGATGAGTGCCTAATTTGTGATCTATAGTGTATTAAGCGCAGAAGAAGAAGTATCAGAACTGACTATCATTAACTTATTAAATGTATGATATCAAAATGTCTTCTTTCTTTTGTCGTCGTACTATTACTGGATTGTTTCCCAGTCTCATGGTTTTCTGTATAGCACTGTTTTTAACTAATACTCTAGTGGCTACGATGATTGTTATTTTTGCTTTAAAGAGAATTCTGCTATGCCATCTAACCATCTTTTCCGTGGTCTTTCTCTAGTCTTCTTTCCTAATGTTCTGTTGTAGAAGACTCTTATACAGTAGAGTTTGATTGCATTCTTATTAAATGTCCGAACTACTTCATTCTTTGTTTCTCAATGTAATTCAACCAAGGCTCTGTCCTAACTTTATTTCTTATGCTGATGTTGGTGACTGTCTTTTCTAGTGTTGCTGGTAACTTTTCGTAGGCATCGCATTTCACATGTAGTTATTTTTTGTGACTGTGCTTTGCTCATTGTCCATGTTTGGATCTAGTAACACAGAGTAGGTATATTATCAGAACAGAATATCATTAACTTAATGAAAATATGGTATCTAATTCTTGTCTGTGTAGTCAAAAAGTTCTCAATATATTCTTCTTCTATCATTTTCTCTCTAACATCAGATCACCACTCCAGTAGCATATGTGAACTGTATGTTTCACTTCAGGTCACCCATAGAACCCCTTAAATAATAAAGAAGCTTATATTTTTGGTAAAGGTGGCACTCTTGACAAATGGGCTCTGCAGTTTCTATGTTCTGTCCACAAATGCACAAGCCTGTCTCACCAGTTGTTTTTTTCTGTACATGTAACTTTACAGTCTGTTGTCCTGTTTCTGTTGTCAATATTAATACTAATCTCTTTGCATTTATACATTCTAGGTTACTGCATTAAACATCTGATTTCAATATATTTTAACAGGGTAACGTCAATTGAAGCAGATACCTTTGGAGAAATAGCTGTACCATCAGACAAGTATTATGGAGCAAACACTGCACGTTCACTAATCAACTTCAACATTGGGGGACCATCAGAAAGAATGCCTGTATGTTCCAGTCTTTATTTGCTACTTTTGTTTACCTTCTTTATCGCCTGTGTGTTGCGAAGGAGCAAAGAATAGTAATACAGCAACCTACAAGGCATGTTGTAAGAGGTGACTGAGGTAGGACCTAGGAAAGCTGCCCTAGTAAATAAAATGAGTCGCAGAAATCTGATGTGTTCAGAAATCTACTTGTGGGTGCATAACGCACAACATACAATCACTTATAGACTCAGATTACAAAGGATGGTTTAACAAATGGTAGATATCGAGTGTTTGAAGAAAAAGAATAATTGCCTCCTTTATTCATTTTGCACATATTTGTTTTATTTTCTTTACTTTTTTTATTCAGTAATGCTGAACAGTTATGATTTTGTTTTTCCTCTTCCTCCTGTGACTTGTACAACGGGTAACATCAAACTCCTTGAATAGCTGGCTTGGATCAACATCTATTTTAGTGTCTTTATCCAATACCCAGTAGAGACAGAGAAACATCCACTTTGTCCATGTTAAACTCCCTGACAATCAACATCATGCTCAAATCATCAGTTACATTCTAAATCCATCTCACCCGAGCGGTTACCGGAGCCCAAATTGGGCTGTAAAGAATAGAATCACTGTTACCTGCCACACATGTCGTAAGAGGCGACTGAGGAGGTTGAGTGGGGCTAGTTACCCCACACCGTAAAAAACACTAGATGGCTACAGAACGGAGAACGAACCAAGTAAACGCTGGCTGAAACCAGACACATCGCCGAAGGATAATCACCAGAGCTCCAAATGGTGCTGAGGATGGGACGTAAAACACACCAATGCTAAGGCTGCACGAATCAGACTTCTGCATGAATAGAATTTATGGGGAGATCTGGTACATCGGTCTGGGCAGTGATTGTGCGAGTGAGAGAGAGAGAATCCATCTTATCTGGGGTTTCTCTTTTGCTCCAGCCTCCTTCCATGGTGGTTTTCTCCAACCCTTTTTGTATGTCCAACGTACTTAAATTTTCTTATTTGTAGCATCAGCCAGTTTAATCTGAAGCAGACGGCTGCCTTTATTAGAGAACCTGAAATCCCAATCTAGTGAGAATGCAGAAGAAGAAACATCACACTTGTACAAATATCTGCACCAACAACAGAGGTTGAAGGATGGCTGGATTCTTAAATATATCTTGTACGGAAAGTTGGTTTCCTGCAACATAACTGAGGGTGGTTTTTCCATCGCTGCACGGACGTCTGCAAACAAAATTTGAAGACACTGGACATAGTAGACCAAACAGTAAGAAAGTGTTTAATATAAAAAGGGGTTTTAAAGCCGAAGGATTAACTTCATTGCACCAGGCTTTAGACTATATGGTTCGTTTCATCTCCGCAGAAATGGTACGCCACCTACTGAGAGTATTGCATGAACTCTGTAGCTCTTGCAACAATCTTAAGGGTCTCTGGAAAAAAATGCACTTGCGAACAGAAAGGCATGGTCCAGATTCGAACCTACGACCTTCGGATTGCAAAGAAATTGCTTAAATAAGTGTATGCATACAAAATGATCTAAGATTTGCTACAAAATAATTTTCCTACATTTTAGAACCATATATCTACAACAGTAATGTTTATTGTGAATATTTTTCAGACTGCCATCATTCGAGCTTTTGGTATTCTCAAACGAAGTGCAGCCGAAGTGAACATTGAGTATGGTCTGCCCAAAGACATTGCGGCTTTAATTATTAAAGCATCGGATGAGGTGGGTGTTATACCTTGAACGATTCCACATGACTACTCTTAGAATTTATAGTCTGTGAGTTTAAATCTTATTTTTAAATTGCCTGGGTTCAGTTTTGTTGTGGATATAAAAAGACCAAAGAGTTGGTGAAGACCACTCTGGAAGGAGGCATTCCACCAAAAGGAATCCACGGATAAGATGTATTCAGAATGTAACTGATGATTTAAGCATGATGTTGATTGTTGGGGAGTTAAAGATGGACAAAGGGGATGTTATTCGGTATCTTCATGACTGCCTGTTGGATGAAGGCACTAAAATAGACGTTGAATCGATCCAGTGATTTAAGGAGTTTGGAATTAATTATTGTATGAGTAGAACTGAGGGGCAGAGTGAGGAGTTTGTTTAACCAGCGAGCCGTGGGAACCATCAGTATGCGATCCCTTCAACATCTATTGGGGGAGACTGAGCACCTATGGGTCTGCTGAAGTGCTATGACATCGGTTCAGTAACAAGTAACTGAAAATCATGTCTAGAGATGAAGTGCACTAACCACTGTGTCACAACATCTTACTATAGTCTGTTACTACAGGGTGTTCAAGATAAAAGTAGCCCAATTGACTAATAAAAGTCTGTAAATTGGGCTACTTTTATGTTGAACACCTGTAGTATAATTATTTGTGTTGTAATTTCTTGTATTATCTATCATCCATGCAGGTAATAGCAGGCAAGCTTGATGACAGTTTCCCATTAGTTATCTGGCAGACAGGATCGGGAACACAAACAAATATGAATGTGAATGAGGTCATCAGTAACAGAGCTATTGAAATTGATGGAGGCGTACTTGGTTCCAAGAAACCAGTGCATCCTAATGATCATGTCAACATGGGACAGGTACTGGATCTAAATTGGTTTTTCTTACATTTTGGAAACTAAGAAACCAGACTTATTTTGTTCATCAGTTGTTTGAATGATTTTGAATTTTGTTTCTTCTTTGAACTCTTCATATCAATCACTTGTTAAATCACTCTTTATGATTTGTATATGATCCAAGAGCAATTGTACATTGTGTCAGTTATGCACCTACAAGTAGGCCAGCACATCTGATTTCTTCCTGTGTAAGAAAGAGATCGAAGCACACATGGTAACTCACCGAAGTGCAGTAATGATGGTCCTATCACTCACTCATAGCTTTATGATTACATTGTAAATTATGATCATAAAATTTGTACTTAATATATGGCCTTTTTTCGTCTTTAAGACAGTCAATTGGCAAGTGTTTCACTGTGACAATTTCTGAGTTTTCGCTTGTCTCTCTTGTCTTGCTAAGTCTCTCTTCAAAAGATTCTGCGCCTTTGCACAATGTTTTCCATATATCTCGATCATCTCCCATTTTTTTCTATTAGCTGGGACCGATAGAAAAATTATTCATTGAGCCTTGCAGACATCTTTATATCTGAGCAGTGGTCTGCCCTGGTGCCTCTTCCTTCCGAAAGTTCACAGAACAACATTTGTTTTGGAATGCGGCCATTGTCCATTCTTTGACATGCCCTAGCCATCTAAGTCTTCTACTACTGAGCATGCCCATGGCATTGCAGCACTTCAGAATTCCTTATCTTGTCGTACCACCTGATGTTCATAATCTTGCGGAGACATCGAAGGTGAAAGATGTTAAGTCTTCTCTCGTACCTTGAGTAGGTTGTACTTAATAGATGTGAAAAATTTAAGTCATAATTAATTTGTAATCTTTTTTTGTTTTTAGAGTTCAAACGATACATTCCCCACAGCCATGCATATTGCAGTTGGACAGGAGATAAAATCCAGACTTTTTCCTGCTATTGATACACTGACAGCTGCTCTCGAGGTTAAAGTTCAGGAGTTCAGCAACATTATAAAAATAGGCAGAACTCATCTACAGGTATGTTTTACAGACAGGATTAAAGGTTATTGGCTATTGATTAACATTATCAGACAAATCTTTAGGTGGGATGTAGCTTTGGTTGCTTTCATGGAACTGTCAGAAATGGAACTTTTGATGTGTTACATATCATTCGTAATCTTGTGGCTTTAAAACTTCTATTAGTTATATGAGGACTATCATCATAGCACTTCGGACATGTCCATAGGTGCTCCGATCTCGCCTCAACAAATCCAGCAGCAGCACAACACGCCAGTTCGATGTTGATTTATCAATCCTTTTGCATATTTAGTATGTCATTCTTTTCGGGTTGCATAAATATCGACACCCATCTCTCTCAATCTGGTCAGGGAGTGGAATTCACAACCCTGAAACTCACCTGTTCAGAAAGACTCTCAACACATTAAGAATGTCATTTTGGTTTATGGCAGCTCCCTCTGATATTGTAGACATGCCAGTCTATCCATTCATTACCACTGACTCCTGCATGTCC
Source organism: Arion vulgaris (assembly GCA_020796225.1). Classification (NCBI taxonomy): domain Eukaryota; kingdom Metazoa; phylum Mollusca; class Gastropoda; order Stylommatophora; family Arionidae; genus Arion; species Arion vulgaris. Next base: position 10,849,887 of record CM036759.1, on the reverse strand, counting down.
AGGGGCAAAAATTAAGGTGATTTCTCTGATCCCTGTCTGTACCAGTATGTCCACTCAGTTTCATCTCACCATTCCTGATGCTATATACATAACTTGTTACATTCATTTTGATGGTAGATGTTTTTATCTTCCCAATGTTGTATTACAGTGGATTATATGTAATTGCAACATCCCTGTCAATGAAGAGGATGATAAATTGGCAAAGGATAGGTCAAGAAGTGGTCTGTAAAGAATAAGTCCTCATAAGAGCCAAGATTCCAAGCATCAAAACCCTGTTGAAGAAGGTCTAGGTGAGATAGATTGAGCATCATCTTCCTCCTTCTCTCTCTCTATATATATATATAAATATGATTTATATACAGCTATTTGATGATGATCTTCATTTATATCAAACTTAAGTCTCTATCTCTCTATTGTCTTCAGGATGCAACACCACTTACTCTTGGCCAGGAATTTAGTGGTTACCTTCAGCAAGTCAAATATGGCAAAGAGAGAGTATTTATTACCTTCCCCAGACTTTTGGAGCTTGCACTAGGTAAAGTACAATATGATCCACAGATGAAAACTGAAAAGACATATTTTTGTGAAAGTTGAAACACAAAGTCAAAGTTTGGCATTGTAATATAGTTTGTATATTACAAATATTAATAATCAACTATTAATCAATATATATCAACAGAAAATGTCACTTCTTCTGCGTTCACCCACTATGATTTCTTGTATGGTGCTTCTGGCTGGTTTTTGCATGATAACCTGCTTCCCTTATTATCTGTGTCTCCCGCCATACAGATTTGCTTTCACAGACTTCAGAGGTTCAACTGTAACTCATCAATTCTTAATATTTCTTATTCCCTTGAAACATGGACCTGAAACTCATTTCTCATCTATTAGCCCTTCTTCTTCCATTGAAACATGGTTCTGCAAATGTCACTTCTTTAAGTTCTTTTTGTTGCAGTTGAAACATATTTCTACAGAAGAAAAACACCATCTCATATGAAGGCAAAAGAGAGAGAAGAGACAATCCTATGTATCAGCTCCAGTTTCACATAATAAGGTCATTACAACCACAACAAATGTTGTGTTTCACCACAGAACAAACGACATGGTTCAAATCCGGACCGTACAGTTCTGTTCACGAGTGCAGATTTTTCCAGAGACCCCTAGGATTGTTGCTGGAGCTACGGAGTTCGTACTTTGTGCAATACTCTCAGCTGGTGGCGTGCCATATGGGGTAAAACCCGGTGCAATGAAGTCTATCCTTCGGCTTTAAAACCCTTTAAACTTCCTCACAAGTTGTCTAAGCAGACTGCTTAAAATAAAATGGTAGGACAAAATTCCAGATACCAAAGTCCTCATAAGAGCTAAGATTTCAAGCGTCAGCAGCCCATGTGAGATGGGTCAGTCATGTTGCTCGATTGCTTGATATGAAATTAAAATCACGGCATATCCCAAAGGACGTAGCCATCAACCACAGTAAACGATTCATTGATTTTCTAGGCACCACTTATACATTCAATAGTTCGCCATTGCTTTCTGAACGTTGAGGTCTATTTTTACCTTTTATAAAAATCCCACAGAAACCATTTGCTTCCAAACTTGCCGCCAGGTACGCTTGGTTTGAGCCAGGTACGCTTGGTTTGAGCCAGGTACGCTTGGATTTGTGATTGAGCTCACTACCGCTTGAGCTACAGACGCTACAGATGTTTGATATAGGCATTCTTTTTGATTATTTCTGACCGTGTTGCCGGGGCTCGCAAGGGGAGCAAAGATTAGTAACGTTGCGACCTACAAGACATATCGTAAGAGACGTCTGAGTTAGTCGCCTAGGGAAGCTACCTAGTAAATAAAAGTCCAGAAATCGGATGTGCTGGTCTACTTGTAGGCGCATAACTGACACAACATATAATCACTCTTAGTCTCAGATCACATACAGACCACAAAATGTTGTTTAACAAATGGTCAGTATGCAGTGTTCGAAGAAAAGATGAGAGAAAAATAATTTGATCAAAGTCTGTAGTTTGAATGGTCAGATGTAATTTTTCTGAGAGATACATTTGTTGCAATAATTTAGTTGTCTCCAATATGTTTGTGTTATGGAGACAAGGACAAGGTTGGGTTAAATAGTAGCATATAATATAGTTAGTAACATCTGAGTTAGTAACATCTTGTCATAGATAAATGTACATATATACTGTGTCCCCTAATCTTTGAATATAATCAAGATACAATGATAGCTTTATAATTGTGGACAGTTTTACTACAGTACACCATCTACAAGGGATGAAAGGTTCTCTGTGGCTAAGCAGTTGCCTTACATTCTGAAGGTTGTGGGTTTGAATCCAGGTCTGCCCAGTGGTTACAGGGGCCCAAATTGGGGTGTAAAGAATAGAACCGCTGTTAACTGCCACGTATGTTATAAGAGGCGACTAAGGAGGTTGTGGTGGGGCTAGCTACCCCACACGTAAAAACACTAGATGACTACAGAACGGAGATCGAACCGAGTAAACGCTGGCTGAAACCGGACACATCGCTGAAGGATAAGCACGAGAGCTCCAAATGGTGCTGATGTGATGTAAAACACACCACTGCTAAGGCTACATGAATTAGATTTCAACATGAATGGAATTTATGGGGAGATCTGGTACATTGGTCTGGGTCGCGAGAGAGAGAATCCAGGTCTTGTTCAGTTCACAGGGGCATTTTTTCCAGATTCCTTAAGACTGTTGCTTCTTCTTCTTCTTTGCGTTCGTTCTTTCGACCAATTTTAATCACTCTTTGTGATATGTTTGATCTTTGCCAAAAACGTGCATACGTTGCACATTGGTTTGGTAGGCCCCTAAACACATAGACTTCTACACGTTTAGGACACGTGCATTCGATTTCAGCCAAACCTCCGTAGGCGCCTCTTACGACATGCGTGGCAGGTAACAATGGTTCTATTCTTTACACCCTAAATTTGGGCCCCGGTAACCACTCGGCGAGATTGTTGCTGAAGCTACAAAGTTTGGACTTTGTGCAATACCTTCGACATGCTGCTAGCCATTTCTGCAGAGGGTGACTGAGCCAAATTTGGAAACTCAGTGCAATGAAGTCAGTCTTTCATCCTTTTTATCTCCATACGTTTGTTGCTCAATTTTCTACATTTCATTCTATTTGAATCTGGACAGCGTCATTCTGTTCACAGGTGCATTTATTCCAGAGACCCCTAGGATTGTTGCTGGAGTTCATGCTTTCTGCAATATTCTTGGCAAGTGGCATGTCATTTCTGTGATGAGGGGCCCATCCATATGGGGGTAAAACCCGGTGCAAGGAAGTCAATCCTTCTGCTTTAAAACCCTTTTTTCCGATCCAGAAGCACTTGAGCTTTCAGCTCTTCGCTCAGTGCCATGGACATCGTAACCCTATGGTTCGGTGCCACGAACACCATAAATCTGGAGAACCTCTGGCTTTTCTGCCAGTCCGCGAATTGAACCCGCATCACAGAGGACTTGTCACCCATAGTCCAACACGCTCGAAGCAGCTGGGTAGGCGGGTTTTAAAACCCTTTAAACACATGGTTATTCACCGAAGTGCAATGATGATGGTCCTATCAATAAATAACAGTAGCAAAAGTTTGTCATTAAACTGATTGTTATCTTCAAGTTTAGTTTGTATAAATTTCCAAAACACATTACTTATTAATAGTTATTTTTTGGCAGGAGGAACAGCTGTAGGTACAGGACTCAATGCCAGGATAGGTTTTGCAGAAAAGGCAGCAGCAAAAATAGCAGGGCACACAAGTAATCTATTAATTGTTTTATTTGAAAATTTATTATTTATAAATTTATCTTTATCTTTCATCTGCTTATGTTGACATAGTGATTTATTTATTTTTTATTAGTTAGTTGACATATTGATTTATTTATTGTTTATTAGTTAGTTGACATACTGATTTATTTATTGTTTATTACTTAGTTGACATACTGGGTTATGTATTGTTTATTAGTTAGTTGACATACTGGGTTATGTATTGTTTATTAGCTAGTTGACATACTGGGTTATATATTAGTTGTATGGAAGAACATGCACAATCTTCTTATGCTCATGCTGTGAGGCAACCCAGGATTAGAGAAATAAGAAGTAAGGAAGTCATATCTGCATATGTATATATAGTGTTGTTTTGTTTGATATAATATGTTTCATTTATCAGTCTCGAAAGATGAAGCATTTTCCTGATGATATCATTCACAGTAGTGGTTTTGGACAGGTGTATACGCATACATGGCACATTCTGGTGTTTGTTGTGATTAGTTTCTGCTTGTGTCGCTATTACTTGGCATATTTTGGGTTCGGAGCCAGAAATGGTATTCTGATCTCCTGGGGTCTAAAGACGAAGAATTGATTTCATTGCTCGGTCACACTCATCTCTCTCCTAATTTTCCTACGACTCATTTGTTGAGTCAAATTTCTTTGTTTACTTTTATAAGGTATATTTGATTTTGTTTTAGTTGTTGTTGCTGTAAATGTTATTTTATATTTCAGATCTTAATTTTGTCTCTGCTAAAAATAAGTTTGAGGCTTTGGCTGCCCATGACGCTTTAGTGGAACTGCATGGTGCCTTAAATGTGTTTGCCTGTAGTCTTATGAAGATTGCAAATGATATCCGCTTGTTAGGTTCTGGTCCACGTTGTGGGTTTGGTGAACTGTCGTTGCCAGAGAATGAACCAGGAAGCAGCATCATGCCAGGTAAGTATCAGCTATACTAGTCTCTCTTGTTTATGTTTCATAGTCTAGACATAAAACTGACAACTGGGTAGATCTCCTATATCTGCACTCAGAGTACACCTATATATGCTTAGTCTCTTTCAACTCGAGAGCTGCTGTAGCGTAGTTGTTAGTGAACTCTTCTCTTAGGTGCATGATCCGGGTTCATTTCCACTGTGTTCATGGAATATTTTGTAGACTGTAACGGCTCTCAGGTTGGCCCAGTCTCAATTGGGTACCAGGAAATACACTAGGGAGTAAAGGTGGTTGGTGGGATGTTGACAGCATTACCCATCGTGTGCCGACGGTCAATGAAAACTATTGGTCTAACACTGTATTCCCCAATATACTCTGTATGAAAAAAGGGTACTTTTGCTTTTTAACGTACCTCTTTCAGCTCGCTCAGAGTATCTGAGCACTTACCTAACACTGTAATTGTGCCAACTGTTCAGAATGACCAATCTACTATGAAGTCTGTTATCCATTTACAGCTGGGCAGATTTCAGAATTGATTGTACAAGAATTGAACACTGTACATTGAACATGTTTTTGAAGAAATTGAACAAATCCAATTGGTTGTCTCTGTGTTACATCAACTTTTCCAAAATCAAAGAAATCTAGTTTATAAACTGTGATTATCTTAATATACAGTTATGTAGTTGTTAGTTATATTTGTCATTATCAGGGAGTGTTGTTTTTACCTGTTTAGAATACAACCTACACACTATCGTTTGAAATGGCAGAAAGGTCCCTGCCAATCTTTATATATGTAAGTGTTTGATGGCAGAAATTGCCTAAAGGAAACATGGAGAAATGCTGAGGAAAAGAATTGAAAGATTGTGTCCTGGGACGGGAAATGGTAGAAAAGTTGCAGAGTAACAGCATTGAATAGCTCTTGTATCTGAACGTTTTCCCTCTTGAGTCTATGGCAGTGAATTTACAGGTCTGAGTTGTGGTGTGTTTGGTAGAGAAGGTTCTCAACTTCTGAGTATTAAAAGATACTTGCGGCATAGGTCACTGAGTGCAGGCCACTGGAAGAGATTGTGTTTTGCAATTTCTTGTAAGCAGTCACACAGATAACATTGTGGGGCAATCTTTGTTTGAATGCGATGTAGGTGAGCATTCAGGGACACTTTGCTGGTTCTGATGTAGGAAAATAACAACTTGGTTTTGTCTTTTAAGGAAACTTATAGTATCTTTTGGATTTGGGATGGTCATGTGTTTAAACTCATTCTTAGTTCTGAAGTGGTTTAATACAAATGTGTAAGGGTTTTGGTTCCTTTAATTGGGGAATTACAAGTACTTCTAAAGTCATAGTAAAGCTCACCTGAATGACAAGTGCTACTGGTGTTAAGGAAAGCAAATCTTCACTCAAAAATCAGTCAGAAACATAATATTGGATGCAGTGATGTTCCCTGAATTCATAGTGGGTGAGGGAGAAAAAAAGATTGTTGGTTAACTGTCTGTACATTTTTTATTGACATCTTGTTGACATGTCCATTAGTGTTATCAATTATCATACTGTTTCTTACATCTATAGGGAAAGTAAACCCAACTCAGTGTGAAGCTTTGACCATGGTTGCAGCACAGGTCATGGGAAACCAAACTGCTGTCACTATTGGTGGGAGTCTTGGTCACTTTGAACTCAATGTTTTCAAACCTCTAATCGTCAGCAATGTGCTTCGATCCATCCGCCTTCTGTCTGATGCCTGTGAGTCATTCACTCATAACTGTGTTGAGGGTATTGTTGCTAATGTCGATAGGATAAAGCAGCTGCGGAATGATTCCTTGATGCTGGTCACTGCTCTTAATCCTCATATCGGGTATGATAATGCTGCAAAAATAGCCAAACTGGCACACAAGGAAGGGATTTCACTGAAAGAAGCTGCACTTCTGCTGAATCTTTTGACATCAGAACAATTTGACCAATGGGTGAGACCTGAAGATATGTTAGGACCCAAGTAACAACATTTCTTCTTCTTCAGCACTAATATAACTGTTTGTAAACCAATCTTTATCATTTGAATTTAAGTGCATTGTGCTACTGGTTTACAGTATAGCTGCAACATTTGTGCCTTTCAATCTAGCACATCTAATTTTGGCTAGCAATATCTACTGAAATTTGGTAATATGAGCTAGTTGCTACATACATATATATATATATATTATATATAAATTATAACCAGAACTTCAGTCAGATGTACAATTATTAGAAGTAATTCTATTAATGAACTATTCCAAACAGTAGGATTAACTAGTGCTTCAGAGACATCACACCAGTCTGAGACATCCTCACACCAGTCTGAGACATCCTCACACCAGTCTGAGACATCATCACACCAGTCTGAGACATCATCACACCAGTCTGAGACATCACACCAGTCTGTGATGTGGTCAAGTTCCCTCTGTATCTCACAGGCAATCTCATTCCTTTTTTCCCCTCTGTCTATACACTAGAATTTTATCAGCAAATGACAAAGTTCTACCTCTTCCATCAAGTTGTTCTGTGATTGACACTGTATGTGTTGAATAAGATTGGCGGAAGATGTGAGTCTTGTGGCAAGTCTGAATATACAGTCATCTGCTCAGATAACCCAGCCATCATTTCGCATACAACCTTTCGTTTGAACATCAAATAACTGATTAAACTGAATCATCTTGTTCATACCTTGTCCTCCCTTAGTTCTGAATGCATTTTCTTAAATAAGTGAAGCATAACTTTATGTTATGTCCTTCATCTTGTTCTTTCTTTAGCTGCTTAAGGTATTATTAAGCCACTATTGAAGTTAACGCTTGCAGTTTTAGTAGAATTTTGTTTGAAATAAATAAGTTGTGGATGCTTCCTACTTTCTTAATCCTACATTCCATCTTGTTGACTGTTTAAAATAAGCATCAAATTCACTTTTATTTTGTTTTATTTCAAATCTTGTTTTTGAGTTTTAGAATGGAGACTTCAATTTTTATTGTTGATGGACACACAGTAACTATTTGTTACTTGAGTACCTGTTATTGTCTGGGTCCGAAAGAATTGAATATCACCTGCGAAAAGGTATATGATCATCTTGCGCCACCTCCACATCAAAGGTTGACTTCTACTTCAAACACTACATATTGACCACTTGTTAAACCAGTCTTTGTGATTTGTATGTGATCTGAGCCTAAGAACAATTGTACATTGTTCAAGTTATGCGCCTACAAGTAGGCTAGCACATCTGATTTCTGTGACGCTTTTTATTTACTAGGGTAGCTTCCCTAAGCCCCTACCTCATTCGTCTCTTACAACATGCCTTTGTAGGTCGCAGTGTTAATATTCTTTGCTTCCCTTGGGGTCCCGGCAACACGTGCAACAGAAGGTTGACTTAAATATATTTCTTTTTCTTGCTCCGATAGTACACCCCGACAGTCTATTGTCTATTCACCTCTTGATGTTCTCATCGCAATTATATCTTTATCATTTCAGATAGCAAAATTAGTATTGGTAATTCTGGAAGTTGTGAATACCTGTATGGAGGGACTAATCATTCTTGTCTTATCCACATGTGCCATGAAGCATCGTGGGGAGTTTAAGTTTTTCTATCCTGATCCAGGTGTGTTGCATCTGTAGTTATTGGTCTTTGATGTCGCAGGATATCTGATATTATCTATCCATCGGGTTCTTGGTCTTCCTCGGGCTCTGTGTCCGGGTTGCAAGTTGTTATAGATGCCAGTAGATTTAGTACCCGAACCATTTTATTTATTTATTGTCTTCTAATATGTTGGATGCATGGTGTGATTCCAACTACATTTCTAATGTTCTTATTTCTCAATCTATCCTGTCTTGTCTTGACAGCTTTTCTTAAACAGTTTATTTCACATGTTGTGATCTTATTTTTTGGGATTTAGTAAGTGACCATGTTTGACATTGATAATCAGTACTTTCATAATATTCATACATTGCAAATCCTCATTGCATATCAACTAATCGGTGCATTTAAAATATGTGTTACATATTGAATTTGAATGCATGCATATATAGTCACTATAGTAATAATTAGTTTTACAGTACTCGTTATACTTCAAAATGTTCAGTACATAGCCATTATTCGTAACTAGCTTTGTTTCTGTTGAAACATTAGTATCAGGTACACCATAATGAGGGCTATATTCTGACGATCCAGTTAATCCATAATGAGGGCTATATTCTGAATATTATCTTCTTCTTCTTTGCGTTCGTTCTTTACGACCAATTTTAATCACTCTTTGTGATATGTTTGATCTTTGCCAAGAACGTGTATCGTTGCACATTGGTTTGGTAGGCCCTAAACGCATAGACTTCTACACGTTTAGGACATGTGCATCCGATTTCAGCAAACCTCCTTAGTCGCCTCCTTCGACATGCGTGGCAGGTAACAGTGGTTCCATTCTTTACACCCCAAATTTGAGCCCCGGTAACCACTCGGGCGAGAGTATTATATATTACATGATTCCATGATTTCTAAAAAAAATTGTCAATTTAGTTGTCATCTGATAATTAAAAAAATTGTTATGGTTTAATTCTTGTTAATATTATAAAAACTGTATATTATACTTTATCTTTTGTATTATTTGAAATTACATAATATTTGATGTTGATTTAATAATTGTATTGTTCTTAATATAATGCTTCAAAATTATTTTATAAATATCTTGTTGAGTATTATTGCACATAGTCAATAAAGACTGGGTAAGGATCATGAATAACGACAACTGATAAACTGCATATTTATTCCAACTCTCTGCTATCAGTGCCAAACATGGCTCCTGACTAAGACACAAGAAAGAAAGATTACAACATGGGAAATGAGATGTCTACGAAAAGCTGTCAACGTTGCAAGCAGAGATAGAGTGAGAAACGAGAATATCAGAAGCATCGTTGGTACTATACCATGCATACAGTACATCGAGAAGCAAAGAATCAAGTGGTTTGGCCATCTAATGAGAATGGAACCACATTTACTACCATCACATGCCTATAATAATCGACACTCAGGCGCAGAGAGCGAGGCAGGCCAAGAACACGATGGATAGATAACATCTCAGAGTCCCTGCGAAAGCATGGACTGACAACGTCAAGCACAACACACCTGACACAAGATAGAAAACTAACTCTTCTCACGTCGCTTCACGACAAATGTGGTTAAGATAAGATAAGAATGATCATGAATGATGGAAAAATTTCTTGAAGCCACAGAGATAGGGTTTTACAGAAGAATGATGAGAATCCTATGGACTGAAAAAATGACAAATGTGGAGGTGTTGAATAAGACCAAGACATAGAAAACTTATTATCAATATAAGAAAGAGGGTCATCACTTATCGAACATGTTATAAGAAGGGAGGTTTAGAACACATTGTGGCAGCCGGTAAAATCGAAGGAGCAGAGACAGAGGAAGATAGAGAGAGAAAATTTCAGACCGCCTGACTTATGGTAGAGCGTCAACATATGAGATGATAGTAAATACCAGGGACAGATTTGTAGAGATCCATGATCACCTATGCCAGCCGGCACTGCACCTGATGATGATTATTATTTTAGGTACCAAGTCCCGTTTTTTTGGTTAAAGTTATTAAAAGTATCTGAAACACATATCTCTAGTTTTTATAGTCTCCTCTTCTACTGTTTATCAGCATCCTCATTATTCTCTTCCCCCACGGTTTCTAGTCAAAGCATATTCTGTGTTATAAAGTTTGTTTTTTAATGTTGCTATATTCTATCTATCTATACATTCTCTATTTAATCTCTGTTTATATTGATAGTTATGTTGGTTTTCTTCCACTAAGATGTGCACTATACATTCTCTCTTTAATCTCTGTTCTTCTTCTTCTTTGCGATCGCCTTTTTGATGATTATACCGTTAGATGCGTTCTTATGATGAAATCGACTGTTGTCTGGAGCTCATCTCTATTGCCATGTAGTTTTGAATGTAGTGTTGTGTTGTAGGGCCAGCATTCCTTTCTTGGGAGGACATACAGGGGCAGTCTTGCAGGACATGTTCTGTGGTTTGTTCAGCGGAGCCACAGGGGCACAGAGGGTTGGGGACAATCGCAGCCTGTGTAGGTGTTTGTTCAGTCTGTTATGACTTATCCTGAGTCGGAAGATGATAGTCTGTCCTTGTCTGTCAAGTGTGTGGTAGTCTTCGTTGGATGGTGTAGGTTCTTTTCTAATGTCCATGATAGCTTTTTTTTTCAAAGTATGTGATTTCATTATCTATTTGTTCACATTCTGCTCCCTTTTAGCAAGTTTGTCTGCCTTCTCGTTACCTGGCACTCCGCAATATGATGGTACCCACCGAAGTGTAACTCTTTTGTTGGTAGAGATCTTGCTGAGCTCTTTTCTCAGGGATGGATGGGTAAGCCAAAGGATTGATTTCATTGTACTGGGTTTTACCCCAAATAGCTCAGTCCCTCTCCACAGAAGTGATGCGCCACTTGCCGAGAGTGTTACATAAAGCAAGAACTCTGTTGCTCCGGCAACAATCCTAGGGGTCTCTAGAGGAGAATGCACTTGTGAACAGAACAGCTCAGTCAAGATTTGAACAAACAACCTTCGGAACGCAATGTGAAAGCTTAACCACAGAGATCCCCGATACATGCTTATATACTAACTGAGCGACTGAATGAATATACTCGAGTAAATTCAGGTTGGCTGTATAAGGTAGGAATAGTTTATCACATTGTGCACATCCATACTGATCCATCTAACCTTTATTTTGAATAGAAGCATGCAGGAATACAAGACAATGATACAGCAGTAGTCAAGGAAGAATAGTCAACGGATACTGTTGGTATGTTAATGCCTAAGAGAAGCAAGTTGTATATATGACTTCATAAACATTTGTGAATCTGTATCCCTTTCCAGAGTGAAGGATGCAAGTGTTAAACACAAAGCGGTTGTGATTAATCGTTATACGCTGGTAAAGCTATTGGGCAGAAGATCAGAGCACCTATGGTCCTGTCCAGAATGATGTGAGGATGATCCTCACTAAAAACATTCCCCAATAAAGCTTATTAGCATGAAAACTCCGAGAAGTGGTCACTGGGATCAAATCAAATAATAATTCAGAACGATTGGATATAAAAATAAAAAGATGATCACTATCAAATAATGTCAAACAATGACATAAAAATGCATGAAAGAGGCAGCATGAAGACCAGCAAAAACATAGTGGTAAAATACTTGATAGGACTAAAGGATGTGAGGATATATCTTGTGTTGGACTGAGAACTTGCCAGATGGAATGACTGAATATTTTTGATAACTCTGACTTACTTTTTGGCGATTATCTTCTCTGCCATATTCCATATTATTACATGCTGCATGTGTTGTTGTTATTTGTTATTATAACATTTAATCTTCTCTGATAACAAAAGTTATGTTAATCAGTATCTATGGGAATAAAGTATGTACAAGTATAAAATAATTATTTCATGTTAATATTTATTTCTTCACCTTTTAACTCCCAACGGAGCACAGGTCTTCAACAAACTTCTTCCAGCTCTTCCTCTCTCTTGCCATCCCTTCTAATTCTTTCCATGTTTTACCTATCCTTTTAATATCAGCATCCAGCTCTCTTCTCCAGGTCTGTCTAGGTCTTCCCCTACTTCTATTTCCCTGCGGGTTCCAAAACAGTGCCTGTCTTGCAATGCTTCTGGTCGGTTTTCTCAATGTATGTCCTATCCATCGCCAGCCTCTGTTCCATAGCTCTTTCTCCACTGGTCTCTGCATAGTTCTTTCTCTGAGTTTCTTGTTCGTAATCTTATCATACCATCTCAGTCCCTCTATTCTACGTAAACATCCATTTATAAAGGTCTGCAGTTTTCTGGTGGTTTCTTTTGTTGTCTTCCATGTTTCCGATCTATAGAACAGCACTGACTTCACATTTGATTGAAAGATTCTCAGTTTTGTGTTTTAAAAAAATCTCCTTTGACTTCCATAACTTACTCAATGTAATAAAGTTTCCCCTTGCTTTTTGTATTCTTATCTTGACATTTTTGTTTGTTCCTCCTTCTGTGTCTATGTTGCTACCAAGGTACATGTATGATTCTACATCTTGTAGAGCTGTTTCCTCCAGCATAATCTGGTTTACATTTACTGCATTTATTCTCATGACATTGGTCTTTCCCTGTGTATTTTCAAACCTAGTTGTTGAGACTTATTATTTAGAATATTGATTTTATCTTTAATCTGTCCGTGATTGTGGGACAGCAAAGTCAGAGAGGGCATGCCTGTGTGGCAAAGAACACTATTAAAAAGTAAAGGAGTCCTTCATGCAAAAATCAGAAGCACCATAAAAGGCACGCTGACTATGTCTGAATTCATAGATAACAAGATGAAGAAGAATTATTGTTTAACAATAAAAATGTTTACACTGAATAATTCATTAGAATTGATGTTGCTGCACTCGGAATGTCGCATTTGATGCTCAGTCCCTTTCAGATAGGCTGAAGAGGCCAGCTTTAGAGCATTTACATCTTAGAATTCTTCTGTCAGGCCGCTTGACTTGATTGAAGGGGGCTACCGATCCCAACTAGATGAGTCCACATGTGACGCATAATGGGACAAACTTCAGCAATGGACTGTCAGCTGTGATTCAAGTAAATTTGATAATGAACGGATTAGTTGCGGATCGCATGGCTGCGTTTTCTCAGACTGATCTGGTGTGATAGCAACTATTACTGATACCTCCAAAGAAACACTACTTATGTCCTTTGATGAAAATACCAAGCAAACTAGATTTGCTGTTCTTTCTTATTCAATGCTCCAGCGATACCTTCGCTCCTTGTCCTTCAGCCTAATGTCATGTAGTTGTGTTTGCTTGTGTTAGCACGTTCTTGCTTTGTTCAAGAGTCGCTACAGTAAGTTCTTGCTTTGTTCAAGAGTCACTACAGTAAGTTGTTGCTTTGTTGAAGAGTCAACAAAATAAAACTGTAAAAATTTAACTTACTGGCATGAACGAAAGACAAAAACATAATTGGTTGACAATACTAGGAGATGTGGGGGTGGATTAACGTAATAGCTAAGCGTTTGCCTACCGAGTCAGACACATGAGGGTTGTGGATTCAATACCACACTCGACATTCCACACGTGAGAAAAGGAGTTGACCCTCTTGATCCTGCACACTAGGATCTAGAAATTGACAATACCCTAAGACTTGAAAAGGCTACAGGGAATTTTATTTATTAACACTAGGTGCAGAAAGTTGTGTTGGTACGTGGTCGCCTATGCCAACTGGCATACGATATGAGACCAAGAGCAGTGAAACTAGAGAATGCAAGATGCTAAGAGTATCATGGAAGCAATGGTGCAGAAAGTGTCGTTTAAAAAAACCCACAATTCCCATCGGTCAAAGATGGCTATCTTGAAGCTCTCATGACCTTTCAAACGTAGGGGTAACACGTCTTGAGACTTGCTTCATGAGGTCATGGGAACGTTAGTGTCCAGGAGCTCCGAAGCAGACCAGAGGTCAGGGTAAATATGTGATACATGGTCTAGGAGTAGTGATGGTAAAACTCGGTGCACATCATTATTTTCAACAAAGAAATGAATAAAAAGCCATTCTTTCTCATTGTGACACTTTTAAGACGATGTGCTTGAGAAAGGGTAGAGAAGTGAGAACTCACTGAGACCAATTATTTCCCTGGTAAAGGGGACAAAAAGTGACCAGTTAGTCCAACGAGACGCCCGCAAGCGCCATGGTGCAGTGTTATACATCCTTTGCGCCCTATTTTTACTACATCAGATTTAACGTTAATGAGATTTTCCAGACAATCACGTAGTTTTATTTGTTTGTTTACGTTCGTTCTTATCAACCAAGTTAACCTTCTCTGTGGTTAAGCCCTTGCTTTGTGTTCGTTCTTATCAACCAAGTTAACCTTCTCTGTGGTTAAGCCCTTGCTTTGTGTTCGTTCTTATCAACCAAGTTAACCTTCTCTGTGGTTAAGCCCTTGCTTTGTGTTCGTTCTTATCAACCAAGTTAACCTTCTCTGTTGTTAAGCCCTTGCTTTGTGTTCGTTCTTATCAACCAAGTTAACCTTCTCTGTGGTTAAGCCCTTGCTTTGTGTTCGTTCTTATCAACCAAGTTAACCTTCTCTGTGGTTAAGCCCTTGCTTTGTGTTCGTTCTTATCAACCAAGTTAACCTTCTCTGTGGTTAAGCCCTTGCTTTGTGTTCGTTCTTATCAACCAAGTTAACCTTCTCTGTGGTTAAGCCCTTGCTTTGTGTTCGTTCTTATCAACCAAGTTAACCTTCTCTGTGGTTAAGCCCTTGCTTTGTGTTCGTTCATATCAACCAAGTTAACCTTCTCTGTGGTTAAGCCCTTGCTTTGTGTTCGTTCTTATCAACCAAGTTAACCTTCTCTGTGGTTAAGCCCTTGCTTTGTGTTCGTTCTATCAACCAAGTTAACCTTCTCTGTGGTTAAGCCCTTGCTTTGTGTTCGTTCTATCAACCAAGTTAACCTTCTCTGTGGTTAAGCCCTTGCTTTGTGTTCGTTCTATCAACCAAGTTAACCTTCTCTGTGGTTAAGCCCTTGCTTTGTGTTCGTTCTATCAACCAAGTTAATCTTCTCTGTGGTTAAGCCCTTGCTTTGTGTTCGTTCTTATCAACCAAGTTAACCTTCTCTGTGGTTAAGCCCTTGCTTTGTGTTCGTTCTTATCAACCAAGTTAACCTTCTCTGTGGTTAAGCCCTTGCTTTGTGTTCGTTCTTATCAACCAAGTTAACCTTCTCTGTGGTTAAGCCCTTGCTTTGTGTTCGTTCTATCAACCAAGTTAACCTTCTCTGTGGTTAAGCCCTTGCTTTGTGTTCGTTCTTATCAACCAAGTTAACCTTCTCTGTGGTTAAGCCCTTGCTTTGTGTTCGTTCTATCAACCAAGTTAACCTTCTCTGTGGTTAAGCCCTTGCTTTGTGTTCGTTCTTATCAACCAAGTTAACCTTCTCTGTGGTTAAGCCGTTGCTTTGTGTTCGTTCTATCAACCAAGTTAACCTTCTCTGTGGTTAAGCCCTTGCTTTGTGTTCGTTCTTATCAACCAAGTTAACCTTCTCTGTGGTTAAGCCCTTGCTTTGCGTTCGTTCTTATCAACCAAGTTAACCTTCTCTGTGGTTAAGCCCTTGCTTTGTGTTCGTTCTTATCAACCAAGTTAACCTTCTCTGTGGTTAAGCCCTTGCTTTGTGTTCGTTCTTATCAACCAAGTTAACCTTCTCTGTGGTTAAGCCCTTGCTTTGTGTTCGTTCTTATCAACCAAGTTAACCTTCTCTGTGGTTAAGCCCTTGCTTTGTGTTCGTTCATATCAACCAAGTTAACCTTCTCTGTGGTTAAGCCCTTGCTTTGTGTTCGTTCTTATCAACCAAGTTAACCTTCTCTGTGGTTAAGCCCTTGCTTTGTGTTCGTTCTATCAACCAAGTTAACCTTCTCTGTGGTTAAGCCCTTGCTTTGTGTTCGTTCTATCAACCAAGTTAACCTTCTCTGTGGTTAAGCCCTTGCTTTGTGTTCGTTCTATCAACCAAGTTAACCTTCTCTGTGGTTAAGCCCTTGCTTTGTGTTCGTTCTATCAACCAAGTTAATCTTCTCTGTGGTTAAGCCCTTGCTTTGTGTTCGTTCTTATCAACCAAGTTAACCTTCTCTGTGGTTAAGCCCTTGCTTTGTGTTCGTTCTTATCAACCAAGTTAACCTTCTCTGTGGTTAAGCCCTTGCTTTGTGTTCGTTCTTATCAACCAAGTTAACCTTCTCTGTGGTTAAGCCCTTGCTTTGTGTTCGTTCTTATCAACCAAGTTAACCTTCTCTGTGGTTAAGCCCTTGCTTTGTGTTCGTTCTATCAACCAAGTTAACCTTCTCTGTGGTTAAGCCCTTGCTTTGTGTTCGTTCTTATCAACCAAGTTAACCTTCTCTGTGGTTAAGCCCTTGCTTTGTGTTCGTTCTATCAACCAAGTTAACCTTCTCTGTGGTTAAGCCCTTGCTTTGTGTTCGCTCTTATCAACCAAGTTAACCTTCTCTGTGGTTAAGCCGTTGCTTTGTGTTCGTTCTATCAACCAAGTTAACCTTCTCTGTGGTTAAGCCCTTGCTTTGTGTTCGTTCTTATCAACCAAGTTAACCTTCTCTGTGGTTAAGCCCTTGCTTTGTGTTCGTTCTATCAACCAAGTTAACCTTCTCTGTGGTTAAGCCCTTGCTTTGTGTTCGTTCTTATCAACCAAGTTAACCTTCTCTGTGGTTAAGCCCTTGCTTTGTGTTCGTTCTTATCAACCAAGTTAACCTTCTCTGTGGTTAAGCCCTTGCTTTGTGTTCGTTCTTATCAACCAAGTTAACCTTCTCTGTGGTTAAGCCCTTGCTTTGTGTTCGTTCTTATCAACCAAGTTAACCTTCTCTGTGGTTAAGCCCTTGCTTTGTGTTCGTTCTTATCAACCAAGTTAACCTTCTCTGTGGTTAAGCCCTTGCTTTGTGTTCGTTCTTATCAACCAAGTTAACCTTCTCTGTGGTTAAGCCCTTGCTTTGTGTTCGTTCTTATCAACCAAGTTAACCTTCTCTGTGGTTAAGCCCTTGCTTTGTGTTCGTTCTTATCAACCAAGTTAACCTTCTCTGTGGTTAAGCCCTTGCTTTGTGTTCGTTCTTATCAACCAAGTTAACCTTCTCTGTGGTTAAGCCCTTGCTTTGTGTTCGTTCTTATCAACCAAGTTAACCTTCTCTGTGGTTAAGCCCTTGCTTTGTGTTCGTTCATATCAACCAAGTTAACCTTCTCTGTGGTTAAGCCCTTGCTTTGTGTTCGTTCTTATCAACCAAGTTAACCTTCTCTGTGGTTAAGCCCTTGCTTTGTGTTCGTTCTTATCAACCAAGTTAACCTTCTCTGTGGTTAAGCCCTTGCTTTGTGTTCGTTCTTATCAACCAAGTTAACCTTCTCTGTGGTTAAGCCCTTGCTTTGTGTTCGTTCTTATCAACCAAGTTAACCTTCTCTGTGGTTAACCCCTTGCTTTGTGTTCGTTCTTATCAACCAAGTTAACCTTCTCTGTGGTTAATCCCTTGCTTTGTGTTCGTTCTTATCAACCAAGTTAACCTTCTCTGTGGTTAAGCCCTTGCTTTGTGTTCGTTCTTATCAACCAAGTTAACCTTCTCTGTGGTTAAGCCCTTGCTTTGTGTTCGTTCTATCAACCAAGTTAACCTTCTCTGTGGTTAAGCCCTTGCTTTGTGTTCGTTCTATCAACCAAGTTAACCTTCTCTGTGGTTAAGCCCTTGCTTTGTGTTCGTTCTTATCAACCAAGTTAACCTTCTCTGTGGTTAAGCCCTTGCTTTGTGTTCGTTCTTATCAACCAAGTTAACCTTCTCTGTGGTTAAGCCCTTGCTTTGTGTTCGTTCTTATCAACCAAGTTAACCTTCTCTGTGGTTAAGCCCTTGCTTTGTGTTCGTTCTTATCAACCAAGTTAACCTTCTCTGTGGTTAAGCCCTTGCTTTGTGTTCGTTCTTATCAACCAAGTTAACCTTCTCTGTGGTTAAGCCCTTGCTTTGTGTTCGTTCTTATCAACCAAGTTAACCTTCTCTGTGGTTAAGCCCTTGCTTTGTGTTCGTTCTTATCAACCAAGTTAACCTTCTCTGTGGTTAAGCCCTTGCTTTGTGTTCGTTCTTATCAACCAAGTTAACCTTCTCTGTGGTTAAGCCCTTGCTTTGTGTTCGTTCTTATCAACCAAGTTAACCTTCTCTGTGGTTAAGCCCTTGCTTTGTGTTCGTTCTTATCAACCAAGTTAACCTTCTCTGTGGTTAAGCCCTTGCTTTGTGTTCGTTCTTATCAACCAAGTTAACCTTCTCTGTGGTTAAGCCCTTGCTTTGTGTTCGTTCTTATCAACCAAGTTAACCTTCTCTGTGGTTAAGCCCTTGCTTTGTGTTCGTTCTTATCAACCAAGTTAACCTTCTCTGTGGTTAATCCCTTGCTTTGTGTTCGTTCTTATCAACCAAGTTAACCTTCTCTGTGGTTAAGCCCTTGCTTTGTGTTCGTTCTTATCAACCAAGTTAACCTTCTCTGTGGTTAAGCCCTTGCTTTGTGTTCGTTCTTATCAACCAAGTTAACCTTCTCTGTGGTTAAGCCCTTGCTTTGTGTTCGTTCTATCAACCAAGTTAACCTTCTCTGTGGTTAAGCCCTTGCTTTGTGTTCGTTCTATCAACCAAGTTAACCTTCTCTGTGGTTAAGCCCTTGCTTTGTGTTCGTTCTTATCAACCAAGTTAACCTTCTCTGTGGTTAAGCCCTTGCTTTGTGTTCGTTCTTATCAACCAAGTTAACCTTCTCTGTGGTTAAGCCCTTGCTTTGTGTTCGTTCTTATCAACCAAGTTAACCTTCTCTGTGGTTAAGCCCTTGCTTTGTGTTCGTTCTTATCAACCAAGTTAACCTTCTCTGTGGTTAAGCCCTTGCTTTGTGTTCGTTCTATCAACCAAGTTAACCTTCTCTGTGGTTAAGCCCTTGCTTTGTGTTCGTTCTATCAACCAAGTTAACCTTCTCTGTGGTTAAGCCCTTGCTTTGTGTTCGTTCTTATCAACCAAGTTAACCTTCTCTGTGGTTAAGCCCTTGCTTTGTGTTCGTTCTTATCAACCAAGTTAACCTTCTCTGTGGTTAAGCCCTTGCTTTGTGTTCGTTCTTATCAACCAAGTTAACCTTCTCTGTGGTTAAGCCCTTGCTTTGTGTTCGTTCTTATCAACCAAGTTAACCTTCTCTGTGGTTAAGCCCTTGCTTTGTGTTCGTTCTTATCAACCAAGTTAACCTTCTCTGTGGTTAAGCCCTTGCTTTGTGTTCGTTCTTATCAACCAAGTTAACCTTCTCTGTGGTTAAGCCCTTGCTTTGTGTTCGTTCTTATCAACCAAGTTAACCTTCTCTGTGGTTAAGCCCTTGCTTTGTGTTCGTTCTTATCAACCAAGTTAACCTTCTCTGTGGTTAAGCCCTTGCTTTGTGTTCGTTCTTATCAACCAAGTTAACCTTCTCTGTAGTTAAGCCCTTGCTTTGCGTTCCGACGGCCGTGGATTCGAATCCAAACCACGCAGTACTGTTAACGAGTGTATTTTTTCTAGAGACCCATATGATTGTTGCCGGAGCTACGGAGTTTGTGCTTTGTGCAATACTCTCGGCAGATGGCGTGCCATTTCTGCGGAGAGGGACCGAGCCATATTGGGTAATTCCCGGTGCAATTAAGTCAATCCTTCGACTGTAGAACCAAATTAACCACTCTCAAGTATGTCAAGTATTATAATTATATGAGCTTATATTTTTCGTATAATGGCAGATGTATAACAGAAATTAAAAAGAGAATAGGAATGGCCAAGGATAATTTCAATAGTATGAGAAGGCTAAAAATGAGAATGATCAAATGCTATATATATATATATATATATATATCCTATATTAATCCTCTCTCTTAGCCTGTTACGCCCTTGGCGTTTAGGGCAGCAACAAACGTACACCATTCTTCCCTGTTCATGGCCTTCCTCTGTATTGTGTTCCAGCTATGATTCATTTCCTTCAGCTCTTGCTCTATCATTCTCCTCCAGGTCGTCCTGGGTCTTCCACGCCCTCGCCCACCCTCCGGAGTCCATCCCAGTGCAGTTCTCGCGTCGGAGCCAGTCTCCATGCGCACCACATGTCCAATCCATCTCCAGGGTCGTCCTCGGACGACAGTGCCCACACTCTCCTGCTGGCATCGTGCAAGCAATTCTCGATCCGAGACAGCAGTCGGCCAGTACACGCGTAAGATTTTTCGCAGACAAGTTGTATGAAAGGCGGAGAGTCTGGACACATCCCGTTCCGTCATTCTCCAGCATTCCGATCCGTACAGCAATGCCGACAGCACACAGCTGTTATAGACACCAGTCCTGGCTCTGATGCCGCACTGGGCAGACCTCCAGGCGGTCCGAAGGGTCATGAATGCACCCCGTGCCCCACCCAGTCCGTCCCTAATGTCAGATCCAGTGCCTCCCTCATTGCCAACAACACCTCCAAGGCATGCGAAAGAGGTTGCATCTCGGAGGGCCTTACCCTCCAGCTTGGCTGGGGCCGCCATGCCCAGAGTCACCACCCCAGTCCTCTTCTGATCTACTTTCAGCCCAACCATCTCACCACATTGGTCAAGGCGGCAGGTCCCTCCCTGGACATCCCTATGTGTACGAGACAGGAGTGCGATGCCACCCGCAAAATCCAGGTCTTCCAGAGTGGATGCGAGCGTCCATCTAACACCTCTTGTCCCATCTTCCGTTGTCCCACGCATCACCCAATCCATGACAGTGCCGAACAACAGGGCTGACACAACACATCCTTGTCGCGCGCCTGTTTTTACTTCAAACTTTAGCTCTGAGGTTTCAACACTGCATGCAAATTTGCCCTATATTAATGTATGGTTCGGAAACATGGACAATGAACAAGCATTTGGAAGACAGAATTGATGCATTTGAGATGTGGATATATAGAATAGGTAGAGTTTCATGGACAGAAAAACAGACAAATAAACAAGTTTTAGGAAAACTAGGCATGGAGAAACAATTATTAAGAGAAATAAAATTCAGACAAATATAGTATTTTGGGCACATAAAAAGACATGGCACCATGATAAAATCTTTACTAGAGGGGAAAGTTGAGGGCAAAGAGCAAGAGGAAGACCGAGAGATAAATGGGAGGAGAAATGGGCAGGTTGCAGTCTGGCAGTGTGCAACACCAAAGCAAAAGACAGAGGATGCTGAAGATTCATTGCAGCCAACCTTCGATGTGGAGACGGTACCTGATGATGATGATACTTTTTGTGGAACGTTTAATATCTGGTACCGGGGCTCGCATGGGGAGCAACGAATAGTAATACTGCAACCTACAAAAGCATGTCGTAAGAGGCGACTGAGGTAGGGGCCTAGAGAAGCTAACCTAGTAAATAAAAAGCATAGCAGAAATCGGATGTGCTGGCCTACTTGTAAGCGTATATCTGGCACAACGTAGAGTCGCTCTTAGGCTTTGATCATATACAAATCACAAAGAGTTGTTAACAAGTGGTCGATATGGAAAGTTTGAAGAGAAAAACTCAGAACACATAACACTTAACCCTTTAGCTGCTAAAGACGTATATATACGTTTTTCCCATTTACTTATAAAGACGCATTAATACGTCTGTTATTATCTCTCCTCTGTGGGCTAAAGACGTGTTAGCACGTTATACATTGCTACTGTCACTGCTATAGGGGTACATTCACGTTTGTGATGTAGAAACAAAGAGTATCTATTTTTAGCTCAGCCTTCAGAAAGTATGTAGCAGCGAAAGGGTTAATAATCACATTTACAGAATTCAATCCCATCATACTCCAGAGTGCCAGTTGCGTGCACATCATCATGAAACCGCTTATCACCACCTCTTCAGGTGCCAAGAGCTATATGATGTCATGAAGATCCTTCTTACCCCAAGGCCAGACAAATGGAATATAATATAAGGAACAAACCAACATTTTACAAAGACATACAGAATACCACTACATAGCAGTGGGCTGAATGGGTCAAGTCCAAGTGATGTTGGGTCATTGAAGAAGATCGTACTCTTACAGTTTTACAGATGGACAATAGACTCTTTCTGATAATGTTTTTTTTTCATTTTTTAAAATTATTAGTCTTCGGATCATCATCACTGCACGTCGAACGAATTAGTCAATAAATGTTCCGATCTCCCCCTCAGTATGTCTCTCAGCTTGTGATGCACGTCGAACCAATTAGTCAATAAATGTTCCGATCTCCCCCTCAGTATGTCTCTCAGCTTGTGATGCACGTCGAACCAATTAGTCAATAAATGTTCCGATCTCCCCCTCAGTATGTCTCTCAGCTTGTGATGCACGTCGAACGAATTAGTCAATAAATGTTCCGATCTCCCCTCAGTATGTCTCTCAGCTTGAGTGATGCACGTCGAACAATTAGTCAATAAATGTTCGATCTCCTCAGTATGTCTCTCAGCTTGTGATGCACGTCGAACGAATTAGTCAATAAATGTTCCGATCTCCCCCTCAGTATGTCTCTCAGCTTGTGATGCACGTCGAACCAATTAGTCAATAAATGTTCCGATCTCCCCCTCAGTATGTCTCTCAGCTTGTGATGCACGTCGAACGAATTAGTCAATAAATGTTCGATCTCCTGATGTCTCTCAGCTTTTCACGTCGAACGAATTAGTCAATAAATGTTCCGATCTCCCTCAGTATGTCTCTCAGCTTGTGATGCACGTCGAACAATTAGTCAATAAATGTTCCGATCTCCCTCAGTATGTCTCTCAGCTTGTGATGCCGTCGAACGAATTAGTCAATAAATGTTCGATCTCCTCAGTATGTCTCTCAGCTTGTGACAACTAACGACACCGGTTCTTTGTTGGTTTACTATTGCAGTTCTGAGAGAGGAAGGACGAGGAGCTTCTTGACTCAATTTGGTGGATGGTTTGATTGTTTGTTTATTATGTAGGGGATTACAGCCTCTTTAAGCCGAGTCATGCACTTTTCAACCTAAGGAAGATCACTTTATTGATTGAATCAGGGCGTGTAGACCAACAAGAATGTAGAATACGAATTAACTTCTTTAGGAGAATCCAATAATTTTACAAATCCATATTTGATTATGTTCCGTTTAAAAAAAAAAAATAACAGGTCTTTCATTGAGAATCTGCAAATAGAAGCCATTGGAGGTCGATGTCACGTGACATGGTAAGGAACCTATGAGAATGTTGCTTCCTCCCACTTCCAAACAACTCCTTTTTTTTTTATTTGTAGCAAAAGAAATTTTAACCAAAAATAAAGTATAACGACGACTGCAATACAAAATGTTAATCATTCTGTACTTTTGATTGAATTCTCAAGTAAATAAAAAGTCCTGAATACAAATTAATCATTCTATTGATTAATTCTTAATAAAGCCCTAAATAAAAATAAACTAGAAGAAAGAAATATATTTGATTTGTTGAAAGTTCAGTGGACATAAGAATAAGTAATCGATTGAAAGGGAAAACCCTGGGTGTGTCGCATGTAGAGGTCATGAATTCATGCCTGTAGTATGCATTGATTGAAAGGGTGTTCTTTGGTGATATGTTCTGAGAAATGTCGTGTTCTAATAGTTAGAACGTTCTTATATTCTTAGAAGTCGAGATCAATTTCGTTTATGTTTAAAGTTGAAACTGTCGACTCATCGAGCTGATCGTTCTTTCTTACACAATGACCCGGGCGTCGTCAAATGCAGAAATTCTTGCACTCGTAGATCAGCACTCCCACCCAGGTGATATCATTATCTACACCGATGGCTCCGTCAATCGTGGCACCTGATCATCGTGGGCTTACTCAGCACAACGAAACGGTCGCACACTTCATGAGGACTGCGAGGCTTTTGAGACACCGACATCGAGCATGACTATGGAGATCACCGCTGCCTCCAGGGCTCTGTCATGGGTAGCTGAGCAACAGGTTACCCATACGATCATCATATCAGACTCGATGAATATGCTTCAACTGATTGAATCTGGAAGTACGCGTGTGGAGTGGGTGGACATCATTCGGAGATCACATCTCAAGAAAATGACTTGGCTGTACACTCCTGGACATGCTGGAGTGCGGGGTAACGAGGGTGCTGACTCTCTTGCAAACAGTGCCCCGACTCAAGTGGGCAGAAGCATGGACAGAGCCGATATCATCAATGCGGTACGCTCTCAATTGTGTGACATGGGCGGGTCTCAGACACTGGAACGAGTTCGAGAATTAGGCGTTAAGTTTGGACATGCCAGACAGTGTCGTCTTCGTGGTAGAGAGAGAAGATATAGTAATCAACTTCTCATGGGTACTGTGAGCAAATGGACTTTGGGATGGCTGCTGCAACGGAGGACAGAGCACGAATGGGAATGCCTAATGTGCCATGACGTCGATCGCATAACATAACAATGACAAGTTGGAATCTGTGGCATCGTGCAAGCACAATTTAAAAGTGTTGGTAGTTTACATTGTCAACATGGAACATGATGATATTGGAGTAGTAGACATAATTCTTTTTCCTTGATACTTAATCTCTGTTTGTGCATGTATAATCAGAACTGAACACCTGATAAGAATGACCCTGTATAGCCTACCACAGAGAGCCACACAGAAAAAGTATAACGAGTACAGAGCAAGAGGAAGACCACGCAAAAGATGGTGTGACGGCATCAAGAACATCCTTAAGAAAATGAATAACAGTTTAGAAAGTGCATCAGAACAAGCACACACAAGATCACTACATACCCTCCTCTTAACACTTCTATAAAAAAGTAATTGGGGAGAAGAAGAAGAAGAAGAATGCTCGGGTGAAAGACGAGGAGCACTGGTGATACGGAAATCAAGCCTTCGCACAAAAATCGGTCAGAGTCGCCATAGTAGGCGCCAAGCCTTGTCTGAATTCCTAGCAGACGAACGGGAAATATATATGTATACCTTTTAGCTGCTAAGGACGTGTATAGACGTTTTTATCATTCACTGCTAAAGACGCATTAACACGTATGTTATTATCTCTCCTCTGTGGGCTAAAGACGTGTTAACACGTTATACATTTATATCGGATTGTCACTGCTATCGGCAACATTCACGTTTGTAACCTGAAACAAAAAAGTAGCTATTTTTAGCTCCGTCTTCGAAAGTATGTAGCAGTGAAAAGTTAACAAAGCAGTTGACGATTTCACTATGTTCATACCTCCATATAGCGTATACCAGAAATGACAATTTAGCTTTTCAAATATTCATGTTAGTCACTTTTGTAAAACGCTCTGTTGACTTCACAGCGGGATTGTTGGACGTCTACATAATAATGAACTTTCATTGATTTTTGTTGACTTCAGAACGGGATTGTTGACGTCTACATAATAATGACTTTCATTGATTTTTGTTGACTTCAAGCGGGATTGTTGGACGTCTAAATAATATGAATTATTGATTTTTATTGACTTCTTCTTCGAGCGCTCCATATCGATCATCTGTTAATCACTCTGTGTGATTTGTATGGGATCTGAGCCTAAGAACGATTATACGTTGTGCCAATTATGCGCCTACAAGTACGCCAGCACATCCTATTTCTGCTATGCTTTTTATTTACCAGGGTAGTTTCCCCAGTTCCTACATCAGTCATCTCTTACGACATGCCTTGTAGATCGCAGTGGTACTATTCTTTGCTTCCCTTGCGGCCATGGCACCACATGGGCGGATTTTTTGTTAACAAGTGGCATTTTCGAAATCTATAGCTGGCTGTTACATTTTTCAGAATTACTCACTTCGAAGAGTGACATCGAAAATACAAGAAGATATCTAACATTATCAAATGGTTATAATGCTGGCTTAGTAATTAAATTATTCTTGTATCGTTGTGTGATCGACATAGCTGTAAATTGGTTCTCATGTTTTATTGAAAGTGAGACTCAGTGGAACAAACCCGGAAGTCTCAACACTGAATGATAAAGCTTAGCTTCGTGAAGTGTGCAACATTTCGCTCGCGCACACACTCACACACAATGCCTCAATGACCCGCAGAGTTATGCAGGCAGAAACATTGTTCCTCACAGGGTTATCCAAACCGGACAGGTCACGGGAGAGAGTTCAGATTAAATGTGGCATCCTCTGGTCCTCCAAGTTGGAGGTTGTGCGATGGGCTAACTATTCATAAAAAAATGAACTAAAATTATTATCTTGGAATGCCATAAAGAAAACGGTAAGAGACTAGTTAAAATGGATGCCAACTCTTGTAGCTCTATGCTCCACTAAGACTGGTTAAAGTGGTGGACAACTGTTGAAGCCCTATGCTCCATTAAGACTGGTTAAAGTGGATGTCAACTATTGAAGCCCTATGCTCCACTAAGACTGGTTAAAGTGGATATCAACTATTGAAGCACTATGCTCCACTAAGACTGGTTATAGAGGATGCCAACTATTGAAGCCCTATGCTCCACTAATACTGGTTAAAGTGGAGGACAAATGTTGCAGCCCTATGCTCCACTAAAATTGGTTAAAGTGGAGGACAAATGTTACAGCCCTATGCTCCACTGAGAGCAGAAGATATAACATTATTGACAGCGATAAAGACTGTTCCACCATTTAGCCTGCTATCATAATTATACGATATTGTGGTCTGCAGTTTCGTGGTGAAGTATGCATAGCTAACACTTTGAGATTCTCAAATTAAGGTTCTCGGTTTTTATTAATGGCAATAATACAGACGGATACACAAGTGACTACCCTAGGCAGCAGTGTTCTAGCTGCTCTATCCCTGTTGCGAAATTTTGTTTCATTTGACCGATAGTTCCAGGATGGACAGTTGTCACTGAACCAGATCATGGCTTTGTTTTAAATAAACATATGCATTCACTCTTCAATTGTCCGTCAGTCTGTTTCCTTTTCATTTGTCAGTCGTTCTCAATTACCTTTGTTCATGCAGTATGAAGCTTGATCACGCTTTCAGATGTCAATGAAATATAGTAATGGACATCCATGCTGTCTAGTACCAGTTGCGAGTTGACCATATATAATGTCTTTAGGGAATCTACCATCAAATTATCTAGAAACAGATATCAAAATATCTGTCATTAAATAATAGTTTCTCAAACTGAAAACTTCTACAGTCTGAATAACATCATTTTCATGCCTACTTTGTGTTAACAGAGCCAAACATGGACAATGAGCACAGCACAGTCGCAACAAATAACGACATGTGCGATACTTACAAAATGTTACCAACAGCACAATAAAAGACAGGGCCACCAATATCAGCATAAGAAAAAAAGTTGGGACAGAAACTTGCTTGAATTACATTGAGAAACAAAGAATGGAATGGTTCGGCAACTTAATAAGAATGCAACTAAACTTCACAGTATACAGAGTCCTTTCGAGGAAGATCACGAAATAGATGGTTAGATGGCATAGCAGAATCCTGTCAAAAAATAAAAATTAACTATCAGACAAGTCACTAGACCAGGGCAAGACAAAAACAAAAAACCACGACACTGGGCAACAAAGCTGTAACAGCGTGACAACAAAAAAAGAAGAAGAAAAAGAACGAATTCAATAAAAAAAAATATGTAACTTTTCAATAAAATAAAAATAGACGACGCAACATTTTAAACGCGTTAACAAGTAAAGAATAGAATAAGATAAAAATGAATGAGCTATAAAGTAGAAAAGATGTCTGTCTCTCCGTTGTCTGCAAAACGCGCCAACAATAGACACACGGCATATCCACACGACATGTAAAATCGAAAACGTTATTTTTTGCATGCAGACGTTAAGAAGATTAAAAGACTAGGTCAACCGTATTGGCGAGACTGGCCACTGCCGCAGATCAATATGAATGAAAGATTGAAGCTAAGGCAAAAGGCCTTGCGCGTGTGCCTATATATGTGTGGTTAGCTTAACGTTTTTTTTCTGAACTTTCGATCCATTATTTTCGATATTACCGTATCGGTGGAACTGATCTTTCGATATCTGAGACGATTTTAGAGTTTAACAATGGAAGAGTTTAGAATTGAACAATGAAAGATTTTAGATTTGAACAATTAAATATTGTAGATTTGAGCAATGAAAGATTTTAGATTTGAACAATGGAAGATTTTAGATTTGAACAATGGAAGAGTTTAGAATTGAACAATGAAAGATTTTAGATTTGAACAATTAAATATTGTAGATTTGAGCAACAGAAGATTTTAGAAATGAACAATGAAAGATTTTAGATTTGAACAATGAAAGATTTTAGATTTCAAAAATGACAGATTTTAGATTTGAACAATGAAATATTTTAGATTTGAACAATGACAGATTTTAGATTTGAACAATGAAAGATTTTAGATTTGAACAATGAAAGATTTTAGATTTGAACAATGAAATATTTTAGAAATGAACATTGGAAGAATTTAGAACTAAAAAAGTTGCAGGCGTGTTGTCCCAGGGTAAAATTTCACTTGAAGGTGGATTTTTCTGCGACAGTAACTGTTCTGGATCGACCCATTCTCATGTGGGTACAAGAGAAATACTGGAAAGTAGACATTTGGCATAATAGTGACCACATCGCCCATCGTGGGGTTGTTCATCATCATCTGTCCACGTTGTCCCCAAGGATACATATAGCAGAGACTACTCAAAAGAGCAGTTTGAGTTTTTCTGTCTTTGTTACTTAACTTCTTTTTGTATAATATAAGGTTCCTGACCCAAGCACTCTTATAAGATCTTAGCATCTTTTTATAACATGCGAGTGTGACTAAGCTGTGGCTATGAAAACAGGTTATAAAAACAGGTTAAAAAATATGTTATGAAAACAGATTATGAAAACAGGTTATGAAAACGTGTTAAGAAAACATGTTAAGAAAACGTGTTATGAAAACAGGTTAAGAAAACAGATTATGGAAAACAGGTTGTGAAGACAGGTTATGAAAACAGGTTATGAAAACAAGTTGAGAACACATGTTATGAAAACAGGTTAAGAAAATATGGTAGAAACATGTTAAGAAAACATGTTATGAAAACAGGCTATGAAAACAGGTTAAGAAAACATGTTAAGAAAACAGGTTAAGAAAACATGTTCTGAAAACAGGTTAAGAAAACCTGTTATGAAAACAGGTTATGAAAACATGTTATGAAAACATGTTATGAAAACAGATCCTGTACTTTCTTTTACTGCATGAAAAAACATCAATTTGTTTTCCTGTTTATAATGTAGTATTTATAACGCTATTGTGTAAGCAGATGGACTTCCAGATAATATTTCCTGTTTATAATGTAGTATTTATAACGCTATTGTGTAAGCAGACGGACTTCCAGATAATATTTCTGGTTTATAATGTAGTATTTATAACGCTATGTGTAAGCAGACGGACTTCCAGATAATATTTCCTGTTTATAATGTAGTATTTATAACGCTATTGTGTAAGCAGACGGACTTCCAGATAATATTTCCTGTTTATAATGTAGTATTTATAACGCTATTGTGTAAGCAGACGGACTTCCAGATAATATTTCCTGTTTATAATGTAGTATTTATAACGCTATTGTGTAAGCAGACGGACTTCCAGATAATATTTCCTGTTTATAATGTAGTATTTATAACGCTATTGTGTAAGCAGACGGACTTCCAGATAATATTTGTCGTTTTCTTCTGCTTCGAACGCTCCATATCGACCACTTGTTAACCACTCTTTGTGATTTGTATGGGATCTGAGCCAAAGAGCGAGTGTGCGTTGTGCCAGTTATGCGCCTACAAGTAAACCAGCACATCCGATTTCTGCGACACTTTTCATTTACTAGGTAGCTTCCTAGGTTCCTACCACAGTCGCCTCTTACGACATGCCTTGTAGGTTGCAGTGTTACTATTCTTTGATAATATTTGTTATTCTTCTGTTTTCACAAATTCTTAACTTTAAAGTACCTCGTAGATAACTAATTAGCCGTCCACCTCTGTAGCTTGGAGGCAAGATGCTCGCTTCTCGTTCCAAATGGACTAGGGTTGTTCCCCGCATGGATCGATCGAGAAAATTTTCCAAAGATTCCTGATATCATTGTCTCGTGTCCATGTTTCTGAGCCATACAGTAAACAGCTAATAAAGAGCTGAATCTTCGTCCGCAATATTTGTATGTGTGTTACCCACGCCCTTTTGATATTCTTCACCACCCTCCCCCTGCGCCGGATTAGCCTAGTAGCAGAAGTAGCAAATGCTACGGGCCCCGCGCTTCGGGGCCTATGTGACAGAGCTAAGCTGTCACTAGTCATAAACAAGGAACCAAGGTTGGGAGGTGGGCAATAATATCCCCTTTCATTTTTTCTTATTTATGTTATTTATTTTTCTGGCTCAGCATATAAATACTTATACAAATAAAGGAAAGGGACATACATCATACTTATCAAAAACAACATGCGAGGAATTTATCCATCTAATTGCATCAAGCTTACTGGATCATATTATTTGCTAAATTAAGAAATGCAAGTACTATTCCGTATCACTGGACTCTACTCCAGACATTTCGCATGTGGACAGCTCACTGTAATAGTTCGCAATGTGTTACCATCTGAACCAATGGAAAGGTTTATGAAGTTCTTGGTTATGGAAGGTCATACTGCTGACCAACTCGCCCAAAGTTTACTTGATGTTTTAAAGAAAAATGGCATTGATATCAAAGACTGTCGTGGTCAAAGCTATGACGGGAGACCCACTCAGAACTAGGGTTGTCTTTTTAACAATTCACATAAAAAAAAACTACCGAACAAATTCTCATACAAGTTGGCCACATGATGAAAAATAACGTTTAGTGTATGCATTATAACTATTGATAACAAAAATTCGTCACTCCTGTTGTTCGTTTGCTTGATAAAGGCCTTGTTGGTTGAAATATTGCTGTATGTTGTCATTGTTTGTGTAATTTGTAAAACTACAGTACTTTGTGATTACGTGTTTTGCTAATCAAATAGTTTTACTACAGTCTCGTCTATATTGTGATTATTCCCAAATGTAGAAATAGTCTTACGAATTTACTTGTCTTTAATGATTACTAACTGCAGCGGAGAACGTTCTTTTTCAACATTAAAGCATATAAAAGTGAGTTAAGGAACACGATGATTAAGAAACACGTGAGTTAAGGATCATCTAAATAACCTCACCTTAATAAACATTGAATGTAATTGACTTATAGAAATTGATTTGTCTAGTATTATCTCTAAATTTGCTAATTGTCTAAATTGTCTAAATCGAGACAAGTTTGTTTGTAAAAGTTGTGTTTTATTATTTATTATCATACAAAACCTAGGGCCCCGCGCTAAAATTTGCTACGGGCCCGCGCTGGCCTAATCCGGCACTGCCCCCAAAAGACAGTAATATTTGGGCGATTATTTCAGCCAAAGAGAGTCAGCCAGCAGAGAAAAACCCAAAATAGTTACATTTTTCAACTGGTATTAGATGATTGGTGTTGAATGTAAGTTGCTAACAAAGGATAAGCAACTGAGCTCAAATAAGTGCTGAAGATTTGGTGCACGTACATTACGTTCTGATGTTTGGCTGTTTATATATCACAAAGAGAATGATTAAAACAGGCCTAGAACGATCCAAGAGGAATGCAACTAAGACACAGAGACAACTTATTATCAATATAAGAGAGACAGTCATTATTTTTCGGACATGTAATGAGAAGGGGAGGCTCCGAACACATTGTGACCACCGGCAATAGTGTAGGGAGACTAGATAGACGAAAATATAGAACAAATATTATACAGCTTGACTTCATGGCACGGAAGTGTGTCAACACCTGAGATGATAGCAAATACCAGGGTCAGAGATTTGTGGGAATCCATCCATGATTGCCCACGCCAGCCGGCACGGCACCTGATGATGATGATTTGATGAGTTACATTAAAATTTAATATGACTTTTAATTTTTTGTTTAACGTGCAAAGAAGGATGTTGAAAAATTTTTAAAAACTCGTTATTGCTTGTAATATGCATTTAGACGGTTATAGAACAAGAGGGACATAAGTCTGTGGAATTGTAATGTCCGCATGGCTAGTACAGTCGTCGCGAAACTGTTCAGGTAAGGATGTTTTATTTATGCTATCAACAGAAACAAAATTTGTTGGCCTTATCGGGGATTGCCAGGTCTCTCATATGGGAACCGGGCACTAACACATTCGGTTAGACGCGCCACTAGGTGTTATGGAGTGTGAATCCTTGAAAGGCTTCCTTATTCCCCCAATCCTCATTATCTCCCAGTCAAGTTACTGTCCCAGAGAAACAGTCTCAGTTTTGAAGGCCGGGTTGTGGTGAGAATACAACCTGAAAATGGAATCATCAAGAGAAGGGGCAGACCAAGAAAAAGATGGATTGAAGGCGTTACATACATCTTAAAACTTCACAATGCCACCGCATATAAAGCGACAGAGCGTGCACTATCTCGGAAACCGATCATCAGTTAAACCTGCTGCGCTTAACGGCAAAAGAGTAGAGAAGGACAAAAGAAAGAAACGCTCTTGTGAGATAACTGAATGAGTGTTACCACTACTGCCTTGTAGTTTGATTGGGGACAATCAAAGGCTAGCGGAGTAAACCGTACACAATACTAGACGGCAGGCACACCAAGTAGTCCAAAGGAAGACTGGTAACCTGGACAGATGACGCTCAAAATCCCGGGTGGGAAGGTTGTCTAAGGGTAGCTACCTTAACAGAAAATAGCAACCTGCTGCCTTGCAGGTCGGCTGGGGACAGCCAAAGGCTGACGGACAGCGAACCCAGTAAACGCTGGGTGAAACCGGACACATTGCAGAAGGATAATCACCAGAGCTCCAAATGACGCTGTAGGTGTGAAGAAACCCACCCATGCTAAGCTGCATGAATCAGGTTTCCACATGAATGTGATTTATGGGAAATCTGGTACATCAGTCTAAGAGTGATCGAGAGAGAGAGAGAGAGAGAGAGAATGATTGTTAAAGTAGCGACCACAATAAGTATATCTTATTGTTGTTACATGACAAAAATATAGACAGCAAATTGAATGCATTTGAAAATAGATGTCTGCGAAAAATAAAAGAATATAACATGGAACGAATTCAGAAAAAGTGGTGAAATCAGAGACATGTCTTGTCAACCACTAGCAACAAATGTTATAAGAAGGAGAAGATGGAGATATGTTGAGCACACCTTAAGAAGAAATGATCAAAGAATAGCAAAATAGGCGTTGAACTGGAATGCAAAGGGTTCAACAAAGAGAGGACGCGCTAGGGAAACCCTGTAATGAACTTTGTTGAAAAGCAAGAAATATCGGACTCAATTCCATTGAAGAGATTGAGTGAGTTGTGCAGGACAGAGCGGTATGGAGAAATTACACGTAGGTCCTATGTAACGTATAACGGCGCGTCAGGAATATATATAGTTTCTACAGAGTGAAGCTACGTGGGTTAAAAAAAGCTCAAATATATTTTGCTGCGCTTGTAACCAGCAACACAACATATTTCACATATTTCGCCCGTCTGTTTCTAGGGCTCGCAATGGGAGCAAAGAATAGTAACACTGCGACCTACAAGGCATGTCTTAAGAGCCGTCTGTAGTAGGGGCCTGGGGAAACTATCCTAGTAAATAAAAAGCATCGCAGAAATCGGATGTGCTGGCCTACTTGTAGACGCATAACTGACACAACCTACACTCGCTCTTAGACAATTGCTCACATACAAATCACAAAGAGTGGTTAACAAGTGATTGATATGGAGCGTTTGAAGAAGAAACAGAATATATTTAATAATAACATATTTAAATTGCCCAAACCACAAAGGTTTATACAAAATTATACCTGAACTAAAGTCAGAATAAAACGAATAAAAAGAATATATTCATCGATACACTAAAAAATCAATCCGCAATAATCAATCTGTTACTGAATCACTTCCAGTGACGAGCAGTCTCTGAATGGATGAGCGAGCTCTTTCTTCTATCGATCTCAGAATACATTTGAGTGTTGTCTGAAAGAAATTCGCAGTACAAAGGTAGTGCTAAACGTTTTAAAAATAGTCCTGACAGAACAATAATACATTCATTGCCAAGTTCCTATAATAAATCTTGAAAAGTTTCTATTCTATAATCCAAGCTCAACGTTGCAACCACTGTATCCGGTTTGGGGCTACAAACGGATATCAGACTAATGTTGTTTATAGCTCGTCTGACGTCATCAAAACATTATCACAACTTCCGTTGACGCTACAATAGGACAAAAATAGAATGTCGCTTGTAGAGATTATTTTCAGATCTCCTGGTCAGGAAAGCTGTCAGAAATGAAATCTATTGATAGAAATAGGTGAAAATAGAATAACATGAGCATGATGTGTCATGCCCTTAGTTTTTAAACAATCAATTCTCTTCACAAACGTCAGTCACTTAACTCATTCCATACAATTAACCAGTATAGTGGTGTACAGATTTTTGCTAATCATTTCATTATATTGACTTTTCATATAGAGCACTCATGTTTCGCTTTGTAGTAACTCTTATGGAGGTATATATGGTGTAGAGAGATGTTCGCCTTTACGTGCCAAAGGTTCTAAGTTCGCTCACTCGTGGAGTCATTGGGATATTTTGTCAGAGATTTCTGATTGTTATAGGACAAGTAGTTGGTATAGGAGCATATTAGTTGGTAGCGTATGTTCAGTATCGACGGAGTGATGGGAGCTACTCCTGATGACGACTATATATACCAAGATGGATGATGGTGATACATTGTGTAGTATTCACATAACTCGAACACTGTTATAGTTGACTTAGATGCATATTTATTCATGGTATCACATCTAGACACACAAAACACGTCTGGTCGTGCCCAATGTTTGTGTCGTCCCTTCTCTCTTCACTAACGTTGCTACGCAGTCCCTACACAATTCTACGTCAACTAGTTTCACTACGTATATGTCTCGTTTAGTGTTGCCATTCTGCTTAGAGAGTATCTTTGGCTTGCAAACACTACAGTCTGCTAATAAACTATCTAAATATATACAAGCTACAGACTAAAGCTAACTGTCTGGTTCATCAGCTGCCACCTGGGGGGGCTGCTACTACATGATCTCAGTGTAGAGGAGGTAGAGTTCCTAGTCCTATCGGAGACGCACGATAAAACGTAGGTCCCATGTTCAATTTGAGAACGTAAAAGAACCCTTGGCAGTTCAAAATTGAGAAGAGCAGACTGGAAAGCCACTGTCGAGGCAAAATTCCTTATAAAAGATTAAAAATCAATTTCCGACAAAATATCTTCACCTTCTTCAAAATTGCATCAGGGACCCTCGCCGGTGCTACGGAGTTCGTGCACTGCAGCTGAACTCTTCATGTGGAAGAAAGAGATCGGAGCACACATGGTTACTCGCCGAAGTGGAATGATGATGATCCTATCAACCAATTAAGCATTAACTCTCTGTATACACACACTGAAACAAAATTGTTGTTTGAGAATTACATATTTCAGGGAGTGTTCCCAAACAAAATGTTTCATTACTTTTTTATGTTGAGCAACAGAGCACTATTTTATGTATCAGAATGTGCACAGTTAAAAGCTATATTTTTTAAAAATGTATACCTCCTGTATGGCTTGTCATTTGACTCTCGTATTTAGTTAAGCTTGTGACGCCCGAGTGGTTACCGGGGCCAAATTTGGGGTGTAAAGAATGGAACCACTGTTACCTGCCATGCATGTCGTAGGAGGCGACTAAGGAGGTTTGGATGAAATCGATGCACATGTCCTAAACGTGTAGAGGTCATGCGTTTAGGGCCTACAAACAAATGTGCAACGTATCACGTTCTGGCAAAGACCAAACATATCACAAGAGTGATTAAAATTGGTCGTGAAGAACGAACGCAAAGAAGAAGTAAGCTTGTCAGCTTTAGCGCAGCTAACATTGCACCATTTCCAAAAGGGTATCCACGCAAAAGGTGGACCGCATAGTTAACAGAGGTGGTGGAAAAACACTGTTTATGGAGTGCTCACAAAAACCCGTTCTCAAAATCGCTTCTTTCCTGACGCTGTGAGACAAAACAGGATTAGAGAAAAGAAGAAGTAGAACATTGTACAAACCGAGGTGGTAGAACATTGTACAAACCGAGGTGGTAGAACATTGTACAAACCGAGGTGGTAGAACATTGTACAAACCGAGGTGGTAGAACATTGTACAAACCGAGGTGGTAGAACATTGTACAAACCGAGGTGGTAGAACATTGTACAAACCGAGGTGGTAGAACATTGTACAAACCGAGGTGGTAGAACATTGTACAAACCGAGGTGGTAGAACATTGTACAAACCGAGGTGGTAGAACATTGTACAAACCGAGGTGGTAGAACATTGTACAAACCGAGGTGGTAGAACATTGTACAAACCGAGGTGGTAGAACATTGTACAAACCGAGGTGGTAGAACATTGTACAAACCGAGGTGGTAGAACATTGTACAAACCGAGGTGGTAGAACATTGTACAAACCGAGGTGGTAGAACATTGTACAAACCGAGGTGGTAGAACATTGTACAAACCGAGGTGGTAGAACATTGTACAAACCGAGGTGTAAATACCACAAATTTTATGGGATGAAAATTCTGATGTTATAAAATAACTTCAGTTAAAACTCAGTAATGTTCATGGTATGGAAAGAGTTGAAAACTTGAGTGTACTAAATAGTGGCGGCTTGTGTATAGGTACCACGTGACAGCAGCATCATCTATTTTGTACTCGATATTATCGATAAGTTCTTCTTCGAATGCTTCATATCGACCACTTGTTAACCACTCTGTGAGATTTGTATGTCGTCTGAGCCTAAGGGCGATTGTACGTTGTGCCAGTTATGCGTCTACAAGTAAGCCAGCACATCCGATTTCTGCGATGCTTTTTATTTACTAGGGTAGCTTCCCTAAGTCATACATCAATCGCCTCTTACGACATGCCTTGTAGGTAGCAGTTGTACTATTCTCTGCTTACTTTGCAGGCCCCGGCACAACACGGGCGATCCTTAAACTTAATGTCAGTAGCCATTCCCTAGTTCATGATAAAATTACACAAATCCTTGTATGTAGAATCCTTGTATGTAACTGTGGGCTTCACAGTTTCGGAGACGCGATGTTTGGCCGTTGTGCACATGCAACACATCCGACCGAGATAAGACGCTGCACGCTAGGTAGAGAGAGATACAGAGCTCTGGCACTGAGGCTTATGCAGTGCCGACCCTGTTGTGCCAGCCTCTTGTTGTATAAAGTAAAATAAGAAGTATAGATTCATTTTTGTTTGTTTGATTTGTTTGTTTTTGTTAGCTTTCGTTCTTTTGAACTAAATTGTATCAGTCTTTGTGATTTGTTTAGTTTGAGCCAAGAACGACTAAATGTTGCGCCTCGGTTTATAGGCTTCTAAGCATGTAGGACAAACAGATCCGACATGTTCGGTTTGATTTCATTTTCAAATGAATGTATCAAACTTGAACAGTAACAATCTAGGTCATTAGTAAGTAAATCTTGTTTATTTTCTTTAGAATTTTATCAAGTTTATGTGCAAATTTGTTTTTATTATGTTTGTTTTATTTAGAATTTTATCAAGTTTATGTGCACATTTTCTTTTAGTATGTTTGTTTTTGCTGGAGAGAGCTGCAGGAGATAGCTAGAGATACGAAGACTTGGCATGAGTTGGTTGAGGGCCTATGCCCCAACCCGGCGTAAATAGGCAAAGATAGAGATAGAAAGAGAGAGAGAGAGAGAGAGACGTTTGTTTTGTTTAGAATTTTATCAAGTTTATGTGCAAATCTTCTTTTATTATAATTGTTGTGTTTTACACAATATTAAAACAATGGCCTAACATTATCTGCAACTGAACACCCACTACTTCTAGCTATTGCTGGCACCAAATGATTTTATTTCTACCGATGTCCTCAACTTTTTTTTTTCCTTGAAATTGTTCATTTACAAATGTTATGAAATCCTTCATTTCTTACTGTATCAAAATTATGTTTTGTCTGTATGTGTTATAGAGTAGGCATACACGCTCTTGTGATGTAGTTGTCATGTAATATATTTTGTCTGTATGTGTTATAGTGTAGGCATACACGCTCTTGTGTTGTAGTTGTGTAATATGTTTTGCCTGCAT
Organism: Arion vulgaris; assembly: GCA_020796225.1. NCBI lineage: Eukaryota > Metazoa > Mollusca > Gastropoda > Stylommatophora > Arionidae > Arion > Arion vulgaris. The sequence goes on along the minus strand of CM036759.1, from coordinate 10,811,543 downwards.
GTGTTATAGTGTAGGTATCCACGCTCTTGTGATGTAGTTGTCATGTAATATGTTTTGTCTGCATGTGTTATAGTGTAGTTATTCTTGCACTTGTATTGCAGTTGGACTTAGGAGTAACTAGATTCGTGTAATCATATTTAATTTTGAAAAAAAGTACATTCTGTTAACCTTTCACTCCGTGATTTTATTTACCCCCAGACGCATTTCTATTTCAAACTATACTGAATTAGCCGATACACAGGCTGTGTGATATCTTGGAAAATACTTATCTTGTCTTCTTCTTTGTGTTCGTTCTTTACGACCAATTTTAATCACTTTTGTGATATGTTTGATCTTTGTCAAGAACGTGTATACGTTGCACATTGGTTTGGTAGACTACGACATGCGTGGCAGGTAACAGTGGTTCTATTCCTCACTCCCCAAATTTGGGCCCCGGTATCCACTCGGGCGATCTTCTTATCTTATCTTAATCCCATTTGCCGTGAAGCGGCGTGGGGAGATTTAGTTTTCTATCTTGTGCCAGGTGTGTTGCGCTTGACGTTGCCAATCCTTGCTTTCGCATGGACTCTGAGATGTTATCTATCCATCGTGTTCTTGGCCTGCCTCGTACTCTGCGTGTTGATTATTGTGGGCACGTGATGGTAGTAAATGTTTGGAAAATACTACAAGCTGGTATATCATCAGCTCAGAATGGTGAAGGAGTTAATACACTACAAATGTTTCCTTTCACCCCTTGACTATCGTCACCTGATACGCCACTGACACTGTGTGATCTCTTAAGATAATGAAACTCTTTGTGTGCCTTCTTCAAGATAATTTAGTTTAAAATGTTAGATAGATAGATACACATGGAATATTATTTTCCGGTACTTTCTGAAGAGGAGTGACTGGTATGAATCATAACACAAAAGATACATTTCATGTTACCTATCCTCTTTTAACATATTTTCTTGCTTGCGGTATAATTTTGTGCGTTAGTTTTATTTTATTGACTCATTTTCTCATGAACCTATCCTTTCTGTGGTAATCCAGTCTTCCAGTTACAATTATTTCACTTTTATAGATAAGTTGACATTTCCTTGTGTAGACGTATACTTATTTCCGGTTGTATGACTATGGTCTACAAGAAGCATTATCTAACCATCCTTTGTGTACAAAGTTAGAGATGGATTGGTCATGTATGTCGTATGCCAGTATGGGCATTAGCTAGGACAGCTTATCCCAAACTGGGGTCTACTGACCATAAGGGGTCTGCGAGGTACTCACAATGGGTCCTCAAGCGCTTGAAAAATATTATGATCTTCGACATTTCAAAAGAGTAATACATTTAAAATATGTATTTTTTTCCGATCCAGAAGCACTTAAGCTTTTCAGCTCTTCGGCTCGGTGCCATGGCCATCGTAACCCTTCGGTTCGGTGCCACGAGCACCGTAAATCTGGGGAATCTGTGGCTTTTCCTGCCATCCCGCGGAATTGAACCTGCACACACAGAGGGATAGTCACCCGTAGTCCAATGTGCTACGAACACGCTGGGCAGACGGGCTAAAAATATGTATAAAACCAGTAGTAAGCTAGTTCCGCTGCGATATCAAAGAATTAGAACCAGACCGGAGTGTAAATATCTGACAGGAAAAAATGAAAGATCATTTGAAGTTTCCCACAGTCTTCTTCTTCTTCTTTGCGTTCGTTCTTTACGACCAATTTTAATCACTCTTTGTGATATGTTTGATCTTTGCCAAGAACGTGTATACGTTGCACATTGGTTTGGTAGGCCCCTAAACGCATAGACTTCTACACGCTTAGGACACGTGCATCCGATTTCATCCAAACCTCCATAGTCGCCTCTTACGACATGTGGCAGGTAACAGTGGTTCTATTCTTTACACCTCAAATTTGGGCCCCGGTAACCACTCGGTCGTCCCACAGTCTGAGAACATTGTTTGCTATTGTAACATAGAAGATAATTCATTGCTGTCCATTTTCACATATAGAAATTTGTGTGGATCCGTGGTAGCAAAATGTATATAAAAGGTGTCCCGATAATGCAAAGTTTGAGAACCGCTGACATAGACTGCCAAAATAAACCCCCAACAACATGTAGATCATGACAATAAGAAAGAAGTAACATAACAGTTGACCGTGAACAGCAAGAACCGAGATACATAAACAATTTTTGTTGGCTTGAGGTTTTTTTTTGCTGCGCATGGCAACGAAGACAGTGATCATGTTCTCTTCTGCGTAAACAGACAGTACACATATTGATATGACTCAGGGACGGTTGGACGCGTGTCTAAATAAAATGTCACGTGAGAGCAGATGTTACAACCGGACACTATCCTGCACGCGTGTGCTGAAACGACAATTGGTTTTGACATTGTCTTTTAGACATCCTTGATATAAACTGGGCATAGACAATACTTTAGACAACCGGACAGGTCAGGCGTGGACATAAAATATGGCGTCAATAATTGGACATCTTGATTAAGGGGATGCATAGAATAGTGGACAGTACTGCACGCACTCTATGACTGTTTCCGGATAGATGGGTTGAGTGGCTGGTGGGTGAAACTTGATTGAATTGACGTCTTTATTTTTGGAATGATCAAAATCTGCTTCGTCCAAAGTTAGAAAAATAAAGCACGGTTGACAGGTACTTGATCCGACTTTATCTAACATGACAAGTCGTAAATTTTGTCAATGACCGGTTTGGATGTCGTGTGGCGAACTGCACCTAGTTCCAATTAATTTTGGCCACTCCTGCATCGGGCATCTGCAGCCAAGTTTCCAACAGATTTCATTGCAAAACTATGCTATTTCCAAACAAGACACAACGTATATATATTCTTTCTCGACAGGAGAACTAACCCACTTGTCTCCACCTCGGCTCTCCTTCGTCTTGCAGAACTAGTTCTAACTCTCAACTCCTTTCAGTTCAATGACCAGTTCTTTGAGCAGATCAGTGGGGTCGCCATGGGTACTAAAATGGGACCCAGTTATGCTTGTCTATTCATGGGTCATCTTGAGCACCTAGTATGGAATTCCTATGATGGCCCTCTTCCGTCTGTGTATCATAGATACATTGATAATTGTATTGGCATTACCGATATGCCTGAAGCCGATTTGTCACGCTTCATTAATTTCATTAATGTCTTCAATCCGGCTATTCGGTTTACATCTCACATCTCTACCTCTTGTGTCAACTTTCTTGACATCACTATCACTATCAGCCTATCCACCATCACTACATCAGTATACTACAAGCCTACTGATGCACATAGTTTTCTTCTTTACACCTCTTCCCATTCCCAGGCTTGTCGTGATTCTTACCATTCTCTCAACTCTTGCGCCTTCGTCGCCTCTGTAGCGAGGACGACGATTTTCTCGATAAAGCTCACGAGATGCTGGATTTCTTTCGTAAGCGCTTATACCCGGATAAGGTGCTTGCTTCTGCAATGCGGCGCGTTCAGCAAATTTCTCGCCAGGAGGCTCTCTCAACCAGCATAGAACTTCCAATTCTGACAGGGTGAAACTTGTCTTAACTTTTCACCCTCATAGTTCCCTTGTGAAGAAAGTCTTATTCCGTCATCTCTCCATTCTTCAGTCTGATCCTGAGACACGTTCAATCTTCCAACACTATCCTTTGGTGGCGTACAGACGGGACAGAAGCCTTAAGGATATGTTGGTTCACAGTCGCCTCAAGCCTAATATCCAGAGTCATTTTGGCACCATCCAGGGTGGCCGTCGGCGCTGCAACACTTGTGCTTATGTAATACAGACCCGCACGGTGTCTTTTCCAAAAGCCACGTTCGTTGTTGAAGACAGTTTCACGTGCGAGTCCCGTAATATTATCTATGCCATTATCTGCAAGCGGTGCAACAAGGCCTATATTGGGGAAACCGGCAGGAGACTCAGTGACCGATTCGCCCAACACTTGCGCGATATACGCCAATGCTCTGTGACCCCTGTAGCTACCCATTTCAATGATACTGGCCATTCAGGAGCTTGCGATGTCCAGGTCACAGCCATCCGATCATGTTCCTCTGATGATCGTAGTCGATTTGCTCTGGAGAATCGGTTGATTTCTTTGTATGGTACCTTGCGACCACGCGGGCTCAACGTATTACATTCTTATGCTTCTTAGTACTTTCTCTTCCCATGCTTTGTAATCTATATGGGTATATGTTGCATGTATTACATTCTTATGCTTCTTAGTACTTTCTCTTCCCATGCTTTGTAATCTATATGGGTATTTGTTGCATGTATTCAAGTTATATATTTACTAGATGTTTCATTGTTTCTTTTCCGTTCTATTTCTAGTTTTTATGTGTGTTTTTGTGTTACATTTATTTCGTTATTCGTTTTTATTCCAGATTTTCCTTAGATACGTTGGTATTTGGTCGTCCATTTGTGTTTCATTTGAATTTGTCACTCCTGTTTGTTCGTTTGCTTGATAAAGGCCTTGTTGGTCGAAACGTTGCTGTTTATCGTCACTGTTTCTGTATTTTGTAAAACTATAGTACTTTGTTTGTACGTGTTTCACTATTTTATATATATATATATATATATATATATATATATATATATATTATATGGTGTTTTTCGTCTTCACAGATGATCTGTCAATTTGCAAGTGATTTACTGTGACAACTTCAGAGTTTGCGCTTGTCTCTCTCACCTTCATCTCATCACTAAGTTTCTTTTCAAAATATTCTGCCTCTATGCGTAATGTTGTTTTCCACATAACTTGGTCAACAGCTAGTGTTATTTTTCATTTGTTAGAACATATATAAAAGTTCGTCATTGAGGTCTTGCAGACATCTTTATATCTGAGCAGTGCCAGATTAAGCCAGCGAGGGGCATGTAGCAAATGTTAACAAGAGGCCCTAGGTTTTGTATGGTAATAAAATAAAACACAACTTTTACAAACAAACTTGTCTCGATTTAATATGAGCTAATTTAGAGATAATACTAGACAAATCAATTTCTCTAAGTAAATTACATTCAATGTTCATTAAGGTGAGGTTATTTAGGCGATCTTGTCCCATCATGTTCCTTAACTCACTTGTTTACACGCTGTATTGTCGAAAAAGAACATTCTCCGTTGCAGCTTGTAATCATTAAAGTAAATTCGTAAGACTATTTCTACATTTGAGGAAACACGACTCTAACGAATTTTCCATTATAAGTTTATAAAATTGCATTTCATGTCTCATGCTTTTCGTTGTTAATAGCAGCAGCTACATTAGTTCAGCGAACTGCACAAGTTCGTCGCCTAGGCTTTCTTCCAAATCCTCTTGGTAAGCACTGACAATATTTTGTGTTCTTTTCAAGAACTCTTCTGCTGTAAGAGATTTTAACTGCCGAAGTATTCCAAATACACCAGTCACTCTATGGTACGCTTCCATGTGTTTAGCTACTCCCGCCTGCACAGCGTGTTCGTAGCGCGTTGGACGACGGATGACAAGCCTCCTGTAAGTGCGGTTAAATTCCGTCGGATTGCAGAAAAGCCACAGGTTCTCCAGATTTACGGTGTTCGTGGTACCAAGCCGAAGAGCTGAACGCTCAAGTGCTTCTGGATCGAAAAAAAATCTAAGGCAGACAAGACAGTACGTTATCAATTATGACAATAAACACCTGACTTTTAAATTTTTGTTTGTGTGTTTGATTTTCTACAACTTCATCGAGAGTAGTAGAGCCGCTGAAATCGTCGTACTTAGTATTTCGCTTGCGTCGTCTTGATGTTTGTTGCTGATAGTCTTCACAGTCAGTCAGGATTTTGACGTTGGCCTCAATATCTGAAAATGTAGGCCCTTGAAAATATTTAAACCGTAATTTTACAATCTAAACATTTTCTGCTCTAGACGCTGGGCCTCCAGAAACGAGGGGCCTTTAGCATTTGCTACTTCTGCTATAGAACTAATTCGACACTGTATCTGAGCAGTGGTCTGCCTTGGTGTCTCTTCACATCTGAAAGTTCACAGAGTAACATTTGTTTTGGTATGCGACAATTTTTCATTCTTCTCACATGCCATAGCCACCTTAGTCGTCTATTGTTGAGCATGCCCATGATGGGAGGCAAGTTTGCACGGTGCAGTCGTCTACTGCTGAGCATGTCCATGATGGAAGGTAAGTTTGCATATTGCAGTGCTTCAGAGTTGGTTATCTTGTCGTACAAGAATAAGAGTAACGATAAGACCTTGCAAAAGATGGGAGTGACGGCATCAAGAACGACTTTAGAGAAATGAGTAAAACTTACAAAGTGCAACAAGGTGCACAGAAAATCCTTACATCCCCCTCAAACAGACAGATACCAGGGTCGTGTCATGCTATGATGCAGAGAGGCGGACGCATCAGGCGGCACCGTAAGAGGGGCGGCATAAGCAACCAAAACACAATTACAATTGAAGGTTATTTTAAGGAAAAACCATTTGAGGGGCGGCATTTCGAAGACTTGCATCATACTGAGAAAATATACCGCACGGTCCTGATTAACACATACAGACAGATAGACATTCATACATACATACAGATAGATCGATAGATAGAAAAGCACAATCAGACACATAAATAAATATAACTACATTTATTATTAGTGATAAATTAACACGCAGATAACTATGAAATGCAGGATATTTTGGTAGATAAGAAAGCAAGAACACTTGAACCTACTATTTGCAGATAACTTGTTTATGCTTTGACGAAATTTCACCACGAAATAAAGGATAGGTATAGCTGCAGAGGCTGAGCGCGGCAAGTCATTACCTTTTTTCTTTCTTCGGTGCATAGATAGCGAGACAACGTCAATACCTTCTTGACTTTACTCCAAACTCGTTAGTCCAGCCAATTTTGCTACTGTCAAAACCTCTCTACCGGTCCACTTTACTTCGTCCTCGACCCCAGTCTGACCCGGTCTGGCATTTAGCTTTTCTGTTATTTTTGTTTATATTGTAGCAAAAATGAATATATCAGAACCTTTTGTCCAAGCGTTGACCGGTGAACACAATAGAAAGTACCCCTTGTTTAAAAAAGTAGTTAACATGGTGGAAACTAATATAGCTATAATTATTACTGTATTCAGGAACGTTCTCGACTCTGGCTAACAATAGTTTTTCATCTTTATAGTTCCGGATTGTTCTGGGCAACTCTCACTGGATTATAGATGGAAGTTTAGGTTGAGAGGGGGAAGAGGGATCTGTAGCTAAGACGTTCCCTTCAATTCCGAAGATCGTAGGTTCGAATCCGGATCGTGCCGTTCTGTTCAATTTTTCCAGCTGTTATTTTGATGGGAACTACGGATTTCGTACTTTGTGCAATACTCTCTGCAGGTGGCGTGATATTTCTTCGGAGAGGGACTGTGCCACATGTGGTAAAACCCGGTGCAATGAAGTCATTTCTTCGTTTACAGCCAGATGCTTTCGTTCCAGCCACGCGTAACCCCCCTTCCCCGAACAAGAAATGAAGAGTTATAGTATTTCTTGGGCACAATGTATGGAAGACCACAGACCAGTAGCTGCTTCACAATACGACTTTCAAGGACAGAATAAACAAAATCTATGTGTTTGTTTTTCATCAGACAAATCTGATTTAAATCTCATTCATGAGGGTGGGCATGTACCCCATCCTGCTGGTAAATGGCTTCATAATAAAGGAGTTTTATGTGAATCTGGTATTCCCCATTTCAACGTAGCAAACTACCAACTAGGACATTCTTTTTGCCGTATGGGATAAAACTTAGTGCAATGAAGTCAATCTTTCGGTTTTAGACGCTAACTAATCAATGGTAGAAAGAACGAAGAAAGAAAAGAAGTTTGAAGACAGACTTTTGAGCTTTGTACAGTCTCTGGGCACATAAAAAGACATGACACCATGATAAAACATTTACTAGAGGGGAAAGTTGAGGGGGAAGAGCAAGAGGAAGACCGAGAGATAAGTGGGAGGGAAACTTTAAGAAATGGACAGGTTACAGTCTGGCAGTGTGCAAGACCAAGGCGAAAGACAGAGGATGCTGGAGATTCATTGCAGCCAACTTTCGATGTGGAGACGGCACCTGATGATGATGACAGTCTCAGACAATCACATTTAGCAGTGGTGGCTCATGAACATTTTTGTTGGTTGGGCAGACACACATTTTGAAAAATCATGGTTTTGGATTAGATTATATTTGAGTTTTTTTTTTTTTTCTTTTTTCTTTTTCTTTTCTTTTTTCTTTCGTCCGCTTTCAACTCAGACGAAGTTTCATCTCTGAAACTGATTTTTGCGTGAAAACCCGTTTTTCCAATTTCTTACAATGGCAGCAGCGTGCACATTGTAAATTACTTTACACTGGCAGCCGTGTGCTCAATGTACTCGTAATTAGTATCCCTCGCCATACAGGCATATTTTCTCCGACTTCAGAGGTACTCACGTTATCGTCCTGAGTAAGACCAGGGGACTCGAACAAATGCCGGACAGTAGGTTCGAACCCGAGCTATGAGGCGTCTCACAGCTAGCAGGCCGAGCTACTATCAACTACTCTAGGCAGTCCCCCGCATATATTTGAGTAATTACGAATATTTGTCTATTCCGGGACGTTTTACTAGAACGTACATTGTCGCACACAGGTGTATACAGGTGTATGATGGTTAGATATTTATTTCTATAAATTTCTAGTATTTGTATACAACATTTGGTACTTAGTACCCGAACTAATTTTTAGCGCAATAACACCGCTTAACTATGCACTGGCCTGATTGCGTAATAATTTATCTATTGAATGAATTAAAATCAAATATTTATCTGTGCTAAATAATCAGTTGAGAGAGAGGTCAGAGATCGCTATGTCTAAATAGACCACATTTATATTGGCCCTAAATGTAGTCCACTGGAAATGCGTGAAGTGTACTAATTAGGGAGGAAAGACGATAAATTTCAGATTGTATCTTAGCTTTATATATTCAACTTTGAAAGCAAATCAGTATCACCTTAAAGTATCTACACAAAAATAATTTATAAAATAATAAATACAATTTACACATTATTTGATGAGACCCGCTGCACTGGTCTAAAGACGAGTCGCCACTGACATTTAGTGTAAATCAGTCCAGCTCAATGTTTTTAGATATTGGGGCACATCTAACTGATGGTTATTGAGGCTGGAGCGCCATGTAACGATTGCATTACTACTACTGCTACTAATAACAATAGTAATATTATTATAAGTAAGATACCGACCCTTTCTTAAGTGAAAAGGAAAAGGTTTGGTTAATGGAGAGTACAATAGTTACAAAATAAAACAAGATTGTAAAAGCGGAAAGATCGTGTTAATGCGAGTGCAACGAAAAAAGGAGTAAAATAATTTTTCTTGAAATTTTCTTCTTTTCTTCGATCGGTCCATATAGACCACTTTTAAATTACTTTTGTGTTTGTATGTGATCTGAGCCTAAGAGCGATTTACATTGTGCCAGTATGCGCCTGCACATCCGATTTCTGCGACGCTTTTTATTTACTAGGGGAGCTTCCCTAGGTCCCTACCTCAGTCGCCTTTTACGACATGGCTTGTAGGTCGCAGTGTTACTATTCTTTGCTCCCCTTGCACGCCCCGGCAGCACACGGCGGTTTTTCATGAAATCTGATTAGCTTTAAAGCCCACGGAGCATAATAGGGCGCCATGAATGTATGACCATTGCGTCTGCGGTCACCGCATTGGACAGTACTGGTGTAAATCTTACCATAGTATTTGTCTTAATTTTTGAAATATCGGACAGTCGCATATAGTGTGCATTTCACTAGTGTTTGTCTTATACTGTATTCAATAAACATGAGTAACAGGTCACGCGAGGTTCATGGATAAAACATGAGGCATGTAATGGCAGCTAACCTGATGAAGGCTTTCTCTGGTACCGCTGTCAAGCCTAGCTTGCTTCAAACAAAACACTAGCCCAGCTGCTGTCTATTCAGATCGACATACATATTTATTTTTAGACCTTAAAACGCCCACGTATCAGCTGCTATGAGTCGCGCGTGGGCTGTTCTGTAAAAAAAGAAAATGAATGAATGTTTTCCAGATCTATATTTGCTTCATGATAATTAATACGTTAGTCTACAGTGGTTCCCAACTTGCAGATCGCGGACCCTATAAATGTTATTCGCTTATGTAATCTTATATATATTAATACTGTTCCTTTAACACGGAAATCTGAAATATAAATTGATTGATTGATAGATTGATTGATAGAACTAACATCATTGCGCTTCGGCGACTAACCATCTGTGCTCCGCGATCCGATCTCTTTCGTACACAGGAAGATATCAGCTGCAGTGTACTAACTCCGTAGCACCAGCGACGGTCCTCGATGTAATTATGAAGATGGTTAAGACATTTTTGTCACAATATCAAATATAAGTTATCAACATATGCCTTACCGATAAGAGAAGGAAATCGTAGATCATATGAACACTTATGTTAAGTTTACTTACTATCATGGGCGTTCACAGAAGTTATTCCAAGGAGGGGCAACATGAAAAACAAATGTAGTTGATAGTTTACTAGAGGAAATGGAGAAGGCCAGATTCACATAAAACTGTCTTACCAAAAATCAATGTTCCATGACGGTGGCGCTGCACAACCCCCTTTCCCAGTTGATGAATCCAGTTATCAGCAGGAGGTCCTCGCGGGTGCCCTACATCATTGACGGGACAAGTATGGATTCACTTTTGGCATGCAAATTGGTAAGTTTAAGCAGCTTTCAGTTTATGGAGATGTGCTTGTAATCTGTGGGCCTGGTGGAGCCTAAAGATGGTGGTTTGTTTATCCTTGTTTTTATAATTCTCACATTTTCAAGAGATACTAAAAACGAAACATAATTCTCTCATCTCTGATGTTGATCAGGAGCGTCCTCTATGTCTTAACATCTCTAATTATTTCAATTCAACAGCCACCACAGTTCTCATGAGTTAAAAAAATTGGAACAGAGAAAAGAATAAAACGTATCTATATAACACGAAAAACAGAATTTAAGAAAACGGTTTGATGAAAAAAATTAATTAGATTGAAGAAAGTCAAGAATTTTGAAGAAAAAAAACACACAAACATAGAGACATACAGTTTTGTGGGGAAAAGTTATGGAGGATGACATTCCGAGAAAGTGAAGAAGAGAGGATAAGTTAATACGGATTCAGGATATGACAGTTCACTGAAACTTGACATAAATTCTAAAAACAAAATCAATGACATCATACATCAAAGAAAAAAACAAAATTTGGCTGAACAGATAGACTATGTGAGAGAAGACAGGTCCAGCACATGACCAGCCTAAACATCAATGACATCATCAAACATCTTACAAGGAAAGATAAGAGCACCATTTTTCGACCTCGAATCCAACACATACCACTTAATAACCCCATGAACATAATTCAACCACAAGACACTTCAGAGGGTTAGATGTGTCTACTCCATCATGCTGTCCACCATCACATTTTCACGTGTCAAGCTCTGGATGATGTCAGGAAGTTTCTTCATCCTCTAAGGTCAGATAAAGGAAACACATTATATTGGGGATAAAGCAATCACAAACACATGCAGATACCACTACATAGCATTTTGTTACGTCGGACAAAAGCCCAAACGCTCTTCAAGATTATCGAAGAAGAAAAATATAACAGTATTAGAAGCAGGATAACCGGCCTGCAATAAAGGAACATTCAATAGAACTATTTTACTGACAAAGTAATGATACGATATTAGATGGTGATACGATTATCATAATTCTTTTGTAAAACTGTATCTTTGAAGCCTCCAAAGGTCTTATTTACCTTCTTATTATTCTCTGCTCCCGTGGAGCTTACGACCTCAACAGTTTTTTTCCACTTTTCCCGTTTCCTGTATCGCTTCTCAGGTTAGTTCTGCATCTTCAAGTTCCTCAATAAGACTCTCTATGGCTGTTTATAACGCCTTCCTTCCCGTATCTCTTGCAGGTTTTACTCAAGTGTATGTCTAGAGACACTCGACTGTGTTCTCCTAAAGGGTATATCTGATCAATCCCCCTTTTATGTAAAAATCTTACTATTTGTGCATTTATTGTCCATGATGTACATCCATACGACGGCACTGGCTCTACATATCCCTGAAAACCCCTCTTCTTTCTACCATAGACAACGATTAGTACATCCAGTTTGACATCCGACATATTTCTCAGTAATTAATAACTTAGATTCTCCAAAACGAGTTAATTCTTATTTTTCATGTTTGTTGCCTACACGCTCTAATCTAACCAAAACAGGGCTCGGTCACTTCTTTAATCCCTTATATCAGAGGTTCCCAAACTTTGCATTATCGTGGAACCCCTTTTAAATTCATTTTGCTGCAGCGAACCCCTAAAAGTTTCTATATACGAAAATGGACAGGAATGAATAATCTGTGTTGCGATAGTAAATAATGTTCTCAGACTGCGGGAAACGTCAAATGATCTTTCATTTTGTCCTGTCAGATATTTGGACTCCGGTCTAGTCCGGATCCTTTGATTTCGCAATTTACTTTTCTGTTTGAAATGTCGCAGATCATAATATTTCTTCAAGTGCTTGAGGTCCCCCTGTGAGTTCTTCGTGGACCCCCGGGCCTCCGCCGACCTCAGTTTGGGAAACGCTGTCGTATATAACAAACAAACTATTTTTGGTGGCAGATGTATCAAACAACCCGTGAATATATTTGTTGAAAACATTAATATCAAATCTGATATGATACACGACAAGCAAATATTCTTAGATGAACATAATCACTAGACACCGTAATTTTAGCAAAGGAAAAACAAAAAGAGATGTTAAAAGAAAATTTTCATGGTCTGGATTGTCATTTATATGGATCGGATTCACTTTCTGTACATTGGTTTGGTTCAGAATAATTATCTGTTAACTTAAGAAACAGTGATGAATAATGGATCTAGGTTAACGTGGATACGATATTGATTAGTGTATTTTATTTCAAATAATCCATCACTGTTTTTTGTGGACGAATCAAATTGAAATGGATTTCTCACAGTACCGGCGTTGAAATATTCTTTCTTCTTCTTCAAACGCTCCATATCGATCACTTATTAACCCTTCTTTGTGATCTGTATGTCATCTGAGCCTAAGAACAATTGTATGTTGTGCCAGTTATGCGCCTGTTTAAGTAGGCCAGCACATCCAATTTCTGCGACGCTTTTATTGACTAGGATAGCTTCCCTAGGCTCTACCTTAGTCACCTCTTACGACATGCCTTGTAGGTCGCAGTGTTACTATTCTTTGCTCCCCTTGAGAACCCACGGCAACACACGGACGCTGTATTGAACTGAAATCGAGAAAGATAAACACACACAACAATCTAGTTTTACAAGTATAACAACAGACAAAATCAGACGTTTCGACAACTGACGTTTTCAAGTAAATTTTACATTGCGAAAATCGTATTTCTACAAATGTCATATAATATTTTTTTGTTATTGCAAACTACAAAAATTTGCTAACTTAACTAATATTTTTGTTATTGCGAACTGCAAAAATTTGTTAACTGTACTAATATTTTTGTTATTGCAAACTGCAAAAAATTTGCTTACTCAACTAACACTTTTGTTATTAAATAATAATAATAATTCCTCTCGAACCGTTGTACGTTACATAGGGCCTGCAAGTAATTTCTCCATACCGCTCTATCCTGGGCAACTCGCTCAATCTCCTCCATGGAACTGAGACCGATATTTCCTGCCTCTCTCAGCAAAGTTAATTTCAGGTCTCTTTAGGTCGACTCTCTTTCTTGAACCCTTTGCATCCCACTTCAATGCCTGCTTTGATATTCGTTGATCATTTCTCCTCAAGGTGTGCCCAACATATCTCCATCTTCTCCTTCTCATAACAGTTGTCACTAGTGGTTGACCAGACATGTCTCTGATTTCATCACTTCTTCTGAATTCGTTCCATTTTATATTCATTATTTTTCGCAGACATCTATTTTAAAATGCATTCAACTTGCTTTCTATATCTTTAGTCATTTTCCAACTCTCGCTGGCATATGTTAGGATTGATGCAACATTTGAATTGAAAATTCGTTTCAGTCCAACTTTTGATGCTATAGATGACATTTTTGTTAACGCGAACTGCAAACATTTGCTAACTTAACTAATAATGTTGTTATTGCAAATTGCATAGAAATTCTAAATAGGGGAAGACTGCAGTAAAACTTGGTAAATAGTGAAACACGTACAAACAAAGTACTATAGTTTTACAAAATACAGAAACAGTGACGAAATACAGCAACGTTTCACCAACAAGGCCTTTATCAAGCAAACGAACAAACAGGAGTGACAAATTAAAATGAAACACAAATGGACGACCAAATACAAACGTATCTAAGGAAAATCTGGATAAGATTTAGATAAAATCTGGATAATCTAAGAATCTGGATAAGATTTAGATAAAATCTGGATAATCTAAGATTTTCCTTAGATACGTTTGTATTTGGTCGTCCATTTGTGTTTCATTTTAATTTGTCACTCCTGTTTTTCGTTTGCTTGATAAAGGCCTTGTTGGTCGAAACGTTGCTGTTTATCGTCACTGTTTCTGTATTTTGTAAAACTATAGTACTTTGTTTGTACGTGTTTCAATAGAAATTCTAACTTAACTAAAATTCTTCATATTTTAAAATTTCTCTTTGGATAAACTGTATTGCTAAGAAATCAAGACAACGCAGTGCGTCTGTTTGTGCAGTGAGGTGTAACACTATTTATTCATTTCCTTTCAATAAAATGATGTTCCAGGTGCTGTGAAATTAGAACAAATTTAACCCAGGTCATCTTTGTAATTTCTCGTTTTATTTCAAGGTTGAATGCAATATAGGGCGTTGCTACCTGTACCATCTTCAGGGCGGGTCTTTTTAGAAGTGAAGAAAGGGGGGAAGAGGGTGTTGCCACAAAATGGTGTGCAAGTTTTTTGTATGCTAAAATGTTTATGTTTATAAAATGTTATGTGTCTTACAAAATGTTTATGTTTATAAAATGTTATGTGTCTTACAAAATGTTTATGTTCATAAAATGTTATGTGTCTTACAAAATAAAGATATAGTTCTTAAAAATTTGATTCATAAAATTTATATATTATTATTACATTCCTCAAGTACGGTTATACTTTACTTAGGGTTTGCAAGTAATTTCTTCCTACCGTTCTAACCTGGATAACTTGTTGAATCTCTTTTATGGAATTGAGTCCGATATTTCTCGCCTCTCTCAGTAAAGTTCATTTCAGGATTTCAATATCTCTTAAGTTGGAGAAGGCACGCCTGTATGGTAGGGGCACTGTTAATAAGGAAAACAGACCTTCACGCACAAAATTAATCAGAAGCGTCGAAAGCAAGAAGAAGAAGAAGAAGGGTTCTAATGTGGCATCTTTTCTTTCTTGAATACTTTGTCTCCCGCTTCAATTCCTGCTTTGTGATTCGTTGATTACATTTTCCCAGAGTATGCCCAACATATCTCCATCTTCTGCTTCTTATATTTTCTTTATAGTAATACATATATGATGATGATCTGACTACTAAACTAATGTTTTATTCAAGCCTGATTGCTTTCTCATTTTCTAACATGCAATGATAAAACTAGAAATATTTCAATCTCTGTTTCAAATTGGTATGCATCATCAATTAAAAAAATAAAGACTTCCATCTTTGCTTCACATTGGTAGGTGCTAAACATAATTATAGCTTGCAGTTAAAGAAAATAAATGGAAAGAACAAAAAAAAAGGAAAAGAAATGGTAAATTCATCAACATTCAAAGAAAATATATAATAAACAATAAAGATCCAATGAGAACGACATTCTTTGTTAATATTCCAAAGTTACTCAGCGAACAATCCCAAAGTTCTATACAGCGGAAAAACCCAAAGTAAGGTGACATTTTTTCTTTCATGTCTGCTTATGAATTCAGCTATGAGAAATACCTGTATGATATGAGCACATAACGAGGGAATGAGATGAAAAGCAAATGTGAGTGCTTAAAATGAATTACCACTAAAACGAAATGATCTGGAATATTTCAAAAATAAGATCAGCAGTTAACAGTAATATAATTTTTTTAAAGAAACGAAGATGGTCAAAGCGGACTAAATAACAAAAGAAACACATGACCCGTGCCACCAGTCACACTTTTTAAAGCTGTCATTTTATTGGATAAAATAGAGCGACCAGATGTTGACAACATATTAAATTTCAAAAGAAACTGGTCATTTTTACTAGCAAGAGCAAATAACTCTGTACGACTTGTACGTGGGGATATAAGTTTGTAAAGTTTATTTTTGTGTGTTCAGGGTCAAGTAGCAGCATGTCCGGAACGTCACTTTCATCACAGTCTGCCTGAAAAACTCGCTCTCTAGCAAGCACTTCCGTTACCTCCAGCGTCATGTTCAAGGTTTCTTTGATGTCCTGCTGCCACCTTCGTCTTGGTCGACCCCTGCCTCGTACTCCAGGAACCATGCCTTGCATTACCGTTCTCTCCAAATCACTGCGACGTTTAACTGTACCAAAATATTTTATCTTCCAGGAACATGATGTTATTTATGAGCCAATGCTCCTCGATATGCAGGTCTTGTAGGATATCTATGTTTTTTTTCTTCTCTGCCCAGGATGTTCTGAGAACTTTTCTGTAACACATTGTTTCAAAAGCTTCAGTTTTCTTCTTTAATGTTTGTGTTGTGTTCCACGATTCACATTCATGTTGAAACGGGGAATAATCATGTTCTCAGAAGTCTTACTTATGTCTCTTTGCTTGTGTCGTACCATAGTTTCTTCATGCTGGCTACCCTGTACAGGGTTACAGAAACATATTTTAGAAGTTCTTTCTTCATGTCGTTACGGGGAGTATTCGTAACAGATTCATAACACTAACGATGCAAGCTTAGACATAATATAAACTGGGATAAAGCCTTCTCTCTCTTGCGTTCCCGGGATAAAACTTTCTAAAGATATATGAATGTCTGTTGTAGAAAACCAAAAACTTTTCTTCAGTATGCCTTCAAGATAGTAAGAGAGGCAGGGCAATGTCCAAGGGCGTCCACAGAAACATTTTTAGGAGGGGAAGTGTGGTGGGCAGAATGATTTTTTTTTTTTTATGTAGCTGATAGTTTATTTTGCAGAAATGGAGATCAGATATACATAAAAATATTGTTTCAAAAAGACATTTTCCAGGAGGAAGGGCACTTACCACCCCTCCCTTTCCCTTAATGTATGGACGCCCATGGCAATGTCTCCTAGAGACGAAGACTGTCCAGCACGTGACGTGGCAACCATTGTAATATTGAGTCAACTAGCTTTGAGATTTGAAAGAAATCCATGACATACCACTGAGTTGTCTCATCATGAGAAGGTAACGTCATTTTCAGGGCGTGTCATATCTACACGAGAATGACGCATTACATTCAGTGCAAACTCATAGTACCTTTCGATCGTAAAGAAACAAGAAAGGATGTTTTAAACATATTTGTTTGTTGTTCTATGACAAAGATCTGTTAGTTGATATGCTGGTCTTCTGTTGATTCTCGTATCCGCACTTTAGTTGTTTTTTTTAAAACTATCGTTACTGCATGCAGTACCATTTTGTTAGACTGTGTAGGACAAGGGGAACATGTGCCTGTTGAGTTTAATGGCCGCATGACTAGTGAAGTCATCGCGAAGCTGTTAGGTTATTTTTATTCCCCCGACAGAAAAACTCATTGGCCTTAGTGGAAATTGAACCCAGGTCTACCGCATGGGAACCTGCGCTCTATTCGGAAAGACGCTCTACTTTAGTAAAACTGCCATTATGATTTTGCTGTAGTTATCTTGAATAACTCTGCAACTGTTCGTTCACAATCTTGGTTCAAGACTGTTATTGTTTTTTTTTTCAATAATCTGACTAGGAAAATTGTAGAACATTTCTGTTTAATAATAATAATTGCTGGTCATGTATACAGGGGATCGTCTCTCGCTCCAAAGATACTCGGTTCTTTTCACAAGTGGAGCGATCGGAATGTTTTGCCAGAAATCCCTGATCTCAATGTAGGTAAGATCGAGTTTCAGTCCTATCAAAAAAATGGAAATTAAGATTCTCGAAAAAAATTGTTGGCTATATTTAAAATTGTTTCTGGATTCTCACCGGTGCTACAGAGTTCGTGAACTGCCGATAAGATCTTTCAATGTAAGAAAGAGATTAGAGTACACATGGTTATTCACCGAAGTGCACAGATGATGATCCTGTCTACTTCTGAAGTCGTTGAAGGCACACCTGTGTGGCGAAGAACACTGATAATTAAGAAAGCATGCCTTCACGCAAAAATCAGTCAGAATCTCCATACCATGCTCCCCGACTACGCCTGAATTCATAGCTGACGAAAGCAGAAGACAAAGAATGTTCGTATCAATCAATCAATCAATCAATCAATCAATACATGAATATGTATTTGAACGGTCACGAGGTGGTCAGCAAGTGAAAGTTAAAGCTGATGAAATGGTCAATAACTAAAGTATTAATTATTTATTGATCATACACAATTTTAAACAAAACATGAAAGGAAACCAAAGAGCAGGGCCAAAACAAAGCAAAATACGAGCTTTCGCCCTATGCTGCCATCTCTATTGTTTCGCTTAGTCCGAAAAAAACAACAGAACGACTAATTCAACTTTCGACGTAAAGGTCACAAGGACAGCTTCCTCAAAATTAATTAATGGACTGTTGGGGTCACTTAAGTCCTTTATGTCAAGCTCTTGCAAACATTGACTGGAACTGTTTTTTTAAGAAATATATTCTGTATAAAGAAGTGTGCCAACCAGTTGACAAGACAATGGTCTGAAAGTATCCTTTTGTTGGTGCCAGGAACAGGAGATTCGAAGACACGAAACATCCATTATATTTCTACAACTAAAATGAACATGTTCAACGTGAGATAGTCTGCAGAAAGTTGGTATCGTTTGACTGTGATCAATATGAAACCGATTTCTAACACTGGCGAGTACTGAGTCAAATAAAACGTTTATTAAAAAAAAAAAAAAAGTTAAATTCGTGATGTAATTCATAAAACTAAATCATTATGGAGCGGAATTGATAGGAAAACAAAATCAGAATATTATGAGAATATTAGTTATTTCTATTGGCAACATATGTATATGAAGCATATACATTTAATAAGACAGTGGAGAAACATATTTGTGCTTTTGAATAGAAGTGTTACAGAAGAGTCCTCCGACCTGTATGGTGGGGGACACTGATAATTATGAAAGCAGACATTCACGCAAAAATCAGTCAGAAACGTCATACCAGACGCCATGACTACGCCTAAATCTAAAGCGTGCGAACGCAAGAAGAATAAAAGAAGAATCTTCAGCATGCCATGACAGAGAAGAGAACAAATAGATATATCCAGAGATAACTCAAAATCAAAGAAAACAGTCTGAGGCTACATAAGAGAAAAAGAAAATTGAAGTATTTTATACATACAAAAAATACACGAAGGATTGGAGTAGACCACTGTGGAAGGAAGCATCTCTGCAAAGAGGAAAATAGTTGCTATCACATCCCAGCTCCTACCCATATTCCCACCACACCGATCCCTCTAATGCAGCCAGTGGCGGCTCGTGATAATTTTTGTTGGTGGGGCCAGACATTTTTTTCCGGATAAATCGTGGTTTTTAGTTGCTATATTTTAATTTATAAAATAATAAATACACGTTATACATTATTTTTAGTGGGGCCCAGCCCCACTGGACCTTAATGACGAGCCGCCACTGAATGCAGCCATGTTCTATTTCAAGCATCTTACTAATTGAGGAAATATTTTATAAAAACAAAGATACTCCACATATCTTTGTTGAACTAGTTTGTTATTGAGACCTCGTGTGTCAAGCATATGTAGTAACTGATAAATATGACGCACACATCCAGGGCCGTGCAGTATATTTTCTCAGTGGGATGCAAGTCTTCGAAATGACGCCCTTAATGTTTTTCTTTAAAATAACCTTCAATTGGGATTGGGATTTCGCTGCTATGGCGCCGCCCCCTTATGGTGCCGCCTTATGCAACCGCCTCTCTGTATCATAGCACGACACGACCTTGCACACATCTCCCTTTTAATATCAGAGGTTTGCCGACTGAACCCATGTCGCTGTTTTGAGAAAGGGAATGCATTATACATAATTCACGAAGTAATGAGGTAATTTATTTTTGCAAGGTGTAGTAAACGTGTAATGTAATCTCTAACTGGCTACATTTTAGACTCACTATTCATAGTCTATTTTTAGAGTTTCTATTGGTTGTGGACAACAGAAATTGCGGGACATGCATCAATACCGAACATAAAAGAAATTGATAACTGTATAATGGACAATTCTATATTCTGGGAAAAGTAGATTGACCGTAATCATCCTTGGTGACCAACGCGACAATCTTGGTTAAGTTGGTTGTTAGACTTTTAAAATTTAAAGACTAAGCCATAATAAATCTACCATTCTAAAATCTAGTACAGGTCAAATATGCACTACGCGTTTATCAAACTGACCCATTTCATTTAGGGATTTTCATCATGCAAGTTATGTATCTCAAACTCTAGAAATTGTGGAGACAGTGCAGGTATGGAACTATTGTTTTTGCTGTTAAGTCATGTCAGTTAGAGACTACATTACATGTTCATTAACTAAATAGGCTTCGTGCGTGAACAACGAGAAGTTCAAGGTAAAATTAAACTAGCGAAATCAATTTCCATCTGTAAGTTTAGGATGTACTGAATACATTTGACAAACAAGAAATAAATTGTTGATCAAAGACTTCTTTGAACATACATTTTGTTCTAACCTGTTTAGTAAGTATATATATATATATATATATATATATATATATATATATATATATATATATAATGTAGATTTATTTAGAATATGGGATCTTTATAACGAAGTGGGTAAAACGTTTGCCTATCGTTCTGAAGGTTGCTGGTTCAAATACTGACCTAGCCACAGTGCAATTTTTATAAGAGATTCCTAAAATTGTTGCTAGAGCAACAGAGTTCATACTTTATGCAACACTCTCGGCAGATGACATGTTATTTCTGCAGACAGGGACGGAGTTTATACTTTGTGGAGCACTCTCGGCAGATAGCGTGCTATTTCTGCAGACAGGGACGGATTTCATATTGTGCAAACCCTGGCAGATGGCATTATTTCTTAGACAGGACGGAGTCATATATGGAAACCCGGTGCAAATGAAGACATTCATTCGAATTTAGACCCTTTTATCATATAGACTAACTTGTTCTAACTTCTTCGTCTTCGTCTGTTAACCACTCTGTGTGATCTGTATCGATCTGAGTCTAAGAGCGATTGTACGTTGTGTCAGTTATGCGCCTTCAAGTAGTCCAGCACATTCGATTTCTGCGTTGATTTGTATTTACTAGAGTAACGTCCTTAGGCTCCTACTTCAGTCACCTCTTACGACATGCCTTGTAGGTCGCAGTGTTACTATTCTTTGCTCCTTGTGAGCCTCCGGTAACACATGGGTGACTTGATCTAACGATTACGATACTCTGACTATGGTATGACATCAGACGCACGGCATTTATTACTAACATAGCTGTAAGCCATAGGGTGAATTTAGTATTTAACATATAAAACATTACGCTTAAAATCACAGTAAAATGAAGTCTTTCTTAAACCGTAGTGTTATCGTCTTATTGCTCATAGTACATGTATATATAGAGATATAAGAAATCATTACATTCACGGCGTAGTGACGCCGTAGTGGGAGCCACCATGAAGGAAATGTCAATGAATATAAATGACCTAAGGATACCAGTTCCGGGCTCCCAGATCCTGTTGAGAACTGTATTGTGAAATCCCATTATTGGAACAGATAAATCTTCTTGTAGATTTGAGAATTTTGATTGTTTATCACCATCACAAGATGAAATAGAATGTTTCATTAGCTCGATTAAATCACATAATAATTCCACTCAACAACAAGACAACACCAACAACAACAACAGCAGAAGCAACAGCAACAGAACCACAACTAAGCAACAACAGATACACAAGGCACATCAGAACCGCACGGACCAACAAGCAACAAGAAGCAGCAACAGAACCACAACTAGCAAGGCAAAACAGTACAACAGGCATCAAGAAAGCCAGGACCCGAAGGAACAGAAGCACAAAGCCCTCAAGCACAAAATACAAAACACATCAAGAACAGCAACAGACCAACAGAGAACACAATAGCAACAGCAACAAGAACCACAACTACGCAAGAGCAACAACAGAACAACAAGGGTAACATCAAGAACAACAGGACCAACAGAAGAAACAACAACAATAGCAACAGCAACAAGACCCAACTCACAAGAGCAACAACAGAACAACAAGGAACATCAAGAACAAGGCAGGACCAACAAGAAGAACAACAACAACAAAGCAACAAGAAACAACAGCAACAAAAACAATACAGCACAGCAACAAGAACCACAACAACATCAAGAGCAAAACAAGAACAACAAGAACAACACAAAACAAATCAACAAGAACCCAACAACATCAAGGCAGAACAAGAACGACATCAAGAACACAGCAGAACAACAATAATACAACAAGAACCACAACAACACCAAGCAAACAAGAACAGCACAGAACAACAGCAGGAACAACAATCAACAAGAACACAAAACACAAGAACAAGAACAGCATCAAGAACAACAGCAGAAAACTTAGCACAAGAACCACAACAACACCAGAGCAAGAACAGAGACAACAGCGAACATAGCAACAGAACCACAACATCAAAGCAGACAACAGCAGATCAGACAACAGAACACAAGAACACAAGCAGACACGAGCAAAGAACAACAAACAGAAGCAACAGCAAGCACGCAACAAGACCACAACTACAGCAACAATGAACAACAAGGGCAACATCAGAACAGACAGGACCAACAAGGACAAAACAAGCAACAGCAACAGCACACAAAAGGCAAGCAACCACAGAACACCGAACAACAAAGGCAACATCAAGACAAGACAGAACAGATCAAGAACACACAGAAGCAACATCAACAAGAACCACAACAACATCAAGAGCAAGAACAAAACGACATCAAGAACAACAGCAGAGAACAACAAATACGTCTGCAGAACCAGCACAAATAAGGAGACAATAAGATCACACAAGAACTAACTAGTTCTTGATCAGCAAAGCCTGCCTGATGGAGTTTACATAGTAAAAGACACATTGAAGCAATCAGTCGAAGCGCTTCCGATGGCTGTAACACTAATTCAAATGGTAGAAGCAGATTAGCAAATCATAAAGCGATGCCAGAAGGCATTGCTAAGACTGTTCATGGAGAACTCAGAAAGACTGAAAATGATTGGTACAGAATGAGTGTTTGAACTCCTTCTAAGGCTGGTGTTTCGGGCTCAACTCCTGCATTAGGCTGGAATTTTCCTGACCACGACGGCTCTCAGGTCGGCCCAGCCTCAACTGGGTACCAGACATGCTCTGGAAAGTAAAGGCGGCCGGTGTGATGCTGACCACATCACACATCGTGTGCCGACGGTCAATGAACGATACAGGCCTAACACTGAATTGCCCTATATACCACGAGGTATGAAAGGGTTTATTTACTTTACGTTTTACAGAATGAGTGTTGCAGTAAGAAATAAAGGATGAAAAGACTAACGATTTCAGTGCTTTGTATGTGAAACTCGGAAAGATATCTAGAATAGAAGTTGGTGAAGTGTAATCGCTACATCCAACGGCGTCCATATGTTAAGATAAGAGGGGGGCAAGTTAGCCCTTCTAGAACAATAAGAACAAATCTTCTGGTCTTCTCATTTCCAGAAGTAAACATAATCAAGTAAACAAATTTTTAAATTCATTTTTGCCCACTCCTGACAAAAAAAATGTATGTGGACACCCATGGCTACATCCGTAAAATCAAGGGAAAATTAAAATAAAATTTACAAACAACTGACTTATCCAGTTTAGTCTTCATTTTCACCTGAAGTTTAATGTTGTTTTAATTTTGTCTTCATTTTCACCTGAAGTTTAATGTTGTTTTAATTTTGTCTTCATTTTCACCTGAAGTTTAATGTTGTTTTAATTTTGTCTTCATTTTCACCTGAAGTTTAATGTTGTTTTAATTTTGTCTTCATTTTCACCTCAAGATTAATGTTGTTTTAATTTTGTCTTCATTTTCACCTGAAGTTTAATGTTGTTTTAATTTTGTCTTCATTTTCACCTCAAGATTAATGTTGTTTTAATTTTGTCTTCATTTTCACCTGAAGTTTAATGTTGTTTTAATTTTGTCTTTATTTTCACCTGAAGATTAATGTTATTTTAATTTTGTCTTCATTTTCACCTGAAGATTAATGTTGTTTTAATTTTGTCTTCATTTTCACCTGAAGATTAATGTTGTTTTAATTTTGTCTTTATTTTCACCTGAAGATTAATGTTGTTTTAATTTTGTCTTTATTTTCACCTGAAGATTAATGTTATTTTAATTTTGTCTTCATTTTACCTAAGATTAATGTTTTTAATTTTGTCTTCATTTTCACCTCAAGATTAATGTTGTTTTAATTTTGTCTTCATTTTCATCTCAAGATTAATGTTGTTTTAATTTGTTCTTATACTTGATTCTGTGTGTAAATATTCATTCTGAGCCAAATTGTCTAAGTTCTCTGTCTAGGTATTCTATATTAGTATTCTATCTAATATTTTAAGTATTCTAAGTATTCTATTTAAGTATTTTTAAGTATTCTATCTAAGTATCTATTAGTATTTTAAGTATTCTATCTCAAGATTATTCTTTTAAGTATTCTATCTTAGATTTCATCTAAGTATTATATCTAGTATTCTTCTAAGTATTCTATCAAGTATTCTATCAAGTATTCATCTAAGTATTCTATCTAAGTATTCTATCCAAGTATTCTATTTAAGTATTCTATCTAAGTATTCTATCAAGTATTCTATCTAAGTATTCTATCGTATTATATCAAGTATTCTATCTAAGTATTCTATCAAGTATTCTATCTAAGTATTCTATCTAAGTATTCTATCTAAGTATTCTATCCAAGTATTCTATTTAAGTATTCTATCTAAGTATTTTAAGTATTCTATCTAAGTATTCTATCTAAGTATTCTATCTAAGTAATTTAAGTATTCTATATAAGTATTCTATCTAAGTATTCTATCTAAGTATTCTATTTAAGTATTCTATCTAAGTATTCTAAGTATTCTATCTAAGTATTCTATCTAAGTATTCTATCAAGTATTCTATCAAGTATTCTATCTAAGTATTCTATCTAAGTATTCTATCTAAGTATTCTATCCAAGTATTCTATCCAAGTATTCTATCTAAGTATTCTATCCAAGTATTCTATCCACGTATTCTATCTAAGTATTCTATCCAAGTATTCTATCTAAGTATTCTATCTAAGTATTCTATCTAAGTATTTTAAGTATTCTATCTAAGTATTCTAAGAATTCTTTCTATTCTGTTTAAGTATTCTATTAATAAATTAATAAGATTGGCAATAGCAATCAAGAAGTTAAACACAATGAAGAACATGTGGCAAAGCACCAGCAAAATATTAAAATTAAAAATATTGAGAACCTGCATTTTTCTAGTGGCTACTTATGATTGTGAATCATGGACCATTACACAAAAACAAGAATGAAAATCCAGTCCTTCGAAACTAAATGCTACAGAAAGATCCTACGAATACCATGGACAGAAAAAAAAAGAACACTGATGTCCTGAAAGAACTAAATGTTAAAGAGAATTGACTGATAAACAACATACTATATAGAAAAATTAGATACTTTTTTCACAATGGCCCGGAAAGAACAATATTAGAGGGCAGGGTTCCAGGAGCAGAGGCAGACCAAGAAGATGGCTACAAGATATTAAAGAAACCATGAACATGACCATCGACGAAGTGGGTGAACTGGCTAGAGACAGAGTGAATTTCAGATGTGCTTCAAAGAGAGCAACGTTCTATAAAGGATACGCACCTTGATGATGATTAATAAAATAAAGGGTTTAAACGCGAAGGATTGATTTAATTGCACCGGTTTTTCCCATATGTTTCCATCTCTATTGGCAGATATTGTGCGCTATCTGTCAAGAGTGTTGCACAGAGCACGAACTCCGTAAATCCAGCAACAATCCTTGAACTCTCAGTAAGAAAAATTTCACATGTAGCTCGGTCCAGATTAGAACCCAAAACCTTTGAAAAGTCATGCAAATGTCTAAACCACTTCACCATTGAGATCCTCTATTAAAATAAAATGCCTTTGTCAAGTCTTTGTAATAAACCTCAGAAAAAAATTCGCAAGTTCAAAGTTAGTCATATCAGTGTGTGGTCGTTATTCGTTAAGTTCGCTTCGTGTATCAAGTTTGCTTAAAAAAAATAAAGTGTACAAATAGTGATACTTCAAAAATATTGTCCACTGCAAACTTTTACACTAAACGGAATACACACAAAAATCTAACAAGTATAGGTTCTTTATTGTATGCGTGCAAGACAACGGTAAAACGGTAAGGGAATGAATAATGTACCAAAATATATCAATAGCGGTTCACAAAGGATAAAAATTGGTTTTATTGTATGTATTCATTCTTTTGTTCTCTTTATAACATTTTAGAGTTGTATCTCACCTGTAATAATTGCCAGCATTATACATTTGTATACTTGTCATGTGCTCTGTTCTAAACTTTCTGTGTTTCTTAAGCTCACTTGTACAAAGTACAAAAGTACTCTTGTCTTCTCTTTTTATCTGCAGTATTTGTCATGTTTCTTTGTTTTCTTTGTTAGCTTCCTGCATTTCTTTTCTGTCTTCCTGCCTATTTCTGACTCTCAACTTTTGAAACACCCTCTCTTTCATCTCACTTGTCAGATTGCCAATTGCAAACATACAATAGCTGGTATCACCTTTCATTTCTGTGTTTTCAGTCTCCTTTTCACTTATGACACTGGGGTCAGTATATGCACAGACGATTTGAAACAAGTCTAGTGAACTCTTACTCATCTTCTAACATATGATGTTAACTCACCTGACTCATAAGAAGACTGAGATGTTTGTTATGATGGAACTAGTCTTTGGTCATTGTTGTCCAGAGAAAAAAGTACGTCATTGCCTTTTTGTTTTCTGAATCCTTTAGCACCTATAAAGTCTAATGAAGCCTCTTGAATGAGTAAACTTTAAAAGGCAAGTACTTTTGTACTGAAAAAAATGAGTTAAAGACTCTTAATAGCCTAGCATGATTGATACAGACACCACGTGCTCATACTTGACAAGATCGCCAAATGTGGCCTATAACAACCAGAGAAACTCGCACAGCTGAGAATCGTTGTGCCAGAAAGCAGCTGTGCAACAGACAGAGCATACAACCCATATCCAACACGTCAATGTTGCCCCACCTATGGTAGGATTGTGTAAATTGAACTCACGTCACCCGTTGGTGCGGACTGGAAGGACAAAATAATACCACTGCGACTTACAATGCATGTCGTAAAAGGCCTTTGTAGAGCCCTAGCGATGCACCTAAAATAAAAAGCTGCAAATCAGATGCTGCCTTTGAAGCGCATAACTGGCTGCTCTTAGGCTCAGTTGCATAAAAAATCACACAGAGTGTTGATATGAAGTGTTCGAAGAAGCAGAAAGAAGAACAGTTTTCGTTACACCGGAGTGCACTGCAACGTCTGAGGCTGTTGTACAACATCTCTTGCGATGGACGCTTTTATTATTTTTATATATTGCATCCTATATTGGCTATTTATAACCCATTTTACAGTTTATTTGCCTAGAGTATCCTGTGTAAACTTTATTGTATAGTTGCCCGCCTCAGCGTGTTCAGCGCGTTGACTGCGTGACTACCCTTGAGTGCAGGTTCAATTCGCGGATGGCGAAAAAGCCACAGATTCAGATCACGTGTTCACGGCATCGAACCGAAGTTACGATGTCCATGGCACGAGTCAAAGCTGAAAGCTCAAGTGCTTCTGGATCGGAAAAAAATTATGTATTACTATGCATCCTTATATGCTTAAAACCACATTTGTTAATGTGCTCTATGAGTGCTGACAGGTGTAACAGTCTTATGTATATTTTTGCATTCAGGTGGACTATGATTCGATACATCAGGCCGAATCAAGACATCAACAATTGACGCAAGTCACTGTCTTCTTCTTCTCTTTGCGTTCCGTTCTTCGACCAATTTAAACACTCTTTGTGATATGTTGATCTTTGCAGAACGTGTATAGTGACATTGTTGTAGACTCCTAAACATAGACTTCTACGTTAGGACATGCATCCGATTTCAGCTAAATTCTAGTCGCTTTAGACATGCATGGCAAGTCGTGGTTCCATTCTTTACACCCAAACTATGGCCGTAACCACTCAGCACATACATAAACTTAATGTAATCAATGCAAAATTTGCAAATAAAACTTCAGATACAATTAACACCTTGAAGATACAGACAAATTTATTTTACAATCATTTCATGCTCAGTCTAAACCATAAACTTTTTCGACCACCGCTCACTTTGCACAACATAAACATTGCAACGCTCCCCTTCCCTCCACATTATAACAGTTTGCCAACGCTCCCCTCTCCACACATATATATGCTCTAATTTCTCTTTGACATTTAAAATTGATATATATTTCTGTCAAACATGGATGAAATAGAAAATTTATGAAAAAATTGATCGTGTAAGACGGGCATAAGATGAATTAAAATGCAGAGTTAAAATTTTAAATGATTATTCAATCGCAAAATCATGGGAAAAAATTATTTTTAAATATATATTATTAATTTCTTCTTTAAGGAGCCACCGACCCTAATCGCCTGAACACCCCCCAAATTCTTATGAACCCACTATCGCCCCCTAGAAATCAGGGATCTCTAGAAAATAATCCCGATGACTTCAGGAGGGAACGAACCGAGTTCCCTTGGAACGAGAGACAAGCAGCTAGCCTCTACGTCACAGAGAGACCCATTGAGATCTATTGAACAAAATCTGATATTTACTTCTGTAAAACTGATATATAAGTATAACCTCCAGATTGAGATATATTATTATAACGTATACATTTAAACATTGACATTTTATGAACAGTTATGGTTCCGACACTGGGAGATTTCTGACCTTGGGAGCAAGTACAACGTGTCCGGGGGTAATCTGTGGTCACCAAAATAGCATAATGATGTAGCCCTTAGCTCTGTCTATCAATAAGTGCTCTAATGATGTCCAGTGGAAGTTTGTGTCGAAGAGCCATACTTCTATCACTTTGCTCGTTAAATTTCGATATGCCTTCCGGCATTCTCCGATCATCTTCAGGTTGATAAGACAATATCTCATCATGGTCAGTTCGATGTTCCGTGTATTAAAAAAATGTGTATCCATTTTTCAATTAATTATTCATTTGAGAGAGTTCTTAACTACTAATTAACTCTTAGTTTACACACACTAGAGAACCTCGATAGGATAGTGATTAATGCACTTGTTTCGTAGACTAATGTTCCTGAGTTCAATTCCACAGGTGAATCTGGTTTCTCAGGTCAACCCAGCCAAAATTTTATACCAGAAAAACACTCAGAAATGAGCGAGGCAGGTGTTTTATTATTTTGGTTCGTGATGTGGTTTGCGGGAACTTTGGTGCTGCCAGAACGACTTGTCAGGTAGCGTGTCCTATTTATATAGTTAAAGCTGGACATAGTGATTAGTGAGTATCATCATCATTGCTCTCCGGACAGGTCCATAGGTACTCAATTCTCCTCCTCATCATTTCCATCAGGGTAAGGTGACTGATCACTCTATTATGTGTTGATTAATGAAACGTCTTGTGCCACTAGTAAAGTGTTCATGTCTGACAGTTCACAGTTTCAGTCTCATCTCCTTCACGCTGGATAAGGATGCGGATTTATACATGTCTGTTAAAAAAATAATCGACTCGATCTGTTTTTCTTATGGCACTGATGATGTCTGACCTGTCCATTGCCCGTCCTTCATCGATCATAGCTGTGTCAGCCAGGAGATATGCTCACTCGTTGCCTTTAACAGCTGCATGACCCGGTACGAAAATAAATGTCATATGGATCATTTGTGAGTGAGAATTGTGTGGAGACATAAAAAAAAACATACAATTCCCTGGTATTCTTCGTTTCGGATAAATTTTGGACCCCGTGATTTCAGAGATCTAAACAAATAGCTCCAACTTGTCCTTCGCCCGTGCCTTAGGATACTCTGTTTATTAACGTATGTTTTCTCTCTCTTAATCTATCATTAAAGTTAACAATGAAACATCCACAAGATCTCATCAGCAGACTAAACAAAAAACAGCACACAACCATCTTTCGCCTAAGAACAAGTCACTGCAGGCTGAACGATCACATGCACAGAATAAAGCCTGCTCAGACTGCACAATGTGCATGCCAGACAGAAACGCACTCCAGAGCCCATCCTGCAGTCATGTCCATCATACACATACGCCAAAGAAAAAAAATGGCTTTATGAACGAAGCTCACAGAGCAGGCTATGAGAAACTCTCGAGGAACTCCCACTGACATGCAGCTTCACAGAGACAAACCATCTCATGGTTTAGACGAGCATACGATACCGAACGCAAAGAAGAGGATTTTGGGAAAGTGGTTATGGATAATCTCGAAAGTTCGAGACCCTTGAGATGTGCCTCTTTTTTTTTGTCTTTCGCCCACTGTGAATTCCGACGTAGTCATAGCGTCCGTTTTGACTGACACCACTGGTTAATTATTGCGTTAAAGCTTGCTGTTTTTATCAGCAGTGTCTCGCCATTCAGGCAAGGATTACTCCGACTTCAGAGATAATTGCAATTTAGATTCCCAAGTAAAAGATCAGGATTCCCTGTAGTCAAAATGTGTTCACCTTGTGAACATTGAAAATGTGTGTTCCAAGTTGGTCTTGAACCACTAATTCTAACAGCCCTTTGTAAGTAGAGCAGCGTGCTATCAATTTCACTATCGGTATCCCCAGATGCGCCTCTAATTAAGCTGGCCCGCTTAAAATAATCTCACCAACAAAATACCAAATTAAAAAAAACAAGTCTGATAAAAATCCATTTAGTTGGATTATATTTACATTTACGATACCATCATATCATATTTAATGATTGACGTTTATGAAAATTGCAGTTTAAAAACTAAATTACGAATTTTCAGTTCCATTATTGCTTTAATCTTAACATATGACAGAAAGATCTGGAAAATAACTAAATATATTGAAAGTAAGTCAAAGGTGTTTGAAAACAGATGTTATAAATAAGGAACATGAAATGGAACGAATTTAGGAGAGGACAAATCAGAGAAATGTCTGGTTAGTCACTAGTAACTATTAGTTAAAAAGAGAAGATAGTGATACGTTGGGCATACTCTGAGAAGAAAAGAATCACAAAGAGGGAAGTAAAGGAAGAGACTAATGGTTCAAGAAAAAATAGAACACACTAGAGAAACCCTGAAACAAACTTTACTGAAAAATGTGGGGGTATATTATTGGATTTCCACATTTCCACAGAAGATATTGAACGAGTTGCCCATGAAATAATTCTTGCCGGCTCTATGTAATGTATAACGGTACGAGAGAAATGCAATGTTTTCTGAACACACCTCATTCCTCCATTTCCTCCCCAGTCTTCTGGGAACTCTCACGTCCAGCGCATAACTGGCTGAGAAATGTGCTGTTGGACGTTTGCATATGTTGTCTAAATAACTTGGTCCATGCTAGCCGATAGCAAGAAAGAATGAAGAACTATTGATTTTTATAATTCATTCATTTTCATTCATTCGTCCCTGACCAGAGAGTGACGAAACGATCAATGTCCATCGCGTCTGATGATGTTTTGTAGGTCAGCAAGAAACTTATTCACTAGTCTCTGTTTTTATAACAGTTTAGTTTGTTTGATGTGAATTATGTGTGAATTATCGCTACT
The DNA here is from genome assembly GCA_020796225.1 of Arion vulgaris. Lineage (NCBI taxonomy): Eukaryota > Metazoa > Mollusca > Gastropoda > Stylommatophora > Arionidae > Arion > Arion vulgaris. Next base: position 10,779,564 of record CM036759.1, on the reverse strand, counting down.
GAACTCTGGAAAGTCAATATGTGGTTTGATCCCCGCCTCAGTCTCTCCGTCAGAGTATAGCGACTTATAATACCACTATAAACAATAATTGAGTAGGAGTTTCCATAACACTGACAATTCACTACAACTTAGTTCTTGGAGTATTCTGAGTCTACAAGAAAGTCAGGTATTTCCCTCTCAAATTACACTACAAGCTTATAGTTCTTGGAGTATTCTGGGTCTACAAGAAAGTCAGGTACTTTCCCCCGCTCAAATTTAGAAAAAGATTGAAAACCCATAATTCCTGGCGGTTGGACAACAACAACAATACCACTAGGGAGTCTGTGGTGAAGTGGTTATGACAGCCTGTGTCGTTCGGTCAGGAATATATTTTTCACGAGATCCCTCAGGATTGTTGCCGAAGCTAGGTGTTCGTAATTTGACAATTCCTCTGAAAATGTGGCGTGCCATTTATGCAAGAGTGGTTAAATCATTATGGAAAACTTAGTTCAATAAATTCAATCTTATCATTTAGACTTCTTTTAGACAATATACTTCTGTGCTGATTATAAGATCGTTTCTATATAAGTTGTGATTGTCCTACGGCTGATCAATTTAGCTACATCCCTGCGTCTTTGTTTGTTATATAGGTGGTTAAATTCTCTTCAGATGTATGCACACTAGAGTCTCGATGGCCTAGTGGTTAGTACACTTACTTCGTAGGCTAGGGTTGAGGTTCAATTCACAACTGACCATGTTTATCAAGGTCAACCAAGCACCAATTTGATACCATAGAAACACTAAGTAATGGTGAATTTTTACAGATTGATTGTGATATGCTCGGAATTATCCATCAGGCTTGTATTATTAAGGGGAGTTTAAATGCATTTAAACTGTATGCAAAACTAGGAAAAAATGCTGCATCATTGCCACATAATACCATTTGTCTCATCTCCGTCGTTTAATGAAGCTCCATGAGCACAGTTTGTTAAAATCTCTTATTATGCCGCAATTACAAATAAGAAATGAAGATGTTTAAAATTAATACGATCTGTGCGTACTGAGACCATTACTATCTTCTTAGCGTTCAGGTTTCATATCTGTCTAAACCATCGACTTCGTTGCCTCTATGAAGTTGTGTCAGTTGAGTTCCTGAAGAGTTCCATAGCTTGATCTGTAAGCTTCGTTATGAGGACATGTTCTTTGTTGGTGCTATGTATGATGGACATGCTGCAGATATGCTCTGGAGTATGTGTTTTGTCTAGCCTGCAGGACCTGTTCTTGCAAAAGGTTGTTAGAACATCATTAAAGAAAGTGACGTTGATTGACGTGATGACTCGTCACAATACAGGTTTTCATGCCCGGGCATTGAAATGAAAATCGTGCATTCTAAAGGAGTAGCCTCAACTTCAGAAAGAATGGATTTATCTAGCACCACTATCGTTCTGTGTTGCCATTGCTTTCTGAGGTGAGCCATCGTCCTTTATTCAATAGAAACAATTTGCTAGCAACTTCCTGCGTGATTCAACTCAGAACGTCGGTTAATAGACCGTAGTCTCTAGTGTAGTATATCTTAAAAACAGGTTCGTACGGTATCGCAGTTTTACACACTATCAATGAGACAACCAGGAAGATGGTCATTTTCTGTGCCAGGGCATTCCATCAGAAAATGAGAAGTGACTGTAGTAATGTACCAGATAACACCGATTGTGTCCTTAGGTCTGAACGTTAATCGAAATAAGTGACAGTTATTCTTCTTCTTTGAACGCGCAATATCGACCACTTGTTAACCACTCTTTGTGATTTGTATGTGATCCGAGCCAAGAAGCGACAGTACTTTGTGTCAGTTATGCGCTTACAAGTAGGCCAGCAAATCCGATTTCTGCGATACTTTTTATTTACTAGGGTAGCTTCCTAGACCCATACTATGTCGCCTCTTACGACATGCCTTTTAGGTCGCAGTTTTACTATTCTTTGCTCCCTTACAGCCTCGGCAACACACGTGTGAGCCGTTATTCAAAATAGACATGTTAAATCGTTGACGTATTATTTTGATTATATAATATTATAAAGTAGACGTTTGTGGATTAGACGTAATGAGCTCGATCACAACCACAGAGTACCTGGTTCAAATACCATGACGGGCAGTTTGGAAGAAAATTAGCTCACGTGGATTTTTATTAATGTTAAAAATAGACCTCACCGTTCAGAAAGCAATGGATAACTACTGAACGTATGTGTTGTGTCTAGAAAATCAACAACTTGTTTACTGTGGTTGATAGCAACATCCGATAAAGGTTTCATTCAATATTATATACATTTTGCTTGTGTGTTACTTTTCATGAGCGTGTCACTGAGGTCCAACTCATAGTACACACACAACAAAGTAGTCACACAAAAACCGTCTATTTTGTGCTCTCTAGTTTAGTCCATATATCTCTTACTCACCAAAAAAAGTTCGACAGGTCAACGCCATCAGATGACCCTTGCAGGTCATCCAACACGTGACGTCACATGTCACACACAAAACCAGGACAGATCGTTACGTTCATTTTACCCAATAATCTTTCTGCCAAGGGTCATTGACCGGTCATTACACGACACGGAAATCAATGATAAAAGTGACTGAATAGTACACACTTCTAAAATCTAAATCTCGATTACTATTTCAGATTAGTAACGTTTATATAATACTAAGAGCATGCATGTTCCCAGTGGCAACGTATGGGTGTAAAACATGGACACTTAGCAAGGCAGTGGGAAACATATATTATTTTTTGAATATAAGTTGCTCGGCGTCCGCAAGGGAAGAAAAGAATAGTAACACTGTGACATATAAGGCATGTTGTAGGAGGTGACTTAGGTAGGCGCCTAGGGAAGCTACCCTAGTAAATAAAAAGCGTTAGAAATCGGATGTGCTGGCCTACTTGTAGGCGCATAACTGGCGCAACGTACAATTGCTCTTAGGCTCAGATCACATACAAATCACAAAGAGTGGTTTAACAAGAAGTCGATACGGAGCGTAAGAAGAAGAATTTAAACATTTAACTTTTACCTCTGAAGTCTTAGAAGGTTCGCCTGTATGGAGAGGAAACCAATAAAACGGTAAGCAGGCTTTCACGCAAAAATTAGTCAGAAGCGCCACACCATGTGCCATGCTACACCTGAAACATAGCAGGTGAACGCAGAAGAAGAAGAATTTAAACATTTAACTTTAAGCACTACAAATAATAATTCCCACATTTTAATTTGTTTCTTGTCTTCTTACCCATGTTGCCTATTATCTTATACTCGTACGCACGTACCACAGTCAGGTTTTTCACACTTGTTCTCCTGTTTGTTTGTCCCTATCTTGACAAAGACCTGAGGGTTGATACGTCGGCTCAGTTTATTTGAAACATTTCATGTTAACCCATTGTTATATTTATTTTCTTCATTCACTTGACTTTTCAACAATCTCCACTTTTCCCATTATACAAAGGCTACATTACAATTGTGTTTATGTTTTCATAAGAATTTTAAAATAACAAAACTACGTCTAGACGCTATTTATGTTTGGTCAAACATTTTCCAAACTGGCCTCAAATTCTGGAGAAAGATCGATAAATCAATAACCTTCAAAAAATAAAACTCGACAGCATGTCGTCGGTGCTATCTTTCTTACGTCACAAGATGAGCAGTAATGTTCTATTTTTGGCTTCAAATTTGTTTATAGTTGACAAATGGTCTTCGTCTTTTCTTCTCCATTGTACATCAAAGATGTGTTTGTGGAATAAGTAAGTATCTTCCGTGAACCTTATCTAATACACTTTGTAAGTTGCTATTTATTTCTTCAAAGTTGTTCTTGATGATGTCACTCCACTTTGTGCATGGTTTTATTCTTGCTCTGTATTCATTATATTTTTTTTCAATGTGGCTTTCTGTGGTAGACGATACCATGAGACTTGTCAGGTGACCAAACCATTTAATCTGTTATTCTTTTAATAATGGAATGACTGGTTTGGTTCTCTCTCTCTCGATTGTTCTTTTTCAGCCATGTTTATCATTCTTATTGTGATATATACACAACCTTTACCAAGAACGCAGTTTTACGTCACATCGTTCAGTACCATTTGGAGCTCTAGTGCTTGTCCTTCGGTCAAGTGTCCGATTTCAACCAGCGTTTACTGGGTTCGCTCTCCGTCAGCCTTGGACTGTCCCCAGCCAACCTGCAAGACAGCAGGTTGCTATTTTCTTTTAGGGTTGCGATCCTTAGACGACCTACCCTCCCTGGCTGTTGAGCGTCATCTGCCTAGAAAGCCTGTCTTTTTGTGAACTACTTTGTTTTCCTGCCGTCCAGTTTTGTGTACAGTTTACTCCGCTAGCCTTTGATTGTCCCCAATCAAACTACAAGGCATCACGTAATAATCTAATTTCTTAATTTCTAATTGTATCTCATTATTACTCCTGTAGCGCTTTTAATAGATAGCATCTCTGTTTTTATGTTTTTCCGCTCATTAGCTATGATGATTTTGTATATACATGTATCTGGAAAACAGGTACAGGAAATGTTTTTGAAAGGAGTTCAGAACCGTGAGGATGGTAGAGGACAATGGGAAAAGTGGAATCATGGGGAGTGGATGAGGGTGTATGAATAAAACATCGTTCTCCAAATTTGTCTTTTTTTCTTCCAAAGTGCTCAGTCATCGTCTTGTTTACTTCTAAAGTAGTTAATCAGCGAGCGACGGGCACCAACAGTATGCATACTCTACGATATCTGTTGAAGGAGACTGAGCCCCTAGGGGTCTGCTCGGAGTGCAATGACGTCAGTTTAGTTACCAATAACCAATAAAGTAGTTATTGGTCGACCGGGGTCTGTGTACATCTCCATATAGTTTGTTTAGAACCGATATCAAGGTTGACCATGTGTGTTGTTGCTTTGTTCATTGTATGCTGGACACTTAAAGGATGTCTGTCTCTGTCTGCTTGCTGGCGCTACATGTGCATAAATATGTCATGCCTATCTTGTACCAAGTACATTTCCCCCTATTTACCGCTGTGCATGTTCAAGGTCCTAGTATAAAGACATCCTAAACACGCTTTGACAAGTATACATTTTTTTAATCAACTAAACTGAATCATAGTGGAGCGTCTGACAGAATGTATTAGCGCGTGGCTCCCATGGGAAACCCACGGTAAGGCCAATAAGTTTTTTCTGTCTGTTGCATAAAGAAAAATTATAACCTGAACAGTCTCACGGTGACTAAATGTTACAAGAAGAGACCGGTTGAAAAATGAAGACATCAGGAAACAAGTGGGCACAACATCAGTTCTAGACTTCATCAAGAAACAACAAATTAAATGGTTCGACCACGTAAGCAGATTACCAACAAACAGTGCACCTCATAGAGCAATGCTGCTCCAATACAATGGGTACAAAGTAAAAGGCCGGCCACGCAAAAGATGAACCTCAGAGATAACAGAGGCGACGAAGGACATTCTACGAAGCGTACGCATGGGCACGTTTTAGAAATCTCTTCTTGACCTGACGCTGTGAGGCAAACAGTTTTAGAAATCTCTTCTTGACCTGACGCTGTGAGACAAACAGTTTTAGAAATCTCTTCTTTGACCTGACGCTGTGAGGCAAACAGTTTTAGAAATCTCTTCTTGACCTGACACTGTGAGGCAAACAGTTTTAGAAATCTCTTCTTGACCTGACGCTGTGAGACAAACAGTTTTAGAAATCTCTTCATGACCTGACGCTGTGAGGCAAACAGTTTTAGAAATCTCTTCTTGACCTGACACTGTGAGGCAAACAGTTTTAGAAATCTCTTCTTGACCTGACGCTGTGAGGCAAACAGTTTTAGAAATCTCTTCTTGACCTGACACTGTGAGGCAAACAGTTTTAGAAATCTCTTCTTGACCTGACACTGTGAGACAAACAGTTTAGAAATCTCTTCTTGACCTGACGCTGTGAGCAAACAGTTTTAGAAATCTCTTCTTGACCTGACGCTGTGAGGCAAACAGTTTTAGAAATCTCTTCTTGACCTGACGCTGTGAGACAAACAGTTTTAGAAATCTCTTCTTGACCTGACGCTGTGAGGCAAACAGTTTTAGAAATCTCTTCTTGACCTGACACTGTGAGGCAAACAGGATTCGAGAAAAAGAAAAGAAAGTAAAGAAAGAAGAGGTCGTTTACGTGTTCAAGTTAAACATGGGAACCTCGCTCTGTTTTATCGTCATTCTATTGGAATAGAAACTTGATATCACCTACACTAAAATCAGGGATCTCTGGAGGAAATATTCCGATCGCTTCACGTGAGAAACAAATCGAGTACATTTGAAACGAGATGTAAGAACCTTACCTCTACGTCACAGAGACCTGTAGCGACATACAAGCGGTACGCCACATATACCAGTAGTAACATACAAGCACTACTCCACATATACCAGTGGTAACATACAAGCACTACTCCACAGAGACCAGAAGTAACATACAATCACTACACCACATATACCAGTAGTAACATGCAAGCACTACTCCACATATACCAGTAGTAACAACTCTACAATCACATACGCCACATATACCAGTAGTAACATACAATCACTACGTAACATATACAGTAGCAACAAAACAATCATTACGCCACATGAACAAGTAGCACATACAAGCATACGCCCCGCCCAGAGACCAATAGCCCGCGACATAGCACATACAACTACGCCCATATCCAGAAGTAACATACAAGCATTACTCCACATATACCAGAAGTAACATACAAGCATTACTCCACATATACCAGAAGTAACATACAAGCATTACTCACATATACCAGAGTAACATACAAGCATTACCCACAATACCAGAAGTAACATACAAGCATTACTCCACATATACCAGAGTAACATACAAGCACTACGCCACATAGACCAGTAGTAACATACAAGCACTACTCCACATAGACCAGTAGTAACATACAAGCACTACTCCACAGAGACCAGTGGTAACATACAAGCACTACTCCACAGAGACCAGTGGTAACATACAAGCACTACTCCACAGGACATGTAACAAAAGCACTACTCCATAGAGACCAGATAACATACAAGCAACTCAGATCTGAATTATATACACAGCTGCTACAGATAATTAACATTAAGCACTACTCCACAGAGACCAGTGGTAACATACAAGCTTTACTCCACATAGACCAGAAGTAACATACAAGCACTACTCCACAGAGACCAGAAGTAACATACAAGCACTACGTCACATATACCAGTAGCAACATACAAGCACTACTCCACAGAGAACAGAAATAACATACAAGCAACTTAGATCTGACATTATTATCACACAGCTGCATACATGCATTCAAATATTATGACGCATCACAAGAAATCATTTATTAATGAAAGACTATCGTTTGCATATGAATAGAAATTGATGGAATTTCTCTCACATTGAGACTGGGTCACATATTAAAATGTTGCTTGTTCAATAACAATTAGAAATGGTGTGGGAGTACAAAGTTATTGTTATACTGAAACGTAAACTCAAAAGTGTCATTTATCGATTAGCATCAGCTGGTGTTTCAGTAATTTTGAAATGTTGTTTGAAAAAAAAATAACTGGCTTGAGGTGGTATTGATTTAATTTAAACCAACTACGGCTGCTGTCACTAGATGTTACTTCTCTCTCTCCATCCTTCTTGTTTAATTATTTTTCATATGTTTCTACAGGAACTTCTAGTATGAGATTGAGGTTGAGGCCCTTTACTGCTGCCCTTCATTGGCTCTCTGGGACTCCACTTACTGGGGCAGTTGTTGCATCTGACCCCGTCGATGCTTCACAAGATCCAAAAGGGCAGGTTTCGGTATGAGTGAATGTTTTCTATAGAAGTTGCTAACCTCCAAAGGCTTACGTGGATATACTGTCCTGGGCATGCGGGTGTTTGCGGTAATGAGAGAGCGGACAGGCTTGCATCAACAGCATCGATTTTTGAGGAGTTGAAGATGGATAAAGTGGATGTTTTTCGGTCTTTTCTTGACTGCCTGTTGGAGTTACCCGTTGTACAAGTATACATGAGGGGCAAAGTGAAGAGTGTGTTTAATCAGCGAGCCCCGGGAACCATCAGTATGCATACTCTTCAACATCTGTTGGGTGAGACTGAGCACCTATGGTCTGCCCCCGAAATGCAATTACGAGAGTTTAGTAACACATAACCAATAACTTTCACTAGATGTTACTTTTATCTCTCCATCCTTCTTGTTTCGTGTTTTTCATAAATTTCTATTGTAATTATTTGTCTCTCCTAATTTCTGTGAGTAATTAAGTCAAGTAGGAACATAATTATACAATTTCTAACAAATTAACTATCATTAGAAACGGTAGAAAGGATGCTATGTTGTGTACCAGGTTGACACTCTTCAGTAGAAATAGGTCGATTAGTGTTGGCATTAAGAAAGTAGGATGAGACAGGGGGATCTTGAATAAAATAAGTTTCTTTTTTGTTAATTTTTAAGTATATATAATTTGATACTAACTGTTGAAGAAGGAAAGTATGCCCTAGGGACAATCTGAAACAAACTTTACTGAGAGAAGCGAGAAATATCGAACTCAACTACATAGAAGAGAATGAACGAGTTATCCAGGATAGAGAGGTATGGAGAAATTGCTTGAGGTTCTATGTAACGTGTAACGGTGCGAGAGGAATATATAATCATAATTTGATACTATCTCTCTCTCCTCTCTCTGTCTCTCTCTCTCTCTCTTCTCTCTCTGTCTCTCTCTCTGTCTCTCTCTCTGTCTCTCTCTGTCTCTCTCTCTGTCTCTCTCTCTGTCTCTCTCGCTGTCTCTGTCTCTCTGTCTCTCTCTCTCTCTCTCTCTCTCTCTCTGTGTGTCTCTCTTGTGTCTTTTTAACCCCGGTTGTGACATATGCCCCCAAGAGACATATCAAGCTTTCTATCATTGCTACCTCTTTCAGCTTCTTCCAGGTCTTCCGTAAGTCGTTACATACTTCTAAAGTTGCAGGTGCCAATTAACAACTAATAGGAGGTGGGCGTGGGGTTGTAGTGTTGCAACTGTAATAAAATGTTTCTGTTTACTAAACAAATAAACAGTACTACAGTATTACTCAACACAAAAATGTGCAATAATTTTAAGAAAAGATTGTGAAAATTACATGTATAAACTACCAGAATTATTTAAGACAAAAAAACCGCCACAATAATTGTGGTAACCATAAAGCAGTAATCTATGTTGACTAGGCTCGGCTTATGTCAATAGTTGGTGAGTAATTGCTGGTAGGTCTGATTGCTGAGATGACTAAGTCTTCGCCCTTCTCAGATTGTGTCTTTGTTCATTGATGACTGTATACAGATTGTCTTGGTGTCACTTTGTCATTAGTCTGTCATTGTCTTTCAAGATTATAGATTGTCTTCTTTAGTGCTACAGCTTTCCAACGTTATATACTCTATTCTACAGTGCTATAATCTTACAATACGATAGAATTTATTCTATAGTGCTATACTATCACAAGATTATAGATTATATTCTCCAGTGCTTTACTAAAGAAAAGGCATTTTATAGAGTAAACGTGTGCAAATTATGGAAGATCCTTGAAGAATATAGACTCATTAAGTAATATCATGGCCTTATATCAAGATAGCCAGAGTACAGTAAGAACAACAGAAGGAATTACCGAATGGTTCTCCATTACATCAGGTGTCAGACAAGGTTGTGTCCTCTCACCACTACTCTTTATTGCATATATGGATAAAATAACTCAAGAGTCAAATTCAGATAATGATGAAATAAATGAACTGCTTTTTGCAGATGATCAGTGCCTGATACATCAAAATTAGCAAGATCTACAACAACATATAGACACCCTGAATCAAAATTGTATAAATCATGACATGAAAATCAACAACACTAAAACAGAAATAATGAATATGGGAAGAAAACATAATAATCTAGACATCCATGTCAATGCACTAAAATAAACCAAGTGAAAGAATTCACATACTTAGGATATTCACAGAAGACGGAAGGCTAGATAGAGAGATAGAGGCTATAGTTTAAAAGCAAATGCTGTAACCTACCAGCTAGCCCCATTGTTAAGGCACCAAAAATTTCACTGACAGCTAATCAACAGATGATCAACAGAATTTTCATTTTCATACCTACTTTGTGTTACCAGAGGAAAACATGGACAATGGGCAAAGCGCAGTCACAAAAAATAACTTCACGTGAAATGCGAAAAGTTACTAACATTTATTGGTGTAATAAAGTTGATATCACCAACATCCGCATAAGAAAAATAGTTGGGAGAGAACCTTGTTTGAATTACATTGAGAAACAAAGAATGAATTGTTTTGGCCAATTAATAAGAACGCATCCAAGCTCCATAGTATACAAAGTCTTCTACCAGAGAACACCAGGAAACAAGGCGAGAGGCAGATCCAGTAAAAGATGGTTAGATGGCATAGCAGAATCCTGTCACAGAGCAAAAATAACATCAACCAAGCCACCAGAACAGCGCAAGACAAAAACAGAAAATCACGACACTGGACAACAGCCAGATAGCAGTGGGACAACAAAAGAAGAAGAAGATACTATCACAAGATTATATAATATATTCCGCAGTGCCATAATCTTACAAGATGATAAACTCTATTCTACAGTGCAATAATTTTTACAGAATTATGAAATCTATTCTGCTGTGCTATAATTTTACAAGATTACAGAATCTATTCTGCAATGCTATAATCTTACAAGAGTATAGAACCTTTATTCTACAGTGCTATAATTTTACAAGATGATAGGATCTATTCTACAGTGCTATAATCTTACAAGATGATAGAATCATCTACTCTACAGTGATATTTACAGATATAATCATCTATTATACAGTGATATAATTTACAAGAGTATATAATCATCTATCTACAGTGATATAATTTACAAATTATAATATCTATTCTAAGTGCTATAATTTACAAGATGATTAATCTATTATGCTATAATCAAGATATATAATATATTCTACAGTGCTATAATTTACAAGATATATTTAATCATCTATTCTACAGTGCTATAATCTTACAAGATGATAGAATCATCTACTCTACAGTGCTATAATCTTACAAGAGTATATAATCATCTATTATACATTGCTATAATCTTACAAAAGGACGAAAAAAAACCATATTCTACAGTGCAATAATATCACAAAATGATAGAATATATTCTACAAGTGCTATAATCCCACATGATTGTAGATAGTATAATAACCTTAAACTGTAATGTACAAGAATGAGAGCGGCAGTAGCGTAGTTGCTAATGAACTCGCTTCTAATGTTAGTGGTTCGGGTTTAATTCCTCAGTGGGCGCGGATTTTTTTCATACCGGTTCTCAGATCGACCTAATCTAGAGCCAACTATATAGTTATCTAGAGCTAACTGTGCCTAACCTCAATTGGATACCAAAACATTCACTGGGAGGTAGAGGCGGCCGGCGTGATGTTGTCCACATCACCCATCGTGTGCCTACGGTCAGTGAAAAATACGGGCCTAACACTGTATTGCCACACGGTATAAAAAAAAGTTAATTAAATTTGTTATAATGTCTCTACAACACCAAGTGTGAGAACCGTTGCCCCTAGGTTATTGAACTCGCTGACTGAGAAGGTAGTTAAGTGTAACTGTGTACAACTGGTAACAATATGACTTAATTCAATGCAGCGCGTGAGGCTGGGAACTGTTGTAACTAGATGACTTAATTCATTGCAGCGAGTGAGGCTGAGAATTGGTAGGACATCTGTTGCTCACCCTGATCGTTATAAACAACAGTTGTGATAGTAACACGTGACCTACATTGTATAATTTGGTATAATGAATCAACGTTTTCTTTCTGTCACTGTTAATGCAGTAATGGGGTAGGCGATCATGTATCACCACAACTGCCTGATTGTTGTGCTCTAGTTATGTTATGTTGTTTGTTATATTGGGGACTAAAGCCTCTTTAAGGAGATGACTCACCCAGAACAACAATGATTATGGTTCTATCAATCAATCAATCAATCAGAACAGGTTCTTATCATCAACAGCTTCTTCTGCTTCGAACGTTCCATATCGACCACTTGTTAACCACTCTGTGAATTTGTATGTGATCTGAGCCTAAGAGTGATTTACGTTGTGCTAGTTATGCGCTTACAAGTAGGCCAGCACATCCGATTTCTGTGATACTTTTTATTTACTAGGGTAGATTTCCTAGGTCCTACATCAGTCGCCTCTTTCGACATGCCTTGTAGGTCGCAGTGGTACTATTCTTTGCTTCCCATGCGGGACCTGGCAACACACAGGCGATTATCAACAGCAATATCTTTAGCAACATGTGGCTACATTTTGTGGCGATTATCAACAGCAATATCTTTAGCAACATGTGGCTACATTTTTGCATTATCAAAGCATATCTTTAGCAACATGTGGCTACATTTTGTGGCGATTATCAACAGCAATATCTTTAGCAACATGTGGCTACATTTGTGAGCGATTATCAACAGAATATCTTTGAACAATTGGCTACATTTTGTGGCGATTATAACAAATATCTTTAGCAACAATTGGCTACATTTTGTGGCGATTATCAAAGGCAATATCTTTAGCAACATGTGGCTACATTTGTAAGCGATTATCAACAGCAATATCTTTAGCAACATGTGGCTACATTTTGTGGCGTTATCACAGCAATATCTTTGCAACATGTGGCTACATTTTGTGCGATTATCAACAAATATCTTTAGCAACATGTAGCTACATTTGTGCAATGTTTTTATATTTTCGGTGAATTAAAAAAATAGAATTCTTGTTCTGGGTAAATTCCTCCCTCCTCCTTTTTAAAAAGCCGAGGACCGCCCCATTCAACCTAAGGGTGAACCTTGTTTTGGTTATATCAGAGCGTGTAGGTCAACAAACATTTGAAGGCAGGTATCGCCTGTGTGTTGCCGAGGTCCGTAATAGAAGCAAAGAATAGTATATATGGTGATGAAGATATTTGAAGGCAGGTATCGCCTGTGTGTTGCAGAGGTCCGAAATAGAAGCAAAGAATAGTATATATGGTGATGAAGGTATTTTAGGCACGTGTCGCCTGTGTGTTGCCGAGGTCCGAAATAGAAGCAAAGAATAGTATATATGGTGATGAAGATATTTGAAGGCAGGTATCGCCTGTGTGTTGCAGAGGTCCGAAATAGAAGCAAAGAATAGTATATATGGTGATGAAGATATTTGAAGCAGGTATCGCCTGTGTGTTGCCGAGGTCGAATAGAAGCAAAGAATAGTATATATGGTGATGAAGATATTTGAAGGCATGTATCGCCTGTGTGTTGCCGAGGTCCGAAATGGAAGCAAAGAATAGTATATATGGTGATGAAGATATTTGAAGGCAGGTATCGCCTGTGTGTTGCAGAGGTCCGAAATAGAAGCAAAGAATAGTGTATATGGTGATGAAGATATTTCAAGGCATGTATTAACGATATACGGAAGAGCTTTGAATGTGCTGCAAGAGATAGCTAAATATAGACAGATTTGACATGAGTTGATTGAGGACCCCGACCGTGGTTAAAAGGGAACACGAGAGAGAGAGAGAGAGAGAGAGAGAGAATGACAATATAGTCGATAAGTCGAATATTTATATAAACAAATTTGAAAGCAATAGAAACATATCACCGATCTGATGACGTAATCACATTTGTCATCATTATCACATAGCTTGTTCTAAGCAGAACTTTGTCACCTTCGGAATTTCTCTCTCTCGTTGGCCAGATGTTTCGCCTCTGCAGTCGTCATGCTCAAACCATCAGTTACATCCTGAATCCATCTTCTCCATGGTCTTCCTCTTCTCCTCTTTGGCGGGATACCTCCTTCGATGACAGTCTTCTCCAGCCCTTCGTGTTTCTTTATTTGTCCAAAATACTTCAATTTTCTCATTCTTATTTGTAGCATCAGCCAGTTGTCTTTGATTTTGAGTTCTTTCTGGATGTATCTATTTGTTCTCTGTCCATGATAAACGGTGGACTCTTCTGTAACACTTATATTCAAAAGCAGATAAATGTTTTTCCACCGCCTTGTTGAATGTCCATGCTAACTCTGAAGTCGGCGAAGACCCGTCTGCATGGCGGGGGACACCAGTAAAATAGTAGATTATAGAAGCGTGTCTTCACGCAAAAATGGGTCAGAAGCGCCGTACCAGTCGTCATTGCTAACGACTGAATTTACAGCAAAAGAAGAAGAATGTCCATGCTTCACACCCATACTTTGCCACTAGGAATATGCATGCTCTTAGTATTCTTAGCTTTGTTTTCATATCAGTCCAATTCCATACACATTTGTTGTACATTGATGAAATCTATTTATCTAGTTTGTGTATGTGACTTCTAAAATTCAATATCTCCTACATAACGTTCAATATTTATGTTCAACGAAATACAAGTGTAGTTGTTTGTTTGAAATAGCTAGAATCTCTCCTTGTTGTTTGACATTTCTTCCCATGTTACGTTATCTTGCATACTTCAGTATGTACAAAGTTGACCTACATACTATACAGCTTACGAGTTATGGAAAACCCGCACCTGACATAGTTTTCATGTTTACTTTAGACTGCTAGATCTCACTTCTTGATTACGCATGCGCACTCAGACACACGGTTCACGGTAAGGGCAAGAGTGAACGTACGCCAGGATTACTCAGTTGAAAAAAAATATTTTAAAAGTTAATGAAGCGTGCTGGCCAAGGTATAACATTGCTATACATAAGATACAGTATCTTTTTTTTTATCCCTATAGTTTATACAAATAAGGTGTTAAAAGTTCATAGAACGCCCTGCCCTGGGCAGAGAAGAAGGAAAAAACAAGGACATACTACAAGACTTGCATATCGAGGAGCTTGACTCATAAACAAACCCTGGAATATAAAATATTTCGGTTATGGAGAGAACAATATTGAACGGCATGGTTCCTGTGAGTAGAGGCAGGGGAAGACCAAAACGAAGGTGGTATCAGTACATGAATGTTAGAATGGCTGAGAACTTGCTAGAGACAGGTTTTCACGCAGGCTGTCATGAAAGGACTTCTGTACTGAACATGCTACGGCTGTCATGAAAGCGACATTCTGTAATGAACATGTTACTTGATAATGTTTATACTACATTTTCTCATACCTATGGCTCATAATTTATAAATGTCTTGCTGCTTGTGCTGTCATGTTTTAGTGAAAGTGTTGTAGTCGTTAGATGAATATATTTAAAACAATGTAACATTACATATGTTCACTGGGCTGGTTTAGAACATGTATTCAAAGATTTGATTTTACTTTTATTTACGAACAAAAATCTGATCAACAATTCATTTGAAGGTTGTAAAATGTATTTACATCTAAGATATAACTCTCCATTGGTTTTCTGGGACTCTATTTACTGGAGCCGTTGTTGTTGCTGACTCTCAGTGGATGCTAAGGAAGATCCGCAGTATGAGTGGATGTCGTCTATTTAAGTTTGCAACTTCCAGAGACTCACGTGGATCTACTGTCAGGGGATGCGGGTGTTCACGACATTGAGAGAGCGCAGAGGATAGCATCGAAAGCATTGATTGTTGTGGAGTGCATGATAGATAAGGGGGATGTTCTTTGGACTCTTTACGATCTTTCGTTGGATGAGGACACTACAATTGTTAGTACTAGTAGCATGTTATTGATCTTATAATCAACAGCTGTGTTAGTAGTGGTGGAAAATTGTTGACTTTATAAACAACAGATGTATTATCACTGGTAGCAAATTGTTGACTTTATAAACAACAGCTGGGGTGGGACTGTTAGCAAATTGTTGACTTTATAAACAACAGCTGGGGTGGGACTGTTAGCAAATTGTTGACTTTATAAACAACAGCCGGGGTGGGACTGGTAGCAAATTGTGGACCTATAAACAACAGCTAAGCTTGTACTGGTAGTAAGTAGTTGTCCTATAAACAACAGCTGGCTGTACTGGTAGTAAGTAGTTGTCCCTATAAACAACAGCTAAGCTTGTACTGGTAGTAAGTAGTTGTCCCTATAAACAACAGCTGAGCTTGTACTGGTAGTAAGTTGTTGTCCTTATAAACAACAGCTGGGTTTGAACTGGTAGTAAGTTGTTGTCCCTATAAACAACAGCGCTAGGGTTCTATACTGGCTTAGTAGTTAGTTGTCCCTATAAACAACAGCTAAGCTTGTACTGGTAGTAAGTTGTTGTCCCTATAAACAACAGCTAAGCTTGTACTGGTAGTAAGTTAGTTGTCCTATAAACAACAGCTGGGCTTGTACTGGTAGTAGTAGTTCCTATAAAAAGCTTCGGTTCAATAAACAACAGTTGTGTTAGTACTGGTAGCAAATTGTTCCCCATTAAAACAACAACTGGGGTAATACTTGTTGCGATGATCCTAATAGCAATTTGTTGATCTTATTTTTAAAATGTTTTGATTCCTGATCGTACATTGTTGTCTTGTGCTTTATAACTGAATATGGTGATTTAACTCTCCCACATACTATCTTTCTCTCTCACTCTCCCATGTGTGCCATTGCTGACACAGGCGATCGTGGACCACAGCATCGTGTGTCTAGTGACGTTAACCAATTCTGTTATTGATTTTCTTCCATGTCAAAAATGTCCTTATTTCCTTTTCTCCTTGAGCAGAGACCGGCGTAGCAATCAACGACCATCCACTTTCTTCTTAATTTCTCCCTGTTTTCCTAACGATTTAATTTCCTACAAAAACAGCAATGTCGGTCCTTTGCTTAAACCACCAATTTGAATGATGAGAATGTTTGCTTTATTCTAATCTCTACACGGGCAGATCTGCCCAGCTTGGTAGAACCTGTTGTGTGTAAATCTACTAGTGGCATAGCTCTAGAAGTGGATCATCGTCATGAGGGGCCATCTCTGCATCAAAAGTTACCTGTAATGGACCTCAACGCTGGTCGCTTGCTTTTAAGTTACAATATATCAGTCTGTAATGTGTT
Source organism: Arion vulgaris (assembly GCA_020796225.1). NCBI lineage: Eukaryota > Metazoa > Mollusca > Gastropoda > Stylommatophora > Arionidae > Arion > Arion vulgaris. The sequence continues at coordinate 10,762,555 of CM036759.1, read as the reverse complement.
TATCTCTTGATATTTCCTTCCCCCTGTGTCTCTTTCTCCCTCTTGCTCATTGTACTTCAACTTTCCTCTCTATTAAATTATTGATCAATGTGTCTTGTCTCTTTATGTGTTCGAAATATTTCATTTGTTTTATTTTCCGTAGTAATTTTTTCTTTATTACTAGTTTTTCAGGAACTTCTTTATTTGTCTGTTTTTCTTTCTATGAAATGTGAACTATTCTTCGGTAGCATCATCATTGGCCTCTTTGTCTCAGGAGACAATAGGTCTTGTGCTACGTAGAATGTTCTTCGCTGAATCACAACGTTTCTTGTGGCTGTAATGGCCTATTCTGGAGTGGCAATCCTTGCCACAGTTGCTGCAGGTAAAACTGGAGACTAGAGCCGATGCATGGGATGTTCTCTCTGCCCTCTGTGCTCTCTTTTGCCTCCACATGTAATGTTGTTTTTCTTCTTTCTTTTTGAGCCGCCCCTCACTGCCGCTCGCCATGCGTGCCTGTCTGTGGCCAGCCGCTCCCAGTGTTCTTTGTCTATGCCGCATGAAGTTAGATCACGCTTGCAGGTGTCAAGGAAGCGTAATAATGGGCACCCATGCTGTCTAGCACCAGATGCGAGTTGACCATATAGAATGTTCTTTGGGATTATATCATCACTCATACGGCACACGCGTCCCAGCCATCTCAGACGTCGCCGAACTCAACAAGGTGTACATGCTTGGAATGCCAGCACTGTCCAGGACTTCTATATTGGAGATGTGGTCTTTCCATCGGATGTTGTATATTCGCCCGAGACAGCGCATGTGGAAGATGTTTCTTCGGTATATACACATCTCAAATGCAGTAATTCTGTCTTCCAAATGCTGGGTCAATGGAAGTGGATATGTTACTCAAATAGCCAAACTACGAGAGGTAAAAGACACCATTAATGAAAGCAATAAAAATAGCTAAATCATATATTTTCTTTTTGTCATTCCTAATATATTTTTTCTAATAATTTTGCCTTTTATAGTTGGTATCGTTGTATGCTGTTGTATGATCAGATCATTATAACTGATCTTTAGATTCAATGTGTTCTTCCACTTTCATAGTACATTGTGCTGCTGTTTAAAAATAGAATCTGAAATATATTTTTCGATTAGACACAATTGATTTTCATCACATTTTTGGAAATGATGTACATTACCTCATCGATACCTACTCTCTAGGATAGTTTGGGAGTGGTGCGGTTGAATACGGGAACCACAATTTCGAGATGGAATTGGGTCTGCCGTAGTTCCGATCTTGCCTCATCCTAATCGCACTATTCTTCTTCTTTTTGTCTGCTTAAATACGTCACTTCCTCATTGACCTGACTCGTCACTGACCTAATTCATCACTTCCTCTCAGAACTACTCACCGCCACCAGACTTACCACCACATCACTGACCTCAGATACCACCTCCTTATTGGTGCAGTGATCCTACCATGCGAGCTAGCCACTAAATCCCAGGCTGACTTCTCACCGCCATGCACAGACCCATCGGTAAACACAACAACATCATCATCGCTTGCATTATTTTCTATCTGCTGCTTAACTGTGAGCTCAACCTTCATGTTAACACAATCTCTACATTGTCTTCCAAAAGTAATGATAACATTGCGGAAGTCGTCCATGCTACAATTTACTGGGATTCATTCTGCGTCTTTCGGTAGATCCACAACTGTGGTCACCAAGACTAATTGTTTTCCTAGCTTATGCCATTCATGACATGTCGTAACTCTTGATTCTCACACACTTAACATCATTAGCATTCTTGTGCGTTGGATCCCTTTGATCATCGATAATCCGCATTAATGCTTTTAGTTTTAGTTTGGGCGATTGCATGACGGTAACGCAGTGACAGAATGCCAAACATAGATCTCATCTTTACAATGGGAGTATAGTCTTATCATTGCTTATCTGTAGTACAACTTTTAAAGCTATGATTGAAAAGTTAGTGGCGATAACAAAACACGTAATTACAAAGTACTGTAGTTTTACAAATTACAAAAACAATGACAAAATACAGAAGTCTTAAAGATATGTTGGTACACAGTCGCCTTAAGTCCAATATCCAGACTCATTTTGGCACTGTCCAGTGTGGTCGTCGGCGTTGCAACACGTGTGCTTATGTGATACAGACGCGTACTGTTTCTTTTCCTTTAGGCACGTTTCTTATTGACAATGGGTTCACATGCGAGTCCCGTAATCTTATCTATGCCATTATCTGTAAGCGGTGTAACAAGGCTTATATCGGCGAGACAGGCAAGAGGCTCAGTGACCGATTCGCCCAACACTTACGCGACATACGCCAATGCTCTGTGACCCCTGTAGCCACCCATTTCAATGATACTGGCCATTTAGGTGCTCACGATGTCCAGGTCACAGCCATCCGATCATGTTCCTCGGATGATCGCAGTCGATTTGCTCTGGAGAATCGGTTGATTTCTTTGTATGGTACCTTGCGACCACGCGGGCTTAACGTATTACATTCTTATGCTTCTTAGTACTTTCTCTTCCCATGCTTTGTAATCTATATGGGTATATGTTGCATGTATTCATGTTATATTCCATTCTTATGCTTCTTAGTACTTTCTCTTCCCATGCTTTGTAATCTATATGGGTATATGTTGCATGTATCCAAGTTATATATTTACTAGATGTTTCATTGTTTCTTTTCCTTTCTATTTCTAGTTTTTATGTGTGTTTTTGTGTTACATTTATTTCGTTATTATTCCAGATTTTCCTTAGATACGTTTGTATTTGGTCGTCCATTTGTATTTCATTTTAATTTGTCACTCCTGTTTTTCGTTTGCTTGATAAAGGCCTTGTTGGTCGAAACGTTGCTGTATTTTGTCATTGTTTTTGTAATTTGTAAAACTACAGTACTTTGTAATTACGTGTTTTGCCAATCAAATAGTTTTACTGCAGTTCCATATATATATATATACTGGCGATAACAACAATACCTTGTTGCATTACAACTAACGAAGAAAGTATACATAACAGTTACAAATACCACAACGTAACGAGTTGTAAATTGTTTGTTATTTCCAACATTTATTGATCATACGTGCTAAATTACGTTCTCACACACATACCAACAAACCCACAAAAACAAGAAAGATAAATCGTTACTTTGCAAACGTGGTCATCTCCAAAAATACAATACAGTACAAAAATAAATTTGGCTTATTAATAAAAGTTAGTTGTTTCCTTCCAAGGAAAACAAATTATCCCTGAGTGAAGTATAAATGAAAACACATAAAAATACAGAAGTAAGAAAAATATGTCAAAAATAGTAATGGTTAAGTGTTGAAATAAAAGTGATTGTGGAAAAATCGTGATTATTACTATAATGACCAAATGAAAATGTTAATATTTGTGTCGAAGTAGTGTTTACAGTAACGACCATGTTAGAATGGTGATGTTTCCAATAATGACTACGTAAAAATGGTGATGTTTACAATAGGAACTATGATAAAATGGTGATGTTTACAATATTAACTATGATAAAATAGTGATGTTTACAATAGGAACTATGATAAAATGGTGATGTTTACGATATTAACTATGATAAAATAGTGGTGTTTACAATAGGAACTATGATAAAATGGTGATGTTTACGATAAAAATGTGTTAAAATGGTAGTGTTTACAATATTAACTATGATAAAATGGTGGTGTTTACAATAGGAACTATGATAAAATGGTGATATTTACGATAAAAATGTGTTAAAATGGTGGTGTTTACAATAGGAACTATGATAAAATGGTGATGTTTACGATAAAAATGTGTTAGAATGGTGGTGTTTACAATATTAACTATGATAAAATGGTGGTGTTTACAATAGGAACTATGATAAATGGTGATGTTTACAATATTAACTATCAGAATGATTGTGTTAAAAACTATTGACTGTCCGAAAACTGGTATTTACAATAATGACCATTTCAAAATAGTGATATTTACAAAAATGACCATGTCAAAATAGTGATATTTACAATAATGACTTTGTCTAAATATTGATATCATAACAGTTAATGTTAAAATGGTGTTGTTTACAATATTATGTAATACATTCTGGAATTCAGTTGTATAAACTGTGAGCGGTTTATAATTAACATACAACGATAAACAAACGAATAGTAAAACATCCATAAAACAAAAAAATTATATGTAAACGTTCAGTGGCGCCACACATTCTATAAATAACATGAATTTCCATTCTTTTATTACATTCGGGAATTTCCTGAAAATTGTTAACTGGCGAAACACGTAATAACAAAGTAATGTAGTTTTACAAAATACAAAAACAATGACAATACACACCAACGTTTCGATCAAAATGCCTTTAACAAGCAAACGATACAACAGGAGTGATGAATTTCACCTATATCGAGATGCACATTGTTAATAAGCTCATCACTGCCTATCGACTCGCACAGAGAGCCACACTGAAAAAGTATAACGAATATAGAGCAAAAGGAAGACCACGCCAGAGATGGATCGACGGCATCAAGAAAATTAATAGCAGCTTAGAAAGTGCCTTAGAACTAACACACACAAGATTACCACCCCCCCAACCAACACTTTATAAAGAAGTAAATGATGGAAGAGAAGAAGCTTTCAAATAAAAATATACATAAAAGTAAGAATAATTCTGCGTATAATTAAGAAACTTCTTGTTTGTTAAGACTGCCATGCAGAGAAACACAACAAAAACACTAGAGAAGGACAGTAAAACGTTTTTATATATTGGGGCGCATAGGAATGATAATATAGAGGCACGGGCGCAATATGAATGCAATACTACTACTACTACTAATAGTAACAATAGTAATGTTAATATAGTTACGATTCAGACACTGACTGCTCCAGTGAAAAAGCACAGAGAGTGGGGTTAGGAAACAGCAGACTGGTTACAAAATAAAACATGACTTCCAAAGTGGGAAGATCGTGTTAATGGCAGTACTAAAAAAATGGCGAAAAAACCCGCCCAGAAAAACAGTTTGTATTCCTTAACCATTGGGATAATGGAATTTCGATCATTTATGATCGATGCAACATGCCTATTTAAGTGGCCATAATTTTGTATCTATTTTGCATTTAAGTTGGTAAAATTTATGTTATCTAATGCAGAACATATGATAATCTAATAAAAATTATAAAAAAATTAATTATATATTTTTAGATGTCTAATCTCGTTGACTGGAGCACACCTTATTTCCCACTTGCCATTTTGAAGAAACGTCCAAATTGCTCCAGCCAAAAAGCCCCAAATATGTGATAAAATGGATTCTAATAACTCAGATTACTGTCCTGATGAAGTCACCAGTGATTCTTGAAATATCTATGCTTGAGTCAGATAAACATTCTATGCCTGTGTCACTTTGACTCTTTGTGCAAGATGCCCGACAACTTTTCCTGATTATTTTGTCTATCAAATATCATTGCGTAATCATATTTTTGTTCAATAATATCTTTTACTTGCAAGGTTTAGGAATTATGTACCCATTTAATGTTTATGTATGATACTATAAGTGTTAGTTCTTTATAGGCTGCTTACTAGACCAATTCGGCATCATTTTCTCTTGAAGGTTATATTTATTGACTTTTTTTCTTTACAATATGAAAATATTGAATATTATAAATTTCATGATTACTGCCTTTTATATTTTCCAAACGTGTTTAAATTCATATATGTTTTGAAAATATGAATACTTTAAAGACTGTAATAAAAGATTCCATTATATTCGTCATACTTATTTTTTCCTTCTTTGTGACTGTAAAAAAGTTGTCATTTGTAGAATAATCTATTTTTAGACTTTTCATAAGTAGGTCACGGAGATCATAAATTACATCACACTTATGTTAAAACCACATATCCTGATAGTCCATCCAATTAGCTTTCCAACCATATATAACATGCCTATTTTCAATGCAAAGAACGTGTATGGTTGCTAAATATAGAGCAGGGCATCAAAAATATAGAAAAAAACCTTAAAAACCTGCCAATGGTTAAGAGTTAAATCTGAATAACTTTTAAACCATCTGGGTAAAATAGAGCGCCATGAATTATGACAGGGCGTCATGGCGCCCGCGGTCACCGCATTGGACAGCGCTTCATTAGAGTATAGTATGTTATTCAATAACTAGTTAATGACAACAAAATAGTTCATAACTACGAAACAACAACAAAAGTACAACATATTATGATAAATATAACTAGACATGGATACTAATAGTGAGTAATAGTTGCAACACATACAGTACACCATAATAAATAGTAACAGTAAATTGTAATTATTATAATATATTTTGCTACAGTATGACAGTATACATATGTAGCATAAAGAATCCCTGATTTCAGTCATTTATTTAGAAATTTGACCAAAGAAAACCAAGTATTGTAACTGAAAACATCAAGGCTAGTAAAACATAAAACACATAGATCAAACAGGTAATATCACGTACGATACACAATCACAGGTAATATCACGTAGTGACTATACACGTGACACGGTAATATCACGTATCTCTACACACCCTGACGGGATAATGCCACCATAAAATGAGCAGCGAAAATGTCAGAAAATGTGTGTATTCGATTCAAGCAGTAAACGCCCAGTATATAAACATAAAACTATAGAGCAAATAAAATCATTTTTAAAAGGAAATATTTTTGAAAAGCAATACAAGAACAACCATATAAGGCGGAAGAAACCCACAGTGATTAAACTGACACGTTTTCTGCAAAGACTGCCTACACCACAGTGACTGAACTGACAGTCTTTCTGCAAAGACTGCCTACATCACAGTGATTAAACTGACACGTTTTCTGCAAAGACTGCCTACACCACAGTGATTGAACTGACACGTTTTCTGTAAAGACTGCCTACATCACAATGACTGAACTGACAGTCTTTCTGCAAAGACTACATCACAGTGACTGAACTGACAGTCTTTCTGCAAAGACTGCCTACACCACAGTGACTAAATGCAATCTTTTGCAAAGACTGCCTACATCACAGTAAACTAACGAAGACCTACAGCAAGAACACATCACAGTGCAATAACATCAGTCTTTCTGAAAGTAACTCATACACTACAGATGACAAAATCAATCTTTGCAAAGACTGCCTACATACACAAACAAATAACGAAGAACAAACAACAGCAAGAAAACACAAAACAGTTTGCAATAATCATCACGATTAGCTTAAAGTATCTGAAAGTAACATCAAATACAGACATACAAATCGAAACCACCCAAAAATAACACAAAATATCTGGGTATATGATAACACATTTGAGATGGAAATGATAAACAATACTACTATTTATCAGATCAATAATTATGTATAATCACATTCATTTGCAATAATATACAATCTCAGTACCCGTACATGGAACTCCTGAGGAAAGGTGGGAAAGGAAAAATAGAGTTGGTATAAAATACATATTTTTATAAATTTAGCAAGTAGAATATCATAAATAACATATAAATAATAGTTATGTGTAAAGTGATCTAGCAATCACTGTTGTATTTAGTATGTTGTTGAGATACCAGTACATATATTCTGACAGTATTTGTAAAATTATCTAGCAATCACTGTTGTATTTAGTATGTTGTTGAGATACCAGTACATATATTCTGACAGTATTTGTAAAATTATCTAGCAATGACTGTTGTTGTATTTAGTATGTTGTTGAGATACAAGTACATATATTCTGACAGTATTTATAAAATTATCTAGCAATCACTGTTGTATTTAGTATGTTGTTGAGATACCAGTACATATATTCTGACAGTATTTATAAAATTATCTAGCAATGACTGTTGTTGTATTTAGTATGTTGTTGAGATACAAGTACATATATTCTGACAAGTATTTATACAATTCACATATATTCTGGCAAGTATTTATACAATTCACATAATTAGTTACAAATGTTAAACAAAAATACTCAATTTATGTTCATCCTCTTCTTGATCTCTTGAGGTTCTCGGTAATAATCGGGGTTTCCCGTTCACCTATTTTGCCTGATTTAGCGTAGGCCACGGTTCTCTCTGACAGCCGCAGTAGCGTGGTTGTTAATGTATTCACTTTCTAGGCTAGTGGTCTGGGTTCAAGTCCACAGGTAGGGTTGCATTTTTCTCTAAAGTTACGGCTCTCAGATCGACCCAGCCTCAATTTGGTACCAGGATACCACTTGAAAGTAAAAGCAACCAGTGCTATGTTGACAACATCACCCATCGTGTGCCGATGGTAAATGAAATATATGAACATAACACCGTATTACCCTATACATAACGTGGTATAACAAGATCCCCTTGACTTATTTTGACTTTACGGTTCTAATCTCTTTATAAATCATGTTTGATGAGGATTGCATCGCCCGAGTGGTTACCGGGGCCCAAATTTGGGGTGTAAAGAATAGAACCACTGTTACCTGCCACGCATGTCGTAAGAGGCGACTAAGGAGGTTTGGCTGAAATCGAATGCACGTGTCCTAAACGTGTAGAAGTCTATGTGTTTAGGGGCCTACCAAACCAATGTGCAACGTATACACGTTCTTGGCAAAGATCAAACATATCACAATGAGTAATTAAAATTGGTCGTAAAGAACGAACGCAAAGAAGAAGCATTGCATGATTTGATTAATATGTTTCAGTGTCTCTCTGATGACATCTCTCTCATGATATACAGTATGGGCATATATTTTTAAATACATACGTATTTAAATTCTTTATGTTTTGAAAATATAATACTTTAAAGACTGTAATAAAGTTTCCCTATTATATTGTCATACTTATTTTTTCCTTCTTTATGACTGTAAAAAAGTTGTCATTTGTAGAATAATCTATTTTTAGACTTTTCATAAGTAGGTCACGGAGATCATAAATTACATCACACTTATGTTAAAACCACATATCCTGATAGCCCCATAAATGACTCAACTATATATATATATAAATTCTTATGAGATTTATTCCTATTGTGGTCTATATTCATATTTATCTACTTGAATGAGAAAATTGTTGACTAAGTTGCTAGTAGATTGTTGCTAATAGACAACATTTTAGAATGAAGGTGACCATGTGGTGTATATCTACTTTCTTACTCTTAGAGCGAACCATACAGTTATTGATGGGATTCACATTGCTAATATTTAACAAAGTTTTGGTTTGTTTAATACTGTAAGTAAGCCGGCATAACAAGATTGGTTCTGGGCTAATACAAGCGCTGAGAGCGATAGGACACATTTGCCAACTCTTATGTTGCGATGAAATGCTAACAAACTAAAGTGGGACATAAATTCTCAAACTGTGGCCCTTACGTCCCTGTAATATATATATATAATAATAATAATTCCTCTCGTACCGTTATACGTTACATAGGGCCTGCAAGTAATTTCTCCATACCGCTCTATCCTGGGCAACTCGCTCAATCTCCTCCATGGAACTGAGACCGATATTTCCTGCCTCTCTCAGCAAAGTTCGTTTCAGGGTCTCCTTAGGTCGACCTCTCTTCTTGAACCCTTTGCATCCCACTTCACTGCCTGCTTTCATATTCGTTGATCATTTCTCCTCAAGGTGTGCCCAACATATCTCCATCTTCTCTTTCTTATAACAGCTGTCACTAGTGGTTGACCAGACATGTCTCTGATTTCATCACTTCTTCTGAATTCGTTCCATTGTATATTCATTATTTTTCGCAGACATATATTTTCAAATGCATTCAACTTGATTTCTATATCTTTAGTCATTTTCCAACTCTCGCTGGCATATGTTAGGATTGATGCAAGATTTGAATTGAAAATTCGTAATTTAGTTTTAATACTATATAACTTGCAGTTCCATATTTTATTTAGACTTTTAAAGCTGATGTTGCTTTGCCAATTCGTATCATAATTTATTTGTTAACATTTCCTGTGCAATCAACATTGCTACCTAAATAGGTGAACTGCTCTGTTATTTTATCCTTTTAGATTCCAGTGTGATATCTGCATTACTTGCCATAGGTGTCTTCATTATATTTGTTTTTCATAGTTATCTGCAGTCCAACTTTTGATGCTATAGATGACAAGTTGTCTGTTTTTCTTTGCATATCTTGGTTGTTTCTACTTAACAAGGCAATATCATCTACAAAATCCAAATATATATATCTCTTATTCGTGTCCTATTTGACACATTATATAAATATAGATATTTAGGATAAGGCAAAGCCAGACTAGACTGTACAAAGATTCTCTTGTCCATCCACAATTTGTAATGAAAATGAAGTGGGAGGGAAAAAAGGAAGATGGAAAAAATCACTAGATGTCGATTTTAATTCAAGATTTATTGATATTCATTGGATGCTCGACGATTTGGAACGGATTTGAAAGATGTTTACTGCACGGATGAATGAGTTCATTGAACAAATCGAGTTGTTTCTGAAGGGGGCTTTAGAAACTTATATCACGAGAACCATTGACATACAATTTATTTCTGGGTCACGGATCGAATAGGAACCGGTCGTAAACTTGAATCTCAGGACAAACAAATATTTGCTATAACGTGTACTCGAGTCCAAATCTAAATATATATCATGTAGGCTGCGGTTAACAGGGAGAATGTGCTATTTCCGCGGAGCTATGACGCACGGAGGTGCGCCAGTGTGACAAGTAGATACCGGACAAGGCTCAGTTTGTATTCAAACACAAAATTGGATTTCCGTCCTATTTTGTTGTGTAAGTGAAGTGAACTTGGGAGAGGCGAGTGACCTCTGAACCTCCCACGTTGCAACTTGTATATTGGATTCTCCGAAAGGGGTTTACTCTTATTTTTCGTGTGTTGGCCTACACGCTTTGATATAACCAATAAAAGTGGCTAAGTGGTTAGGCCCTAGCCTTGCGAGTCGAAGGTGGCAGATTCAAATCCGGATCGCGCCGTTCTGTCCAAGCGTGCATTTTTCTCCAGAGACCTCTAGGATTGTTTCCGGAGCTACTGAGTTCGTGCTTTGTGCAATACTCTCGGCAGGTGACTTGCCATTCCTGCGGAGAGGGACAGAGCCATATTGGGGTAAAACCCGGTGCAATGAAGTCAATCCTTCGGCTTTAAAACCCTTTTTAAAATAAAAGATTCGTCCAAAGGTTGAAAAATGGTGTCTCGGCTTAAAGATGCTTGAATAAACTACGAGTATATAAAAAAATAAGCAGATTACACCTGAACACATGCACCTCAAATCTGATACCATATGACTCTTATCTTTGACAGACCTTAGGATATGAAATCACTTCACATTTCTAGATCCAAGTGTGAAGGAGGTAGGAGCGCCAATTCCTTTAATGGCGTGTGGAACGTCAAGTATGGAATTGAACCCACAACCCTCTTGTGCCTGAGGTGATAGGTAAACATCTATACATAAATCCGTGCCACGGTGCATCATTTCGATAACATAACTAGTTGACTTTCTATTTCATGAAACGCAATTGTATACCAGGTCAGTCGGGACAACATAACTCTCGAACAACTCTCCACATCCTTGTTGTTCACACATATCCTGCTCCACATTCTCGTAACAACTTCATAATTAAAGGATATATCTAAGCGTACTTTGTAAACATCTTTTCTCGTTTGTAGTTCCGCCTCAATAAAAGGTTTACATCCGGATAGTATGTATAATTCTCCACTCCTTCTTGATTCTATCATATTAAGTTTATATCTAACTTTGATTCTATCATATTAACCTTTGCTTCTAATACTTTCTGAAGGCTGAGCTAAAAATAGCTACTTTTGTTTCTAGATCACAAACGTGAATGTACGCTTAAAGCAGGGACAGTAGCAATGATAACTTGTTACACGTCTTTATCACAGAGGAGAGAATAATAACATACGTGGTTTACGTCTTTAGAAGTGAATGGGGAAAACGTATATATACGTCCTTAGCAGCTAAAGGGTTAAGTTTATATCTAACTTCACTGCAAGATTTAAACTACAATTGTTGAAGTGTTTCTTATGACAATAACCAGCAGTTGTTCTTTGATTCACTGATTGATTGAGTGGGTGTCTAAATGTCTAAAGCCGAAGGATTGACTACATTGTCCCGGGTTTTCTCCATATGGCTCAGACCCTCTTCGCAGAAATGGGGGTCTCTGGGAAAAAAAAGCACCCGCGAACAGAACAGCGCGGTCCGGATCCGAACACACGTACTTCGGAATATACTGCAAAGGTTTCATCATTTAGCCATATACCCCCCTGAGGGATGTTGCCTTGAGGTATGGTACACGCCTCCCGCTTTAAAACTTCTCAGTTCGTTTCAAAGGTTTCATCATTTAGCCATATACCCCCCTGAGGGATGTTGCCTTGAGGTATGGTACACGCCTCCCGCTTTAAAACTTCTCAGTTCGTTTCAAAGGTTTCATCATTTAGCCATATACCCCCCTGAGGGATGTTGCCTTGAGGTATGGTACACGCCTCCCGCTTTAAAACTTCTCAGTTCGTTTCAAAGGTTTCATCATTTAGCCATATACCCCCCTGAGGGATGTTGCCTTGAGGTATGGTACACGCCTCCCGCTTTAAAACTTCTCAGTTCGTTTCAAAGGTTTCATCATTTAGCCATATACCCCCCTGAGGGATGTTGCCTTGAGGTATGGTACACGCCTCCCGCTTTACAACTTCTCAGTTCGTTTCAAAGGTTTCATCATTTAGCCATATACCCCCCTGAGGGATGTTGCCTTGAGGTATGGTACACGCCTCCCGCTTTAAAACTTCTCAGTTCGTTTCAAAGGTTTCATCATTTAGCCAAATACCCCCCTGAGGGATGTTGCCTTGAGGTATGGTACACGCCTCCCGCTTTACAACTTCTCAGTTCGTTTCAAAGGTTTCATCATTTAGCCATATACCCCCCTGAGGGATGTTGCCTTGAGGTATGGTACACGCCTCCCGCTTTAAAACTTCTCAGTTCGTTTCAAAGGTTTCATCATTTAGCCAAATACCCCCCTGAGGGATGTTGCCTTGAGGTATGGTACACGCCTCCCGCTTTAAAACTTCTCAGTTCGTTTCAAAGGTTTCATCATTTAGCCATATACCCCCTGAGGATGTTGCCTTGAGGTATGGTACACGCCTCCCGCTTTAAAACTTCTCAGTTCGTTTCCAGCGTAGAGCGATGGTATTCTTTTCCTATCCATGGATGTGATCCATGATCCCAATGTAGGTTAACATCAAGTTCATATTCTTATCTGAATAAGCAGGTAAAAGGAACTTTGGTAGCGTGAAAGGGATAAAATTAGACTGGAGAGCCGCTCCCCGCACTAAACTCGTCAATAAAAAGTATAGGCATCTATTGTATATTCCTGTTGTGAGTTATGGCAAGTGCTCTCCGAATATAGTGTCTCCTACAGCCACTGCTATTTCTTAGATGCATCGTTTGCGTGTGCGACCTTTGGCATTGAAACCGTTATATCGGAATAGTAATGCTCGTTGTGGTATACCGTTGGACTACAATAAACATTTAAACAAATAATTTCACTCTTCCCTCTTCAAAATAGCACAGTAGATTCTGCCGGTGCTACGGAGTTCGTGCACTGCCGCTGAGATCTTCCTGTGTAGGAAAATGATCAGACCACATATGATTATTCAATGAAGTGCAATGGTGATGGTTGTATAAGTTGTTCTCTATAATCATGACAAAAATGATCATGGCACAATACGTCTCAATGTAAAGTTATCATGATGTTAAAAACAATAGAATACATTCCTATTCAATCAGGATTGTACGGTAAAAATGAGATTTTTATTCACCCACATATTTGGTGAAAATATATTCATTTCCAGTGGCGACTCGTGACCATTTTTGCTGGTGGGGCCAGAGAAATATTTTCTGAAAAATCATGCATTTGGGTGGTTATTTTTTTAAAATTTATAAAATAATAAATACACGCTACACATTATTTTTGGTGGGGCCCCACTGGCCCTTAATGACGAGCCGCCTCTGATCATTTCCTATTCATTAAAGATATTTGGCGAAAATAGTATCCATTTTTATTCATTCAAAATGTTTTGGGAAAATAGAAACGATTTCTATTCACTGAAGATGTTTTGGGAAAATAGAATCACGCTCTATTACGGAAGAGCACGATCTCTAACAGAGAGATGAAAGTGTCAGTTTCAGAAAACTAAAATAAGTATCACCGACAGCTATTCCTAGTAAATTGCCAGTTTGTACACATGTTTTGAAGCAAATATCTATGACGAATTAGTGAAATGCGTAGAGTATTCGCTTATTGAGTCCTACACAAAAGGAAATGTGTGTTCATTTTTGTAACCGTCTTATCTGAAGAAATGAAAGGAATTAGTTCTCCTACCACTTGTATACTTGGGTATGCAAATGTAAAGAGATACGTTCTGCAAAAACTAGGACACATTTTCAATTTTATTTCCCGTCTATGGCTGAGAAACAGCATGTGGCTACGCCTGAAAACTAAGCTTCAGGAGACCTGATAAACCTCAAAGCTGACTGCCCAGTTTGTGGTCCACAGTGGGTTAAAAGCATGACCAGAGATTGCCAATGAAGAAAAAGCTGAAATACTGGTTTCTCATTATCCCTTTACCCTTCCGAGCCACTATACAGGCTCACTGTATTTTTGTAAGATGGCGCAAAGCCAGTGCACTGACTATTTCAGTATACGTTGCAATTTAAATGCGTCTGGCCGTAAATAAAATTACGGAGTGAAAGGGTTAATTGTCCTGCCAATGTTGATATTATAATTTTTGCGAGTAAATGATAACTGAACAATGACGGAATTAATATCATTAGCCAAACACAATAACTCCCTGCCAAATCTGAGATCCTGATCACTGTAAAAGTGTAAAATATTCATAAACATATAAACACAAACAGCATTTATGTCACAAGTAAATAACAATAATCGATAGAGAACAAAATGAATAGTAGTCGTCTATCTCAATCGATGATGACAACATCTGCAAAAGCATATGCTTTTGCAACTCTGAAATACGTTTGAAAGTTATATATATATATATATATATATATATATATATATATATATATATATATATATATATGTATATATATATATATATATATATGTATATATATATGTATTAGATAGTCCAATTTAGCACATAAGCCACAATGACTTGTAAAGAAAATTAAGAAAGATGAATTAAAAACCAGATTTCCTGCCATGTTATATATTGTTGAATACATAAGATTTTAGAACACAAAACATAACGTTATAGTGTGACATCTACTTAGTTATCTTGTAGTAAATGTTCTATTGTGTCAATATCTGAAATTCAGCACGCTATGTCATTTAGCAGATCAGCCGATATATACAAGTTGATTGAACGTGTTTTTACTGCTCTTGAGTCTGGACCTGTGGTCATGTTCGATTTGCTGGATGGTCGTCTGGGTAAAGTCTATCACTTTTCTAGGCCCCTTCCACTCCCATTGTAAGATGCCATTTTCATCACGCCGTATCTAAACTACTACTTTTCCATGTCGTTTCGAATATTCACATAAATTACTATTTTCCATGTCCGTTGCAATATTCTCATAAATTACTATTTTTCCATGTCCGTTTCGCCAATATTCTACATAAATTACTATTTTTCCATGTCCGTTTCGCAATATTCTACATAAATTACTATTTTCCATGTCCGTTTCGCCAATATTAAAATTACTATTCCATGTCCGTTTCGCCAATATTCTACATAATTACTATTTTCCATGTCGTTTCGCCAATATTCTACATAAATTACTATTTCATGTCCGTTCCAATCAATTTACTATTTCCATGTCCGTTTCATATTCTACATAATTACTATTTTCCATGTCGTTTCGCCAATATTCTCATAAATTACTATTCCATGTCCGTTTCGCCATTATTCTACTAAATTACTATTTTTCCATGTCGTTTCGCCATTCACATAAATGACTATTTTTCCATGTCCGTTTCGCCATTGTCATGCTGTACCTACATTACTATATTTTTTTCAGGTTCTTTACTCTTCGGTCGTACCTGATAAAGGAGCAATGCCATGGCGTTAAATACAGTTGCCGTAGGAAAGCAGATGTGTCCTGTCTGTTTACCCTGAGTTTTCTCGGTACTTACGCCGAAGCTGACACTCGAATTAGTATTCTCTATAGACCAAATAAAAGCCCAATAACAATAAATAACACACGATCTAAGAAATGGAAAAATATTCAGACTAACAAGAAAGAAATAATGGACGTATAATCAAAGAAGAATAAAATTGTACAAACCAACATACTAGTAAATACGGACACACGTTGATGCATAATGTGATCTTAATTGTAAAGCAAACATCTGAGTCTTGCAGTTTCTGTTTTAAGTGCTGCAACTTCTACCCTGAGTTTGATGTTCTCCTGCTCTAGGAGAGCTGCTCTGATGGCAATCTCGTCTTCCTTTGCGCGTCTGGCATCCCGCGATCTCTTAGCAGCATCATTGTTTTTCCGCCTTCTTTCCCAATAGGCGGAGTCTTTCTGGTCATCCGGCAAGGAACGAGGACGTTTCCGAGAATTGGAGTGAGCAAAAGATGAAGTACTGGAGACATGTGTAGCGTTTAGAGATCTGCTTGTGGCTTGGACGGAATAGTTTGAAGAAGATGTATGGTTTGATTTGATGTGATCCGGCGTGGCTGATGGTGGTGATATGCTGATTGCAGGCTGTGGATATGAAATAGATGGTGAGTCTGTGTGACGATGGTTGAGATCTCGAATCTGTTGATGATGATGATGCTGCTGTGGGATAGGGTTTCTGTTAGATGTAGATACCTGAGATGATGGTGATGTTTTTCCGTCTTGTCCTGGTAACTGCTGATCTCTGAGTAGATGAAGTTGGTGATTGTATAAGTTCACAATATCTTCACTATTCATGCCAGCAAATATCCCAGACTCCATTCCCTTTTGGACGGCTGCGGGATTCAGACCAGGAAAACCGAAAAATCCCAGAGGCATCTGTAAAGCTTCTTTGGGATATGCCTTGAAAGGGCGAGTGTTTTTCTTATTGTGAGGATCAACAAAGGCGGCTGCGGCAGCCATTTTGGAAAATGTATTGCTGGCAGGACTGTTGGGTAACAGATTTGACGTCATGCCTGATAACGTCTCCATACTGAGTAACGGCGACGTTGCAAAAGATGCTGAAGTTGCAACGTCTGAGTGATCAAAGCGTTTCTGTTGGTCGTATCCCTGAGGACTTGGCGTGTTTCGTTTGCTAATCTCAATGCTATGGTTGACCGATTCAGAATCCATAACTGGAGACATATCGTTATAGTCAGTGACGTTGCCTGGGCTGCATAAAGATGCCTGAGAATCGTCAGTCAAACTTCCTGAGAATGATGACCTCCGTTTAACAGAGAAGTCAATTGGGCTATCTTGATCGCTGTGTATAGAAGATGGACATTTGATCATCTCTCCAGCTTCCTTTTCCGCTCGAAGTTCTTGAATTTTATGCTCCAACCCACCTCCTACTCCACTCATGTACATCCCGTCTTTGAACCCACTAGCTTTCCGTAAGAGGTTGCTGACGATACTACCACCACTGCCATTGTTTAGGGCACCAGGTGGTGTTCTACAAACTGTTTCAATTTCATCATCGACCATTGCTTGATGATATCCAGTACTGAACGTACGTTTCCACGAGTCGGTCATCTTGTGCTGCATTCCCTGAAAGATAAGAAACAAAATTCAGTCATATTATGGTCGCAAAAGCTCTCTATCATTGGGGAGACAAAAATCATCATCATCAAATAGCTTGCCTTGGGCAGAACTTTGTCATCCTAACAGTCCTTCGGAATTTTTCTCTCATTGGCCATATATTTCGCCTTGCAAACCGTCAAGCTCAAATCATCATTTGCATTCTGAATCCCTCCTTTCCGTGGTCTTTTCTCTCTCTCCTATTTGCCGGGATACTATTTAAAAAAAAAAAAGAACTGTCATTTCATCGCTTTGTCCTCATTTCTGATAGTATGCTAGAAGATTGTATAGGACAGAGGAATTTATGTTGCCCCCCCGAAGCTGACGCCACGCTTTTGAAAATCATAGGTTTTATTTTCTCCACAACAAAGTAAAAACTTTTGACCTTACTGAGAGGTCTAACACGGGACGTTTTCGTCCGGTAACACCACCGTGCATTGCAATTCGTTCACTCTTTTTCCTATGAGAGTGACATAAAACAGTGGTTAGTGTACTTGTTTTGTAGACGGGTAGTTCCTGGTTCAAAATTTCCAGTTGGGTTTGAATTTGTCCCTACTGCAAACGGCTCTCCTAGCCTAAGATTGGTATCAGAGAAACACAGAAGT
Organism: Arion vulgaris; assembly: GCA_020796225.1. NCBI lineage: Eukaryota > Metazoa > Mollusca > Gastropoda > Stylommatophora > Arionidae > Arion > Arion vulgaris. The sequence goes on along the minus strand of CM036759.1, from coordinate 10,744,204 downwards.
AAAGGCAGATGGTATGATGTTCACTTTATCAATCAACAAATACCGGTAGTCAAAGACACAGTTAGTCAAAGAATAATATTATCAATATATGGGAAGACTGTAGTAAAAATATATAGTAATGGCGAAACATAAAAACAAAGCACTGTAGTTGTATAAAGTACAAAACCATACAGCGATGTTTCGACCAAAAGGCCTTTATCCAGCAAAGAATACACTACAAGCGAAGAAACTAAACAATAATACGACGAATAGTTGCAGCAACATGGCGAATATTATTATCGATATAAGGGAAGACTGCAGTCAAAGAACAATACGGACTAAACACAGGATTATTATCCTATATACTGAATGTTATAGGATACTGAATATTACATCTTCTGGCATCTCCTGCAAACCCTGCTGGATTCCAAACGTATAGACTTTGTCTTTCCTTTGGAAAAACAGTAGGGTAGAGAGAGGGTTTGTGCAAAATGGGCAAGGCACATTCTCCATATCAGCTGCCCAGGCTAGGCACAAAGAGAGACGACACTTCATCTTTTCTTTCGGCTCGAGCACAACACGGAAAGCAACAGTTTACTACAACGTGCAAATCTGCCTTCCATCATGGGCATGCTCAGCAGTAGACGACTAAGATGGTTGGGACATGTGAGAAGAATGGAAACTTATCGCATACCAAAACAAATGTTGTTCTGTGAACTTTCGGAGGAAGAGGCACCAGGGCAGACCACTGCTCAGATATAAAGATGTCTGCAAAACCTCAATGAAAACTTTTCTATAGATCCCAGCACATGGGAGGGACTAGCTGATGACAGAGTTGTGTGGAAAGCCAAATTACGGAAGGGCGCAGAGTCTTTTGAGAAGAGACTTATGTACGAGCTGAACGACAAGAGAGAAAAGCGAAAACTCAGAAGTTGTCACAGTAAAACACTTGCCTATTGACCGTCTGTAAAGATGAAAAGGGCAATATATACTGAATGATATGTAACCGGGTTCCATATTTGTTTCTCTTAACATTCTATGGACGCCCACTTTAATATTGAATTTCAATTACAAAAACAAACAACATGCCCATCCTTCACTGACTTTATGTGCAACATAAATAACTAAAGCATTGAAGATAAAGAAATGTAAATAAAGAATTTAGAAAGAACGACATTAAGTCTTACAACAGTTGCAGGATACAGACATATGTAAATAAAATTCAGAGACAATGACGCAATAACATGGTTCGATTAAAGATTACTCAATTTTAAAGTCAACGTTATAATTGCACTTGTTGACATTTGTGTATGTAGCGGGGTGCACGGTTACGACACTTCAGCTCACACACAAAAGTGGCTTGTGTTAGTTAGAGCCAGAAAAGGATATGAAGGATTCACGCTACCCTTATCGACAATGACGTGTGTCCGATACAACTGATTGGTTTGGTATTATGCAATACGTATTGATACAACAGGACATAAGGTAAAAAAAAAAGGGGAGAAGAAGACCACGAAAAAGGTGGATAGTTGGCATAGCAAAATCCTGACGAAAAGAAAAATAACTAACCCGAACCAAGAGCAGCCCAAGCCACTAACAGAAAGCAATGATAGTGAGCAACAACTTGGTAACAGTGTGACGACAAAAGAAGAAGAAGATTGATACATCGTCGCCATTGCCTTGTCGATAACAGAACTTTACCACCCGAACAGCCCTCCTTTCCCTCTCTCTCTCTCTCTCTCTCTCATAGGCTGTCGTCATGCTCAAATCATGTTACATCCTGAATCTATCTTCTCCGTGGTCGTCCTTTTCTCCTCTTTGCCGGGATACTGTTTTTTTTTTAATATTCAAAATACTTCAATTTTCTCATTTTTATTTGTAGCATAATCATGTTTTCTTTGATTTTAAATTCTTTGTGGAAATATCTTTCTCTGCTTCTGATATACATAGGACGCAATAAGAAACCATATCTCCGCTGATATTATATGTTTCTCAGCTTGTTTTTTAATGTCCATGTTTCACGTGCATGCAACAGCATAGGTTCTATATATCAGTTTAAAACGATCTTCTTTTTCTTACTTGACAAGCTGTAATCGACAACTTTAAAAAAATACTTTCCATCCATCTCTCAATCTCTCCGTCCATTCCTTCCACACTCCTCTCTTTCATACTATCGTCATCCTCCATTGTCAGCCAGTAACATGAGTTCCCTACATTATACTATCATGCTCATGGAAATTTAGTAATTCTTAGAAGGGGGTCCTATAATAAAAGTACCCAGTCGTATGTGTCCTCATATTTTTAAGGTCCGGCTCTTATTATGAAAGGCTGCTGACGTGTGGTCTAACTCTAATCATGAATAAAATATAACAAATAAATAGTCGTTATCGGTACATGTACTGAAAGATCAGGTATCCCATATTTAATGTTCTCCGCCGGTGCTACAGAGCTCGCTTACTTATTCTAATATGTATATGTAAGAAGGAGATTGGAATACAACTGGTTCTTTGTTAGCCAGTAATAATAATGATGCTAATATGAAAAAAACAATCTCTGTAGCGAAGTGGTTAAGATGTTTGCCTTGCATTCTCAACATTGTGGGTTCCAGTCGACATCACGTTGCTCAGTTCACAAGTATATTTTTCAAGAGATCTCTAGGATTGTTGCTGGAGCTACAGAGTTCGTGTTTTGTGCAACACTCTCGACAGGAAGCGTAATATTTCTGCCACGACAGCATATATATATATATATATATAGTATTTGATATTAGTGGGACGGATTAGCGCAATGCATTAAACGTTTGCCTAATGACTCGGAAACAAATGGGTTGTGGATTCATTCCCACACTCGAATGTCCCCACGTGAGAAAAGGAATTGGCACTATTACCTCTTGCACATTAGGGAAATGAAATGTGAAGTGACAGGCACTTCATAATTAAGTTCTGAAATGGCTACGACAAAAATGTTATTGATATTAAATATATATATATATATATATGATGGAGATATGTTGGACACACCTTGAGAAGAAATGATCAAAGAATATCAAAGCAGACAAGAAATGGGATGCAGAGTGTTCAAGAAAGAGAGGACGACCTAATGAGACCCTGAATCAAACTTTGCTGAGAGAGGCAAGAAATATCGGTCTCATTTCCATGGAGGAGATTGAACGAGTTGCCAAGATAGAGCGGTATGGAGAAATTGTTTGCAAGTCCTATGTAACTTATAACGGTACGAGAGAAATTATATATATATAAATATAAAGTAACCTAAAGTATCGTAACCTAAAGTATCGTATTGTCTAAATAAAATATAAGAGCTGACCTAGTTGATCACGGTACAGAACGTGACAATCTGAATGAAATGTGTCTACATGTGAACAAAACAATTAGAGAAATCAACAAACTAGTCTTTTATTTCAGAACGTTGACCTTGCTCAATCCACAATATCCATCAAGCAAAGTCTTCTATCCAATCTGTTATGGATTCGTGAAACTAAAAACGAAATATCGATTTTAACATTCATCCGCACGATACCGTCCACTGATCACAAACACTGTAATAACGGACAAGCTGACACATGGACAGGACAAGATGCTGATCAAACACATGCTAGGATAAAAGCCAATATTTAATTGAAATCGATACTTGAACGGACACGATCCGGAATACGATATTATAATGCATCAAATAGGGGCAACAACTATCACACATTTTGGGAAGAACTAATTATGTTGTTGTATATTTAGCGCTCACAATAATAGTGGGCAACTTATAGTAACAACTGTTATAAGAAGGAGAAGATGGAGATATGTTGGAGACACACTGAGAAGAAAGGATCAAAGAATAGAAAAGTAGGCATTGAAGTGGGATACAGAGGGTACAACAAAGAGAGGACGATCTAAGGAGACAGTGAAACGAACTTTGTTGAGAGAGGCAAGAAGTATCGGTCTCAGTTCCATGGAAGAGATTGTACGAGTTCCACAGAATAGAGCGGTATGAAGAAATTGCTTGCCGGTCCTGTGTAACGTATAATGGAACAAAAGTAATTATTATTATATTGAACACTCAGACACAACGACAACAGACCAAGAGAACGACCACGTAAACGATTGATTGATTGAATATCTGGGGCACTAAACTCCACCTTGTACAAAGCTCATAGTGAGGCTCAATCCAGATTTTTTTTAAATGACGCCGAAGAAGTCAAAACAGGGAATAGTTAGAAAAAGGTACTAAAAAAAAAAAAGATGCGATCTCGTTCACTCTAGGTCGCCATACAGAAGTCTTTCAATATGCTTACGTCGCAAATAACGTTACAAAGTATGAACTACATGGAACAGCAATGCTCATGTGATAAGAGGCAAGTATAATGTGTTTTAGTTTGTCTTCTTGACGATTTCCATTCTATGCTTTAAATCACATACAATTAACTACGTGATTCTTTGAGATGAGTGGGTGGTATAGATGGATGCTTCCAAAGTCTTTGAGAAGAGTGGGTGGTATAGATGGATGCTTCCAAAGTCTTTGAGATGAGTGGGTGGTATAGATGGATGCTTCCAAAGTCTTTGAGATGAGTGGGTGGTATAGATGGATGCTTCCAAAGTCTTTGAGATGAGTGGGTGGTATAGATGGATGCTTCCAAAGTCTTTGAGATGAGTGGGTGGTATAGATGGATGCTTCCAAAGTCTTTGAGATGAGTGGGTGGTATAGATGGATGCTTCCAAAGTCTTTGAGAAGAGTGGGTGGTATAGATGGATGCTTCCAAAGTCTTTGAGAAGAGTAGGTGGTATAGATGGATGCTTCCAAAGTTCAGGATCTTACATTACTTTTCTTCTTCGATCCCTCCATATAAAACACTTGATAAACCACTCTTTGTGATCTGTATGCGATTTGAGCCTAAGAGCGATTGCATGTTGTGCCAGTTATGCAACTAGAAGTAGGCAAGCACATCCCATTTCTGCGACGTCTTTTATTTCCTTGAGTAGCTTTCCTAGGCTCCTAGCTTAGCTGTCTCTTATGAAATGACATGTAAGTCACAGTGGTACTATTCTTTGCTCCCCTTGCGAGCCCCAGCAACACACGGGCGCAGTATCTTACATGATAGTAGTTGCTCTCAAAGTCCAGGATCTTCCATGATGACATAGGTATATGCTTATTATGTCCAGGATTTTGACATTAACAACGGTTCTTTTGTGTCCCCAACTTGAACACAGACCAACGTTTTATCGTCCATTTCCGATAGGACTAGAAACTAGATCTCACCTGCAATGAGATCAAGAATTATTATTTTTAAAGAATCCGATTGCTTTACGCTCGAATCGAACCCCGTACTTTTGAAGAAGGATGCAAGAACGGTACGCAACAGAGTACCTTACATGAAGAAATATTACAGCTGCTCAAAGAAGATAAATAATCGTCCAGAGAAATCGATGATAACAACAGCTGATAGACGATGATACTGATAATATAGGAACAACTGAGGACATGAACAAGGACGCAAAAAGACCTAGTCCCCCACCTCTCCTGAAACGAAATAAAAAAATTATAATAAAAGAAACGTTTTCTTTCAATTGCAACTTTGGTAATACTTCAGCTACGCCCCCAAAGTTACTCCATTGGCCTCCAAAATATACTAGTTACATCGGCAAAACTAAACTGTAACGTCGTGACCTACATCCTTTAGCGGCAAGCGAGCCTGGACACGGCACCGATTTAACCTGTGACCTCAGCTTGAACCCACCTTCTGCTTTCCTTCCCATTTTCGTTTCACATCGCTATATCGGAGCTGACGTGTTTTAGATTGCTCAGCTATTTAGGTCATGCATCCTGGTAACCACGCAACTGTTACCGGCATGGCGGCAGCAGTATAGATTCACAGGACATGACGTCGCATACGCCAGTTACAACCGCTTAACCAGAACCAACTATAAACGTATCTAGAGTTGGCTTTGGCTTAATACAACCATATCAGAAGGTTATTATTGTCAATTTATTCATATATATCCCCTATTGTGGAGTAAGTGGTCGAATGGATTAGAGCGCGGCCTCCATACGGGAGACCTGGGTTCAATTCACAGTAAGGCCAAGGAATTTTTTTCTGTCCAGAGCATAAAGAAAACATGCTAACCTGAACAGTTTCGCGACGACTGCACTAGCCATGCAGCCATTAAATTCCACATGCTCATGTCCCTACTGTCCTACACCGACCTAAAAGCGGTATTACAGGCAGTAACGATAGTTTTTTTAAATCTTGACTCACATATAGGGACGGGGGTTTGTTTGTACCCACACAACTGTTAGTTGTTACCAGATGCGCAATGGAAGTTCACAAAGAATATAAACGACCAGGATCATATTTCTCTCGATCCCTTCCTCTCTCTCTCTCTCTCCTCGATCCCTTCCTCTCTCTCTCTCTCTCGCGATCCCTTCCCTTCTCTCTCTCGCGATTCCGGAACATATTTAACATGATAAATGTATCAATACCCAAATAGATCTCATATACACATCAAAATAAGACTTCTTGTCATGGGCGTACATACATTAATACCAAGAGTAGTAGCCCCCTCCCAATAGAATTTTTAATAAAACAGTTTTATGCTAATCTGGTATTTTCCATTATCACGTAGTCAGCTACCAACTAAAATTGTTAAATTCACACCCCCTTTTCCCCCAATGTATGTGGACGCCTATGTTTGTTATCTGCATCATCATTGTATAGATTAGAAAAGTGAGCAATGAACAAACAGATAGAGAGAAGAATTGAAGATTGTGAAATGTGCATATTTCGAAGAATAGGGCGAGTGTCTCCAGGACGAGTGTCTCCAAGAGTAGAATACTAATACTGAAGTACTTCAACAACGTGGAGTAAAGATAACTGCTCAGGGAAGTAGAAATTCGACTACTGAAATATTTTGGTTATATTAAGAGACACGACATTCTGCTGAAAACCACATTGGAATGGAATGTAGAAGGCAGGAGAGCAAGTGGTAGATAGAGATGCATTTGGAACGGTAACATCAGAAAGCGGATATTCAATCGTCTTGCAGAATTAACTGTTAGTGACCCTCTGGTGTCGGAGTATGGCTCTTCTGAATTATAAGAGACACTCATAAGTAAAGCAAGTCTTCACACAAAAATATTCCAGAGATGCATATTAAAGGGGTTTTTAATCCGAATGATGGACTTCATTACACCGGGTTTGATCCCATGGGGCTCGGTCTCTCTTCGCAGAAATGTCACGCCAGCTGACGAAAGCATTGTAAAAACACGAACTTCGTAGCTCCGTAACCATCCTAGGTGTCTGGAAAAAATGCAGTCATTAACAGAACGACGCGGTCCAGATTCGAACACGCGACATGCGACTCAATGTGCCCTGACTATGCCTTAAACCTTAGCGGGCGAACGAAAAGAAAAAAGCCATCATGGTGAGGAAAAGAACGTGTCGGAGTCATTATGTTCAAAATTTGATTTGGATACGGCACACCATGATGATGGCTAGATGTTTAAATTCCCAGGCCATGATATCGCATAAGCGAGTTGCAACCGCATTAAGTGAATAACTAACCTGACAAACAGATGACTATTTAATCAGCACTTTGATACCCTCCCCGTCTCCTTTTTTCTCTATCTTCTGCGTGAGAAAGGTTGACAACCGTATAATTGTTTGTGTATACCAGCCATCAGTTTGTATTCACAGCACAGGACAGCACAGCACAGCACAGGACACAGCACAGCACAGAACGGACATCTGTGTGTATGCAAGTTGCAGAAGTCTTAATTTAAATACAATCTCACATATATAGCACACGTTTCGGTAAATATATACCGCTCATATTCAAGCAGATTGACGTGTGGTGTCATGTACCTTCCATTGATTGATTGAATGATTGATTGATTGATCATCAATGCTAAGATCTCTATTCTGCACAGAAAAATCTCAGCGACAGTGCAAGAATTCAGTAGCACTAGCGAGGTACCTAATATAATTTGGAAAATAGTAAAAATGTTTGTAGAAATTATATCTTTATTTTGTGAATTTTGCCCAGGCAGTGGTTTTGCAGCCTAGTCTTACCTAATCTTATTGAATTTTAGTTGACAAGGTTTTCTTTACGTTAAAGTGTTGTTGTTGTTTGCCAGTTTTATTATAGACTTTCTGTGTATATGTTATCTTTGTCAACCCCTGTTACCATTCTTAAAAAATTAACGACAGTTGTCACTTCGAGTTTCAATCATTTTTTTTTCTTATGACATACCCCAACTATCAGCCCTTTAGTATCAGTAGCTGTTTTACTATATTGAAATCCTGCATTATCATCTTCTGGGGGGTCTCTATGACGAAGTGGTTAAGACGTTTGTCTATCGTCCTGAAGGCTGCGGGTTCGAATCCAGGACCGAGTCAGGGCCGTGCCGTAATGGGGGCAGCATAAGCAGCTAAATCAAAATTGAAGGTTATTTTAAAGAAAAAAAGATTTAAGGGGCGGCTTTTCGAAGACTTGCATCATACTGAGAAAATATACCTCACGGTCCTAGACCGAATCATATGTGCAATTTTTTTCATGTGATTCCGAGGATTCCTGCTGGAGCTACGGAGTTCGTGTTTTGTGCAACACTCTTGGCAGATAGTGTAACATTTATGTCGACAGGGACGGGAGCCATATGGGGAATCCGGTGAAATGAAGTCACTCATTCGCCTTTGGGGACTCTTAACGGTGGTCTATGAATAACTTGAGGAACTCACTGTATGATCTGGCAGGCTTTATGGATCACCTAGATGGACATTACCTGAGCCCTCTATGAGTGATCAGAATCGAACCACAGGATGAATGATGAATGACAGGGAAATAATTATCAGATAATGATCACATGAAGAAAAAATGATCATCTGATGATGAATGACAGAGAAATGACAAATAGGCAGTGCTCCACTTTTGCTCAATCTATGATATTTTTGGAACAATATTTTATACACCAGAACATTCCTTACTATTCCCGACATGCATTAAATCTTCTGGCCTATAAATTATTTTTTTCCCATCTAAAAAACCGAACCAGGCCAGTAACGTTTTATAAATCAATATTGCTATCTATAAAACATACATGAAAAACACGAGCGCTTTGCTTGTTCTGCCCCGACCTGCTTGCATACGTTTTCGATATCGTCTCAAGCTGCCCTGACCTACTTGCATTCATTTTCTAATCAGGACACACATCAGACGTCAGAACGTTGTAATAACACAGTAATATATTGCGCTGTAACGCCGCGATGGAGAGGACGATTTCTTCGTTATCGTTAAGGATTTTCGATGTGTCAAACGGGAGGGAAGGATTGTGAGGATTGTAGTTTCAGGATCGAATATTATGCGACGGAAGAGTGGGGTTGTGGAGGGATATAATATGGACCGGGGGTGGTGGACACGTCAATAAAATTGAATATATAATTTGTTGCAATATACATGCTAAAAATCCTGTTTATTTGTCCTTCCATCATTTCGTTCGCTTCAAATATTTTTGTCTATAAATTGAGTGTTGGACGGGAACAGAGAGAGAAAATTGTGGATAGCCTGACTTCATGGCACGGTAGAGGGTCAACATCTGAGTTGATAGCAAACACCAACGACAGAGATTTGTGGAGATCCATGATCGCCTACGCCAGCCTGCACGGTACCTGATAATGATGATATTTAATGTTGTCATATATGTAAATTTCTCCGTCTTTTGTAGCTCTCTTAGAGTTTCGTGTAATTTTCTTTTCAGTGCTTTTTTCAGTACTCCTATTTTTCCTATATACCTTTATCTTTCGCGTCATCGTTCACTTCAATTCTTTTTTTCTTTTGTCTCCTTTGAAATTACTACTGCCGGTATTTTTTAATGTTCATTATTCTGCATCGTTATATGGTATGATTTCTTCAATTACGTTTCCCTCTATCTAACGTGTCTTTTAAACCACGTTTGGGGCATGTTCGCTCCTCAACCAACTCATGACAAGTCTTCCCATCTTAAGCTATCTCTTGCATAAGTGTCTACCGTTTTTCGATCCAAAAGCCCTTGAGCTTTCCGATCTTCGGCTCGGTGCCATGGACATCGCAAACCTTCGGTTCGGTGCCACGAACACCGTAAATCTGAAGAACATGTGGCTTTTCTACGGAATTGAACCGCACTCACAGGAGGCTTGTCAACCGTCGTCCAACGCGCTACGAACACGCTAGGCCCGCGGACTTGTGTCTTCCGTATATAGTTAATCTCTGCCTCAAAATCTCTTCCTGTTTTTTAAGATCTCCTCTTTCGTTTTCCCTGCAGATTCCAGGAAAATACCTTCTTGTTATATTCTTTTCGGGTTTTCCCAAGTTGTACTCGATTCATATTCAGTATTTTTCCTTCCGTGCACCATAACGACATCCTGCAAATACAATATACTCCCCTCATTCCAGTATGTTGTACGACCTCTGTTGTATAATATTTGTCCATATTCTTCTTCATCTTCTTGTTTTCATTTGTATATTCATATTCTTCGTTCTCAGTTCATTGTACAGTCACTTTAATGATGTGGCGCTCTATAGGCTAAAGCTCTTTATGCAACTGATTTCACACTAACTAAGATGTGCAATACCATAACAATCATCACTGTCTCACCTGACCACAGTCTCCGACTTAGCCTGTAAGGTCAACCATTCTTAACTTCACAAATGGCACTTAATTTTAATCAGAGATACAGGACCTAACGTGCTAGTTGTGAACTTAAGGCATGTGTCTCTTTTCCCATGTACGTCAGCATAGAACCAAAATATCCCGTATTAGACCCCCTCGGTAAAATCGAAAGTTGTTCCTTTTTTCCTGTTATGAAGAAAATAAAACTAAGAACCTGCACATTCGTGGCGATAGCCTCGGGCAAGAGACATCAATTTCTCTCCTCTATAGAATCCCGGAGCGTACTCTTAGAAATAAGAGCAAAGGGCAGTCAGAATTTATTTTTTAATAAATTTTATAATATACATACATTTGTATGTACACACTTGTTTATATATTTGTGTCCTATATTTATGGATGTTTATGTTGTTATGCGTTTACTTATTCTTTACGACCAATTTTAATCACTCTTTGTGATATGTTTGATCTTTGCCAAGAACGTGTATACGTTGCACATTGGTTTGGTAGGCCCTGTTGGCGTTTACTTGAACGTCTCTGCTAAGTTTGACGTGTATGTATGAGATTGTGTTTTGTGTTCGTGCACACGTGTGTCACCATGAGTATGTTCGTGTAGGAAAATAACCCGTTTTCATACATACCTTGAGGTGTATTGGGGAATACAGTGTTACGCTCGTATTTTTCATTGACCGTCGGCACACTATGTGTGATGCGATCAACCATCACACCGGAGTATGTGCATGTTCGAAATTATATATTTAACCACAAACAAACAAATAAATCCAGAGCACCATAAATGTGCACTAGGAGACTGTAGTAGTGTGATATTTATTATCTTCGCTTCAACTTGTTATTTTTGTTCACAATTTATTTTTGACATTAAATGGGAACTTCAACGACAACATATAACAAGTTTTGATTTCTAAACGTCCCTACTTTCCTTTCTGAATCAGAATATGTTTGTTCATTCGCATTTTAAATAAAATAAAAAATCATCAAAAAGGTTCCGTTTAAAAAAAAAAAACTATCCAGCAGAATAAAAAACCCATTTTTCTTTTCATACTAGGGAAACTTAAACCGGTTGTGTAAAATAAATATTTAAAAAAATTAATTAGATAGGTTCACCCCGGAAGTGCGCTGCTTAACGTGTGTTGCAAATCGGGAAAGCCGGCGAAGATAAACCAGGACTAGTTTAACTGCTTTTCGCTTATCTGGTACGGAACTAGCAGTAACAAAATTCATGAGCCATTCATAACATACGATGTTGTTAAAATGACATTAAAATATATATAATGACACACCCATAATTCCAAGTATATGTGCAGGATGTTCGAATACAACGTGGAAGTGAAACTGGGCACGATAAATGTCCGAAAATAACTTTATCTTTGACATTATTTCTGTCATTCTGGAGTTTCTACTGGCCAAGTTGACCCAGCATAAGCAGGAACTCCGTTTCTTTGACTCAGTTTACTGGAACCGTTGTTGTATCTGTATCTGTTGTATCAGTTGATGTTTCACAGGATCCAAAATGGCAGGTTTCGGTATGAGTGGAAATCGTCTATAGAAATTTCTAACCTCCAGAGGCTTCAGTTTCAGTTTGGAATATCTTCATGCACTCCGGACATGTTCATAAGTGCTCCGATCTCCTTCGCAATATCTCCAGCAGCGTCCAGCGACTGACCGTACCAGTTCGATTTTGATTGATGAGTCTATTCATATACATGTTGTGCTGTTCTTTTCTTGCTACTCCAATCTTCAATTCCAGTTCTTGCAATCTAGTAGTTGACGTGGATTGGTTTAGACGAAAATCTTCTTTGCGACCACACTCTATGAGGCTTACGTGGATCTACTGTGCTGGGCTTGCGGGTGTTTGCGGCAATGAGAAAACGGACAGATTTGCATCAACAGCACCGATTGTTGGGGAGCTGAAGATGGATAACGGAGATGTTCTTCGGTCTCTTCGCGACTGCCTGTTGGATGAAGACATTAAAATAGATGTTGAATGGATCCAGTGATTTAAGAGCAGTTTGGAGTTACCCGTTGTACAAGTAGAACTGGATACTGAAGGGCAGAGTGATGAGTGTGTTTAACCAGCGAGCCACGGGAACCAGCAGTATGCATACTCTTCGATGTCTGTTGGGAAGACTGTAGCACATATAGGTATGCCCGGAGTGCAATAACATCAGTTTAGTAACCAATAACCAAGCAGGAGAATTGGACGGTCCTCTGTATGACTATCTTTAAAAGATAGTGATAGTGAAGTTTATGCAAGAGACAACATTGTAAATATAGACAATAATTTCAAGTGAACGAAAGCACAAATATTACACAGAGCACAAACTCCGTAGCTCCGGCAACAATCATAAAGGTCTCCGGAAAACATGCACTTTTGAACAAAACGGCGATGTACGGATTCGAACTCACGACTTTCAGAACGAAAGACAAACGCATTAACCGCAAAGATCCTGCCCCCTTCCCCACCCCCATCTATATCAGTGTCAAGATATAAAAATGGCTAACTATTATCCTGTTGCTTTACAACAAATGAATTATTGTGCTACTTTCGATTTTGTTTAAATAGACATCAAACAAATTCATGTTAAATAAACCCAATTTAAAAACGAAATATTTACTGTCATTTTATGAGCCATGGTTACAGGAAAAAAATAAAACAACGGGGGCAGGACCCTGATCCGCCCTGGTACGACTACACCTCTGATTCTAACCAATTGATTACACTTATGTGTCTTAAAAGCAGTTCTCTAACGACGATGCTTGAAATATTATGGGTGCGTCCCACTCCTCTTCTCTTTTCTCTATACTATAACACATAAATAGAAGGGGGAAAAAACGAAACGAGAAGAAATAATCCGAAGTATTAAGATAAATATTAAATAAAATACTGAAGGCAGTAGTGTGCAGTGCAGAAAAAGTGGAAGAAATAAGTGAGCATGTAAAATAGTAGAAGGAATAACGAGGCAGGAAACAGGAAACATAACAGGTCGAAGAAACATGATAATGGGAAGATAGAAAAAAAAACGAAAACTGAACTTAATCCTGATACCTAGTAGTTTTAATTACAGCACGCGCCCCACCTGGTCTAACTTTGATTAAACTTAAACAGTTCAACTTCCCACACGTGCCAGATTCTTCAACATAAAGTTTGGGTTTCTGCAGAAGAAAACAAATTAGTTCAGAAATTGCGTTTTCGGCCGCGTACAAGAGATGAGTCATGATTGAATATGGATTATGTTGCCTGTCGGTGTGTGCTTCTCCTACGCCTGTCAGAATGTGTTTTGATAAATTGGAACTACTTACTAATTCGTATATGCCAGATTATATGTATATACGATAGATGATTGTCTACGTCAGCCAGTATAGCACATGAAGATATATATATATATATATATATATATATATATATATATATATATAAGCAATTTCTTCATATCGCTATGTGCTGGCAATCCGTTCAATTTATTCTATACTATAGCTCAATATATCTCCCATCTTTTTCTTATAACAGTTGTTGCTAGGGGTTGACAAGACATTTAATACATTTTCCGAAATTCAACGCACCGAACAATCAGTGAAAAGACATTTGCAGCATTTAATATGTGGATTTATAGAAGTAACAATCAATACGATCAGTGGCGGCTCGTGCTCCTTTTTGTTGGTGGGGCCAGACACAAATTTTCTGAAAAATCATGGTTTTGGGTTAGATGATATTTTAATTTATAAAATAATAAATACACCTTACACATTATTTTTGATGGAGCCCGGCCCCACTGGCCCTTAATGACTAGCCGCCACTGAAAAGACCATTGGAAGCAACAGAGATGTGGTTTTACAGAAGAATGTTGAAAATTCTATGGGCAGCGAGAAAAACAAATGAGGTTTTAAATCAGACCTGCACACAAAGAAACCTTATAAACAGAATAAGAATCCGACAATCAAGATTATTCGGCCATATAATGCGAAGAGAATATTTAGAACATGTGGTGACAACATGTAAAATTCAGGAAGGAGAGATCGTGAAAGACAGAGGGAGAAGATGTTGGATAGCCTGACATCATGGTTCGACACAAGATCGATATCAGAACTGATTACATGCACCAAGCAGAGAGAGTTGTGAAGAGACATAACCGTCTACGCCGGCTGGCGTGGTACTTGAGTGATTGATAGAACAAGTGGTCGTATTTCATGGACACGAAAGCAAACAAATGAAGTCACTAGAAATTAAACAGCAATTTAAGATCAAACAGAGCCAAACTAAAGTACTTTTAAACTCATCTTTTTATTATTGCTTTCGCCCGCTATGAACTCAGGCGTAGTCATGGCGCCTGGTATGGTGCTACTGACTGATTTTTGCATAATAAAGGCATACTTTCTTTTCTATCAGTGTCTCTCACCATACAGGCATGCCTTCTCCGACACTCAAAGGTACTTGAAGTTTAGATCTGTTTAGACTGATAACTAACATGACAATCTGTTGACAATAAGAAAATACGAATTCTACTCCTAAATTTTCTGCTCCCAAAGAAGAATAGAGCTGAAACTGTTGCTCTATGTTGGACCGTCGTCTTCACCTTTGTCCATGAAACTCTAATCTATCTAGCCTTCTCTTCTACTGTTCTTCGCCAGGTGCTGTTTACGTTCCCTGTCGATACTAAATACATCGAATACGACAGCAGGCTAGTGTCTCATATTGTGAAACGGATTTCAAAAAGACGTGAAACGTACTTTACGGATCGAACAATATGATTCATAAATATATTTACGCAGTACGAATGTAGAGCGAACCAAACTTTCCTGGATTTGTTTCTTTGTTTCTATGAACAGAATAAATTGCGTACGAATAGCAAACATGAAGAAACAACTGTTTACTAACTTTAATATTGATTGAAACCAAGTCACCAATAATGATTTTCCTAACTCATATTGTGCAATCGAACTATGCGATTATTTCCCGTAATTAAATACATATATAATTATATACATATACTGTATATTTTGCCACTCTATGTATTCCATTTTGTACAGTTAAACCTCGCTTATTCATGATTTGTGCAATGGGATAAAGTAATACATATTTTCTTAAAATTTCTAGTATTTGATGAGGGCCGGATGAAATCATACAACGGGTAGTGGGTTCCACATGCCTGTAATACATGTATCATCGGAAACAAATCATTGTGAGCTTATTCAGCACAACGAAACGGTAGCACACTTCATGAGAACTGTGGAACTTTCGAGACAACAATATCCAGCATGACTATGGAGATCACCGTTGTCTCCAGGGCTCTTTCGTGGTTGACTGAGCAACTGGCTATCCACCGATTATCATACCAGACTCGATGAATGCGCTTCAAATGGTTGGGTCTAGAAGTTTGCTCGCAGAATGAGTGGACGGCATTCGGAGATCACATCTCAAGACACTGACTTGGCTGGACATGCTAGAGTGCAGGGAAACGAACTTGTGGACTTTCTTGCAAACAATGCTCTTTCTCAAGATGACAGAAGTATGCACAGACCTGATGTCATCAATGTGGGATATGGGCTAGTCTCAGTCACTTGAACGAGTGCGAGAATTAGGAGATAAGTTTGGACATGTCAGACAATGTCGTCTTCGAGAATATATACTAATCAACTTCTCATGGGTACGGTGAGTAAGTGAACTTTGGGATGGCTGCTGTAGCGGAGGACAGAGCATGCATGGAAATGCCAAATGTGCCACGACGTAGATTGCATAACATAACATAACACTATCATCATGATCATAACTATCTGGAGTAGATATATTTTAAAAAAAATAAAGATTATCGTAAATCACCATGCAGTTAGAAGAGAAAAAGGTGGCTTCTACATGGGGCTAGCTAGAAATCTGGTGTGAAACACACTGTTATAGTACGAGTGTCTCGTAAGACTACTGTAAGAATATATACTTGATTTTGTACAAGAATCCTGCAAGAAGACAAGACTTAGGGGTGGCCGTATGTTCCAACTCTAATGTGATTCTATGTTCCTAATAAAATGTAGTGGAATGTATCTATTATAATGTGGTTTTATTGTTCCTGTCGGAATGTAGTTCATAGATTTCTATTGTAATGTGGTCCAAGGTTCATATTAGAATTGGATCCAATGTCCCTACTGGAATGTGATCCAAGGTTCATATTGGATTGTAATCTTATGTCTATATTCTAATGAAAAGTAAAAAAGCAAAGGAACCCTTTCATACCTCGTGGTATATAGATCAATACAGTGTTAGGCCTGTTTTTTCATTGACCGTCGGCACACTATGGGTGATGTGGTCAGCATCACGCCGGCCGCCTTTACTTTCCCAGAGCATGTCTGGTACCCAGTTGAGGCTGGGTCGACCTGAGAGCTGTCGCGGTCGGGGAAAATTCCACTCGCATTGCGGGAGCTGAACCCAGACCACCAGCCTTGCGAAGCATTGCCCAGCCGTACCCATGAGAGTTCACTAACAACTACGCTACAGCGGCCCTCATATTGGAATGAACTGAATGCAATTTTCTCTACTGGAATGAAAACAGAATTGTGATGGTCGCATATTGATGTTATTATTATTATCAAGTCTAACAACACCTGCCATGACACACCTACCTGATGACTGAATGGCTTGACAAATACGATCACATCCGATGATGCTGTGCTTTCACTCAAATCCTCTCCCTCGTAACTGTCCTCAGATTCTGTCTTAGCGGACACATCTTCAGCAGAATTATCATGCGACCTTTCAACTTCTATAACCATTTCTTAGTCCGTGTGTCCAGCTTAGTCCAATTAAATAACACACCTGACACACACAGTATAACTTTCTTATAATATCACACAATGTTATTACTCAAACTGATGTACTATTTACAAGGTCCACGTTGTGTCAATTTTGATTAGAGACCAAGAGATCAATATTTGTTGGAAAACTTTTGTCAATGATCTTGGAAAAGTCACTACAGAAATCAACAATTCTTTGATTAATTACTTAAACAACTTATATAATCTGGATTCTCAAAAGTTGGCGTCAATAACAGAAAATACATACATTTCCGTATGCATCAGAAATGGATCACGCTTACTATTCAAAAACTTAATTACATCAGGGTAAAATAAAACCCGAACTATAATTTCAAATCATTCACCCTAGTTATAAACACGAAATAATGTCATGGGTCAACACAAAGTCAATATATGAATAATGATCTCATAGATTTGCAGAAAGTCAATGTATGAATATCTCCGATTTGATGTCCAAAATATCTACATACTTCGTTTTCCCTGAAATCTTTCACAATATGATTTCATATTTTGATTTCCCTATCAACTTAAAATCAATTGTTGTCAAAATATCTGAAACAAATTTCCAATTTAGTAATGATCACGAATTAGATTTTGTTAAAATTTATATAACTAATATTACACCACTACTATTAATTCGTATGCTCGAGGTAAACAGTCCTTGGGGAAAACCGTCACTTTTATATATACTGGCTGTAATTAAAAAAAAACACAAAACTAATCCGGGTTTGTTTTCGGAAAAATATATTTTGTTCATTTTAAAGTACGATTTTTTAACTATGACTAACTGTACGTAATCTCGTTTAACACTAATGGTATTTCCTACAGTAAACTGCTGTTCATACCAATCCTTCAAGCTCTTCCTATCTCTACGAGCCCGCTGAGTGGATTAGAATAAATATTTTTTTTTAAAATATACCACACGTGCTGCGAAACTTGACACGTTCAAAGCCGTAGCTGGTCTGGTTTCGTAACTTGAACTTGACAACGCTGGGTTCAAGTACACATACGCAATAAGAATGTCTCTCTCTCTCTCGCTCTCTCTCTTTCTCTCGTTTCTTTCGCTCTATTTCTACCTCCTGCTGTTCATTTCCCTCCTCTAATTTGGTTTCATCCACTCGCTATTTCATATTTCCTCTCTGCTTCTTCCTACCGTTTCCTCTTTCTTCTCTCTCTAACTCGCTATTCTTCCGTTTTCTTGCCTCCACACTTTCCTCTCTGATATCTATCTATCTCTATCTGTGTCTTCTTCACACTCTCTCTTTCCCTTCACATTTCTCTCCAACTCGCTCTTCTGATCATGTTCATATCTTCCACCGTCTTCAACACACTCCCTCCCATAACCACATCATCTTCCTCTATCTTTCCTCCGAAATCTATCGTTCTTTCTCACTGCCATTCCCCGCTTCATTTTCTTTTACCGCCCATGACTTCCACCAGCTCACTCCCCGTAACCCACATTTACTTCTCTTACAGATCTCTCTCTCCATCTTACTGTTCCTCCCTCAGACTCTCCTTTCCTTCCATATTGCCAGCTCGCTCCTTCTTACTCCCCCGCGTCTTCCATCAACCGCCACCCCCATCTCCCATCATTGCGTGTTCTGTTTCCGTTATCTTATTCCCTCATCAAGTACATCCGTTTCCATCACTGTCTCTCCCACCGTCTCACCCTCTCGACCTGTCTTCCACTCACTGTCTCTCTCACTCTCTTTCCCATCACAGTATCTCCACTTCCCCACTGTCTCTTCCACTGTCCTCTCAACAATCCTCCATCTCCCATCACTGTCTCTCCCACGTCTCACCCTCTCACTGTCTTCCCTCACTATCTCTCCCTTTCCCATCACGGTATCTCCCACTTCCCCACTGTCTCTTCCACTGTCCTTCAACAGTCCTCCCATCTCCATCACTGTCTCTCCCACCGTTCCTCCACCTCTTCCCCTCACTATCTCTCCCTTTCCCATCACGGTATCTCCCACTCCTTCCACTGTCTCTCCACTTTCCGCTCACTGTCTCTCCCACTCTCCGCTCCCCCTCTGCCCATCTCCCTCTACTTCTACTTTCTCTCAGTCTCCTCCTCACTTTCTCCACTCTCCCTCACTGTCTTCCCATCTCTCCCCTTTCCCTCCGTCTCCTCCTCCCTCATGTCTCTCCACTCTCCCTCACTGTCTCTCTCACTCTCCCTCACTGTCTCTCACTTCCCTCACTGTTCTCCCCCTCACTCTCCTCCTGCTCTCACTCTCCTCACTGTCTCCACTCCCCTCACTGTCTCTCTCCCACGTCTCTCCCTCCCCTGTCTCTCTCCACTCCCTCTTTTCCTCCTCCTCACTGTCGCTCCTACGCTCCCCTCACCGTCTACACTTTTCTCTTTCACATCTCTCTGTCTCATTAACTGTCCCACCTTCCCTCCCACATTCCTTCTTCCCATAATACTGGCTACACAGTACACAATATGTAACTACGCATAATATTTGTTAAGCATATTGTTTTTTACATGTGTCAACAACATATTTGTTAAGCCGATTCAACAACAAAATATGGCGTAGATTACTGACTCAGACAGGAGAGATATGTCATGTATGATTCAGGCTGCTGTATTGATAAATAGCTGTAGCCGGAGACAAGCGAAGATATTGTTGGAGACAGGCGAATATATTGTCGGAGACAGGGGAAGATATAGTTGTAGACAGGCGAAGATATTGTCGGAGACAGGCGAAGATATTGTCGGAGACAGGCGAAGATATTGTCGGAGACAGGTGAAGATATTGTCGGAGACAGAGGAAGATATTGTCGGAGACAGGTGAAGATATTGTCGGAGACAGGTGAAGATATTGTCGGAGACAGAGGAAGATATTGTCGGAGACAGGCGAAGATATTGTCGGAGACAGGCGAAGAATAGTTGTGAGACAGGCGAAGATATTGTCGAGACAGAGGAAGATATTGTCGGAGACAGGCGAAGATATTGTCGGAGACAGGTGAAGATATTGTCGGAGACAGGCGAAGATATGCTGTCAGACAGGCGAAGATATTGTCGGAGACAGGCGAAGATATTGTAGGAGACAGGCGCGAAGATATTGTCGGAGACAGGCGAAGATATTGTCGGAGACAGGCGAAGATATTGTCGGAGACAGGCGAAGATATTGTCGGAGACAGGCGAAGATATTGTTGGAGACAGGTGAAGATATTGTCGGAGACAGGTGAAGATATTGTCGGAGACAGAGGAAGATATTGTCGGAGACAGGTGAAGATATTGTCGGAGACAGGCGAAGATATAGTCGGAGACAGGTGAAGATATTGTCGGAGACAGAGGAAGATATTGTTGGAGACAGGTGAAGATATTGTCGGAGACAGGTGAAGATATTGTCGGAGACAGAGGAAGATATTGTCGGAGACAGGCGAAGATATAGTCGGAGACAGAGGAAGATATTGTCGGAGACAGATGAAGATATAGTTGTAGACAGGCAAAGATATAGTTGTAGACAGGCGAAGATATTGTCGGAGACAGGCGAAGATATTGTCGGAGACAGGCGAAGATATTGTCGGAGACAGGCGAAGATATTGTTGGAGACAGGCGAAGATATTGTCGGAGACAGGCGAAGATATTGTCGGAGACAGGCGAAGATATAGCTGTAGACAGGCGAAGATATTGTCGGAGACAGGCGAAGATATTGTCGGAGACAGGCGAAGATATAGTCGGAGATCAACGAAATAATATGCACAGTGCTGTCAAGTATGAATATTAGGCTGATCGACTAAAGAATTTGAGTCAGAGACGTGTGTGATATTGAATAATATGAACAATAATAATAATAAAGAATATTATAGTAACATTACTAAAAATATAACAGGAAAGTTATGCGCAAGGTTAATTTTTAAATATTGTGTATGAACGAAACATACAGTTTTAGAAATACTTACTTAAATTTGTATTACTATTAAAACCTGCGAGTCACTAGGGCACCAGAGAGTATTACATGGGCGATGTCACGCAGGAGCCATGTTAGACAGAACTGATTATGTACATGGTCTAAGAAGCAGATGGATGACAGAAGGTAACGCACGCCAGCAGAACCGAACCTCAGAACGGTTCAAACAACTCTTCTTCATCTTTCTTCTTTGTCGTCCCACTGTGATCGGGTTGTTGCTCAGTGTCGTGGTTTTCTGTTTTTGAATTGCGCTGTTCTGGTGGCTTGTGTTATTGTTATTTTCGCTCTTTCACAGGATTCTGCTACGCCATCTAACCATCTTTTTCGTGGTCTTCCTCTCGCCTTCTTTCCTGATGTTTTGTTATAGAAGACTCTGTATACTGTGGAGTTTGTTTGGATGCATTCTTAGTAAGTGGCCAAACCACTTCATTCTTTGTTTCTCAATGTAATTCAAGCAAGGTTCTGTGCCAACTTTCTTTATTATGCTGATGTTGGTGACTCTGTCTGTTCTGGTGTTGTTGGTAACTTTTCGCAGGCAGCGCATTTCACATGTAGTTATTTTTCGTGAATATCAACTCTATCTTGCTTTTATATTCAGTTATTTTGTGTGTTATGTTGTATGTTATGTTGTCAGTAATCTTTATTAATATGTATATGTTCAAAGGTTCATATGCGATCCAATAGGGTCACGGTGCTTGGTTGTCTGATAAAACAAATCCCAAAAATGCTGATAAATGATCAGCTAGATGGCGGCAAACAACTGTCTCCAACTATTGGTTGGGGAAACGGTTGGTGTGCGAAAAACGTTTTAAAGACACTCTCACAGTGTCTCGAAACTGATCGATATAGATAACTCATGCTGGCTGGGAATCCCTTGTGCAAGATTGCCAAAACGCGGAGCTTCAAGAGCACAAGATGAATTCGCGTAGCTGAGCATCGTCATAGGGCTGAGGTGCAGAGAAAACTAGTTGCGGGGAAAATACGGAACATACAACACTCACATGTTCAACCGTAATCATGTGTGCCCTACCTGTGATACAGGATTGTTTTTCAGGAGTGGACTCTACAGTTAACTCCAAACACATCAAAGATGTGCAGTAGAACACGTCTGGGGTTGTTGTCATCATTTCTTGCGATTGACCGCTAGTATGAATATGTATATCATGTATTTTATTAATAATTACAATTTATTATCATTTTCGTCAACTTGTGCTCTATCCTAAATTCTTAGAATTCCTATTTACCTTATTGTTTCCACAGTAACAATTATCAGGCACTGGGCAGATATGTTTCCCATATCTTATCCAGTCCGCTATCTTCAAAGGCACCAGCAAATCAATCTATTTGATATGAGATCAGGTCACTACTGCCTTGTCTGGGAATCTCTATCGTGCTACTAAAAAATGAGTGCATAAACTAGTGGTCATGTGGAATGATATTTCAACTCTAAACACATACTTCAGAACTGCACAGCTACGGTCAACTGTAGTTATAAAATAACAAGCAAACATGTAGTCAACTTCAGAACTGCACAGCTACGGTCAACTGTAGTTATAAAATAACAACCAAACATGTAGTCAACTTCAGAACTGCACAGCTACGGTCAACTGTAGTTATAAAATAACAAGCAAACATGTAGTCAACTTCAGAACTGCACAGCTACGGTCAACTGTAGTTATAAAATAACAAGCAAACATGTAGTCAACTTCAGAACTGCACAGCTACGGTCAACTGTAGTTATAAAATAACAAGCAAACATGTAGTCAACTTCAGAACTGCACAGCTACGGTCAACTGTAGTTATAAAATAACAACAAACATGTAGTCAACTTCAGAATGCAATTATCAACTGTGTTATAAAATAACAAGCAAACATGTAGTCAACTTCAGAACTGCACAGCTACGGTCAACTGTAGTTATAAAATAACAAGCAAACATGTAGTCAACTTCAGAACTGCACAGCTACGGTCAACTGTAGTTATAAATAACAACAAACATGTAGTCAACTTCAGAACTTTGGATTCTCCGAAAGGAGTAAATTCTTATTTTTCATGTTTGTTGTCCTATACGCTCTGATGTAATTAAAACAAGGTTCTTCCTTAAGTTGAAAGAGCGTTCCTACATAACAAACCAAGAAACAAAAATCCTTGGTCAGTTCCAAACTCTTATGTCGACCCTGCCTCAACCGGGTACCGGAGAAACAACAACAAAATACAGAAATAATACTACATCCCTAATAGACCTCATAATATGGAAACATACTCGTCACCATCATGTGCCATGCCAGCTGACATTGGTGCTCGTGGATTTTCACAAACATCTGCCCTTAGTGCTAGCTATCAGTTCAGGCGTTGACAGTTATCCGTGCCATGAAGTCACTGTTCATAATTTTTTCCTTCTGTTTTTCTCTAGATCGAGGGTCACTGATTTTACCGGTTGTCGCAATGTGTTCTAATCCTTCATCTTTTATCCCATGCTCAAAAAATAATAGCTACCCCTTTCTTATGTTGGTCATACATTTTCTCTGCCCTTGACATCTTTCAATACATCATCATCCAATAGGTTGTCATGAGCAGAACTTTGCCACCCTAACAATGCTTCGGAATTTTTCCCTCTCTCGTTAATCAGATGTCTCGCCCCTACTGTCGTCATGCTAAAATAATCGGTTACATCCTTAATCCATCTTTTGCGTAGTCTTCCTCTTCTCCTCTTTGCCAGGATGCCTCCTTCGCTTATGGTCTTCAGTAGCCCCTTTTCCTTTTATATTTCCAAAATACTTCAGTTTTATCAATTTTATTTGTTTTATCAACCAACTTTCTTTGATTTTGAGTTTCAACACATCAACATTAGTCATTTTAGCAGTCCATGCATATAAAACACTACTTAGACATCCAAATATCTCACTGACAGCTAAACAACAGTTGATCAACAGCATTTTCATACCACACTATGTACCGATGTCAAACATGGACAATGAATAAGACAATGCACAGAAAATAGCACCTGCGAAATGAGATGTCTCACAAAGTCACCAACAACACCAGAATCGACAGAGTAACGAATACCAGCATCAGAGAAAAGGTTGGAACAAGACCGTGCTTGAATTATATGCGAAACAGAGAATGAAGTGGTTTGGCCTGTTAGAATGCGAACAGACCAACTGCCATGAAGCTTTCACAACATAATAATGGAAGGAAGGCGAGGGAAGACCGAGAAAAGTGGATAGATAATGTAGTTGAATTCTGCCAGGGAACTAAGAAAACCACCACACAAGTCACCAGAGAAGCGCAAGACAAATACATAAAACCACGACACTGGGTTAACAGCTCGGTAACAGTGTGCTGACAAAAGAGGAAGAAGATGCATATAAAAACGAGTACTTTAATTATAAATAAACAGTAGCAAGTACAAGATCACATCTGCTAGTTGCAAGCTACTTGATGATGATGGGAAATGAAAAATTAAAACGGAAGGTTACAAAACTATTAAATCACTGTATGACTAATTTAATGAAAAGGTAAACAAGTCTTGTTTGTTCAAAATTCAAACAAGTACAAAATGGTCAATTTTAACATAAGCGTATGTGACACCAGCAAGCTGACACGCATACTGCAAGAATGTCCAACATACACTGAACAGAGAGAAAACACATAGCCAATCCCCATGTCAGTCCAAGACAAACTTTATGTAGATATACATGGACACCGAGAGCCGCGGTAGCGTAGTTGTTAGTGAATTCGTTTCTCAAGGCTGGTGGTCTGGGTTCAACTCCCGCAATGCGCGTAGAATTTTTCCCCACAGCAACGGCTCTCAGGTCAACCCAGCCTCAATTGGGTACCAGACATGCTCTGGGAAAGTAAAGGCGGCCGGCGTGATGCTGACCACATCACACATTGTGTGTCGACGGTCAATGAACGATACAGACCTAACAATGTATTGCCCTATATACCACGAGGTATGAAAGGGTTCCGTTACATGGACTTCGGTTGACCACTAACTACTTTAGAAGTATACAAATCGATGTCAGTCCAAGGGAAGCTATATGGAGATGTACATAGACTCTGGTTGACCACTAACCTAATCTTTAGAAAGTATATAAACTTTCAAAATAGGTTCATAGTCACAAGGCAAGCTATATGGAGATGTACATGGACTCTGGTTGACCACTAACTACTTTAGAAGTATACAAATCGACGTCAGTCCAAGGCAAGCTATATGGAGATGTACATGGACTCTGGTTGACCACTAACTACTTTAGAAGTATACAAATCGACGTCAGTCCAAGGCAAGCTATATGGAGATGTACATGGACTCTGGTTGACCACTAACTACTTTAGAAGTATACAAATCGACGTCAGTCCAAGGCAAGCTATATGGAGATGTACATGGACTCTGGTTGACCACTAACTACTTTAGAAGTAAACAAATCGATGTCAGTCCAAGGCAAGCTATAGGAGATGTACATGGACTCTGGTTGACCACTAACTACTTTAGAAGTAAACAAATCGATGTCAGTCCAAGGCAAGCTATATGGAGATGTACATGGACTCTGGTTGACCACTAACTACTTTAGAAGTAAACAAATCGACGTCAGTCCAAGACAAGCTATTGGAGATGTACATGGACTCTGGTTGACCACTAACTACTTTAGAAGTAAACAAATCGATGTCTGAAAATGTTGGAAGAAGAAGATTATCTTGTTTTAACTTAAGAAACACACCTGAGGATGACGTAACCAGGTACGCTAAATGTGAAACTTTAATATTAAGTTCTGCCGGCATCCTGTCAATCAACATTCCATTTCACGTGATATTTTTTTAGCAAAAGTAACGAGCCCATAACAGAGATGATTTACCTGCCTGGTTATTCTATTTTAATCTGTTATTTTGTGACCTATATATACAATTCTGCTGAAATAATCTGCATTTTTCATTTTCAAGATAGCGACTAGATCTCTCTCTCTGTCTCTTTCTCTCTAATTTATCTCTCTCCCTCTGTCTAATCCCTCTCTCAATCTTTTCTTCTCTCCCTCCTAATCTCTTTCTCGCTGTCTTTATTCTCGTTCTTCTCTCTAATCTCTCTCTGTAATCTTTTTCGCTCTCTTTATAATCTTTCTCCCCATCTCTTTCTCGCTCTCTTTACTCTCTTCCTCTCTCTCTCTCTCTCTCTCATCTCTTTCATCTTCTCTAATTATTTCTCTCTCTATAATCTATTTCTCTCTAATCTCTTTCTATCTCTATCTAATCTCTTTCTATCTCTATCTAATCTCTTTCTATCTCTATCTAATCTCTTTCTATCTCTATCTAATCTCTTTCTATCTCTATCAATCTCTTATCTCTATCTAATCTCTTTCATCTCATCTAATCTCTTTCTATCTCTATCTAATCTCTTTCTATCTCTATCTAATCTCTTTCTATCTCTATCTAATCTCTTTCTATCTCTATCTAATCTCTTTCTCTCTATCTAATCTCTTTCTATCTCTATTAACCACGATGTTTTGAGTTCGAATCCCGCTGCGGACAGTTTGGTGGCAAATTGTTTCGCGTGGATTTTAACAAAAGGACGATGGCAACACCCGTTCAGAAAACAATGGCAAACTACTGAACGTAATAATGCCTAGAAAAATCACAAACAGCGTCAAAAAGCTGGGGTTGATTCGCAAAGTGCTGTAAAGGAAATGCAATTAACTTTATATACAAGAAAACTTGATTTACCTGCAACACAACTAATTTTATCAAATAATAATCATATTTTTAATACCCAACTGCATTTGTTTTACATCGGAAATGTGGAAGATATATATCGATTTACATCAAAACATTTGACTACATTCAGTAGCGGCTCGTAATCATTTTTTGATGGTAGAGGGCGGACAAATATTTTCGGAGAAATCATTGTTTTGGGTTAATTTATATATTAGTATTTACACATTAGTTATATAAGATTTTGGTGGGCCCGGCCCCACTGATCCTTAATGACGAGCCAAAACTGACTACATTGCAAATACCATACGCTAAACTATAGCAGAAACTATTTCTGTTACTATTGAAAGTAGTACTCGTTAATATACAAATTAAATTGCACACATCAAAGATGCAAGATTGTGTGAAGTGTTAAAAGTCTCACAAAAACATTTGACTAAATATTGAAATATATGGTGACCAGTTCTCTTCCTCTTCTTCTTCGTTCGCCCTCTATGAATTCAGGCGTAGTCGGCGTAGTCTGAAATGACACTTCTAATTGATTTTTGCTGAAGACCTACTTTTCCTTGTTATAGTGTTTCCGCGTGCAATCTCCAATTTCATAGATGCTCTCTTCCTCCTTAGATGCCTACATTACAGTTAGGCTAGCTGCAGCATATCTACATTGGAAACGAGCCAGGTCTCACTTGGTCGCAAATTAAACGTTGAAATATGTAAGATATGTATGTATTCTCACTGTGGCATTGCAGGCAATGAGAGTGCTGATGTCTTAGCTAAGGAGGGCAGTGCCAAAGAGCAAATTTACCAACCCTTGTCTTTTCAAGAGGTCAAAACCCTCATACAGAGAAAATCTGCAGTAGACTGTAAGACAAACACTGGATATGATTATGGAAAAGACCCCCTCAAAGACCTAAGCAGAACAGACCAGGTCATTATATTTCGACTACGCACCGGACACTGCAGACTCAACAAACACTTATACAGACTAGGAATAAGTCAAACAGCTCTCTGCCAGTGTCAGCAGGCAGAACAGACACCAGAGCATATCCTGCAAGACTGTCCTCTTCTGTGTGAGCTG
This sequence comes from Arion vulgaris, assembly GCA_020796225.1. Taxonomy (NCBI): domain Eukaryota; kingdom Metazoa; phylum Mollusca; class Gastropoda; order Stylommatophora; family Arionidae; genus Arion; species Arion vulgaris. The sequence goes on along the minus strand of CM036759.1, from coordinate 10,716,060 downwards.
AGAAGCAACATGTGGCCACACCTAGTCGACCTGAAAACTAAGCTTTGGGAAACCTGACAGACCTGAAGCTGTCTGCCCAGTTTGTGGTCCACAGTAAATTAAGCGCAAGACCAGAGATCGCTGAAGAAGAAGAAGAAATATCCAAATATCAAAAATAAAAATAATGAAACTGCAAAATAGTTACAACATGTAATGTTTCTTTTTAATTCTTGAAACAAATTTCTCAGCAAGTTTTATCATATGAATACTAGACTCACCTATCAGGGTGTAGCAGTCACGTTCAGAATAGTCCACAAATGGTTGTAGTACTTTATTTGCTTGTCCACATAAACGTATGTTACTTTAGTGTGTCTGTCCACAGAAACACGTTACTTTAGTTTCTTTTCGAGCAAATACTTGTTACTTTAAGTACTGGTGCTCATAGATTTATACTACTTTAATTGTCTGTTCATATAAACTTATGTTGCTACAGCTACATGTGCACATACACTTCTATCACTAAGTCCGAAATTAATCTAGCACATGTTATTTCCAAATAATATCCAAGAATGACAGAAAAATGTGGAAAAATTCGCCAAACCTGCGCATATATATATATATACAATTGAATGAGTTTAAACTTTAAACACTATGTTATAAAAATGTACACGCTAAAATATAATTACTTTGTTATGTTCAAGCTAACACCTGGGATCCACAAATTATATAGTGTCAATTAAATAAAATAGACGACAACACCGGTCATTAAACTATGACACTGTTACAGAAAATTAACTTGAATATGTAAATCTGAATAAATGGTATTAGTCATTTCCAGTGAATAATAATGTTTTGGTCTAGTTTTATCACAAGTTAAGTTCCTCTGTCAACACTTGCGGACTCGAACTTAACTAATCATAGAAAGGGATATCGGCATGCAGCTGGACAACGACCACACAGTTTTGAAAAAAAGGTGGAGGAGGAAGGAAGGGTTAATAAAAGGATGGGAGGATGGCCATGGTTTCTTGGAATATGGTATTTCAGTATGGCTATTGTCCGATGGTGACCAGCGGTAGCGCACAGCGCGTGGAGATGAGGCGGAGGTGCGTGTATCTTGGGACTGAACCAATTATTGTTGTAGCTGGATGATACTATTTCGTTCCCCACGGGATGCGAATTTCTGCTCTTCTTCCTATGCCAGGCAGGGATTTTTTCACCCTCCGTTGAAAGCTGTTTCTGCTCTGGACTCTTTCAGATGGGGTAGCTTTTGAAAGACATCTTTCATGGTCAAGCGTCTTCTTCGTATGGAACTTTACCGTAACTGTTTTGTAATCTAGAGCAACGTTTTCCAAACTGGAGTCCGCGGACCACCAGGGATCCTCAAGCGCTTGAAGAAATATTATAATCTTTGACATGTTAAACAGAAAAATTAATTTTTAAAATATATAAATAAACAGTGGTAAACTAGTTCCGCTGAGAAGTCAAATAATCCAGATCAGACCGGAGACAGGACAAAATGAAAGATCATTTGAAGTTTCGCTTAGTCTCTCTCTCGATCACCGCCCAGATCGATGTACCAAATCTCACCATAAATTATATTTATGTGGAAATCTGATTCATGCAGCCTTAGCATTGGTGTTTTACGTCACATCTTCAGCACCATTTGGAGCTCTGGTGCTTATCCTTCGGCGATGTGTCCGGTTTCAGCCAGCGTTTACTCGGTTCGCTCTCCGTTCTGTAGCCATCTAGTATTTTTACGGTGTGGGATAGCTAGTCCCACGCCCAACCTCCTTAGTCGCCTCTTACGACATGCATGGCAGATAACAGTGGTTCTATTCTATACACCACAATTTGGGTCCCGGTAACCACTCGGGCGTCGCTTAGTCTGAGAAATTAGAGCCAGCTTGACTGTTGTTGTTGTGTAATAATAACTTCATCGCTAGACGATTTTCACATATAGAACTTTTGGGATCGGCGGCAGGAAAATGTATTTAAAGGGGGTGTGGTGCTACAAAGTTTGAGAACCGCTGATCTAGATAATATGCTAAATATCAAACGTGAATTCTCTCATAGCAACCAGAAAGACTGAACTTCACATCTCCTGTTTTGCAACTAGAGACTACGCTAACCCACGTGTGTTGCCGAGGCTGATAAGGGAGCAAAGAATAGTAACACTGCGACCTGCAAAGCATGTCGTAAGAGGCGACTGATGTAGGACCTAGGAAGCTACCCAAGTAAATAAAAGCGTCGCAAAATCGGATGTGCTCGCCTACTTGTAGGCGCATAACTGGCACAACGTACAATTGCTCTTAGACTCAGATCACATACAAATCATTAAGAGTGGTTTAACAAGTGGTCAATAAGAAGCGATCGAAGAAGAAGAAGAATACGTTAAGTATGAAACGTTGATTCTATCATAGCAATCAGACATATTTGTATATAATTCGACCAGTGGCGGCTCGTCATTAAGGGCCAGTGGGGCCGGACCCCACCAAATATAATGTATAACGTGTATTTATTATTTTATAAATTAAAATATAGCAACCAAAAACCATGATTTATCCGGAAAAAAATGCCTGCCCCACCAACAAAAATGATTCGAGCCGCCACTGAATTCGACCATGTTTTGGAAAACTATAAACCAATCCTCTGAAAGTGAGAAAACAGTCAAGAAATTCGATACGATAATTCATTGCTCGACAAATTTTTCGTTTCGTGGTAAGCAAAGTGCGTTTCTTGAAGTGCTGCACACTAATTTCAAAGATGTAGTTCTATTGTTTATGTCACGTGCAGTTCGGAAGAGAATTCGTGTACAACATATGGCAGGTAGTGACATATCATCCCTTCTATTGAAATGAGAGCAGATATCTGTGAATAGTTGAGGAATATGATGCAATCAATAGCCAGAGCTACACAAGAAAAGACAAATACTAGCAACAGAGAGAAGAGAAGTTTGGAGCAAAACTCTGCTTGAATTACATTTTTTTTAAACGCAGAAGGAACGGATTTGACTATTTAGTAAGAATGCAACTAGTCCAGACTTTAAAAATTAACTTTCTACATCGGAACATCGGGGCGAAAGGCTAGAGGATTACAAAGGGGGAAAAGAGTGTCAGAATCGTGTAGAATATGCAGAAGGGCATCACTCCAGCAATCCGATAAGCACAAGACAAGCACAAGACCAGGACAGTATGCTACAACGCGGTAGCAGTGAGACGACAAAAGAAGATAAAGGCTGGCAATTTCATCACTTTCTGCAGTCATCTTGCATGACATGCATAGTTTAATCACATTGTTAGTGTGTGTCTTGTGCCTTGTCACTGAAAGATGCCGCGCAGTGCATCAATTCTGCTAATCTGTTTTCTTACCCGTGTGGGACATTTACGCCAAAGACGAAGCAGAAGGCATTCACTGGATCTGTCAGGAAAGCATACCGCATACTTGTTGCAGAAACTGTGTTGCGAATCTTCAAGCACGTCTGAGAAGTGGACGGTGTATGTCTTTTGCGGTACCAATGATTTAAATGACGCCGAATGACCACATTACAGATTGCTACTTTTATCTTCATTTTTTCCACATTTCAGCTCCAAACGGAGCACAGGTCATCAACAAACTTCTTCCAGATCTCCCTCTCTCTTGCCATCAACAATAAAATTTCTACAAAATATTTTCAATATCTTACTAATTATATCGGGGACCCTCGCTGGAGCTGAGATCTTCCTGTGTAAGAAAGAGATCGGAACACACATGGTTACTTACCGAAGTGCGATGACAATGGTCCTATCAATCAATCAATCAATCAATCAAACAACTGTTTCCGAATATTGAGTGAAAAATAAGAACAGGGTTGTGTATTGATGTGTTACAAATACTCTGTGAATAGTTTTACATTCGACTGATTTGCTGCTGAACACTACCTTTTCCTCATTCGACTGATTTACTACTGAATAATATAAATTCTTCCTTCGATTGATTTACTGCTGAACACTACCAGTTCCTTATTCAACTGATTTGCTGCTGAATAATATCAATTCTTCATTCGATTGATTTGCTGCTGAACACTAGCAAATATTCATTCGACTGATGTGTTGCTGAAAACTCATTGGAGCCACACCTTATCACTTATCAGTCAAGAAGAAATAAACGATCTTGTAAGATAAATACATTTTTCAAAAGCTTGCACCGAAATTTTGAATCACGGCTCCAAGAATGGCGTTATCTTATCAAAGAAACTAAAGTTACATATTTCAGTGGACACCGCAAGGTCAGCGGAAAAAAGGGAGGTTTAAGCGCCCATGGAGGCGAACTTTTGAAACAGAGTTCAAAGACATGCATATGACTATGGTTACAGCAGAAAGAAGGACACAAGATCGAATTGAATGACAATTTTTGTTTTTGCCTTGTGTGTTCTTGGGCACGACAAGGACCTGATATTAATAATGTTTATATTATTATGTGATAATCATGGGCGTCCGCAGAAATTTTTCCAGGGAGGGACAAAATAAAAAAACAATTAGTTGGTAGTTTACTTCGCGGAAATGGAGAAGACAAGATTCGCATTTTTTTTTTTTTTTTTCTCCTGATTCCAGAAGCACTTGAGCTTTTCAGCTCTTCGGCTCGGTGCCATGGACATCGTAACCCTTCGGTTCGGTGCCACGAACACCGTAAATCTGGGAAATCTGTGGCTTTTTCTGCCATCCCACGGAATTGAACCCGTACACACAGAGGGATAGTCAACCGAAGTCCAACGCGCTACGAACACGCTGGGCAGACGGGCTCACAAGATTCGCATAAAACTGTTTTATTAGAAATCTAATTTTCAGTGGCGGCATCCCCCTCCCCATCATCCTCCTACCTTAACGTATATACGCCCATGGTGATGATATCTATACATATGTATATGTAATATATCTATCAACTAATATTTGTGGGACGTACAAGACTGAGAGATGCGGCCACATACTTGAGAGATAGGGGCGATAACTCGCAGCACGCATTCTTTTAATTGGATCTCAGTGAAGCAGAAACATTGATAATTAACAAGCTGTTACAAAACTGGAATGCAGGCTCAGATATGTGAATATAGAGAATATTGAGGAATATATTATACGCACACACAAAAACAAGCAACGAAATAAAAAAAAGGTTTGGAATAAGTAGGAATGAAAACATGAATATTGTTAGCTATGTGAAAAATACAGGGTGTTCAACTTAAAAGCAGCCCCAGTGATTAAAAAAAATGTGCCAGGTACGCATTGCATCTCGTCTATTTACTATTTAAACGGGTTCTGACTAGCTTGTGCTACGTCACATTTGTTCATCGCCCCTTCCCGCACTACAATTACACACCATCACACAACCTTGACCTATAACTACGTCATAACTGAACCTTCTCATTTCTATACCATATATGCCAGATTAGCTCCATTCACAGGCTGCTTTTAAGTTGAACACCCTGTATAATAAAGTGTCTCATAGCTGTTTCAGACCTTAGGGTCGCCCGAGAGGTTACAGGGACCCAAATTTGGGGTGTACAGAATAGAACCACTGTTACCTGCCACGCATGTCGTAAGAGGCGATTAAGGGGGTTTGGCTGAAATAAGATGTACATGTCCTAAACATGAGTGTACGTGTAGAAGTCTATGCGTTTAGGGGCCTAACAAACAAATGTGCAACGTATACACGTTCTTGGCAAAGATCAAACATATCACAAAGAGTGATTAAAATTGGTGGTAAAGAATGAACGCAAAGAAGAAGAGTTAGCTATGTGAAAAATATAATAAAGTATCCCATAACTGATTCAGACCTTAGGGTATGAGGTGTCTGTCACTTCCCATTTCTGGTCCCTAATATGCAGGAGGTAGAAGGGCCAATTTCTTTCCTCGCGTGTGGAACGTCGATTGTGGGATTGAATTCACAATCCACTTGTGTCTGAGTCGACAGGCGAACTGTTATCCATTATGCTAATTAATCCCACTAGTATCTCACTACTACTATATATTTCCTCATTTCAACACTTTGCTCTATCTATAGTATCTCTTCCCAAACATCACACTCCATAACAGTTGACCATCAGACAGTAGTCTGCACTCAATACTTGCACCTACAGAAACAAATGGAGCACAGAGCACCACCCTTCACAATAGTTGACCATCAGACAGTAGTCTACACTCAATACTTCTTGCGCCCCTACAGAAACAAAAATGGAGCACAGAGCACCACCCTTCACAATAGTTGACCATCAGACAGTAGTCTACACTCAATACTTCTTGCGCCCCTACAGAAACAAAAATGGAGCACAGAGCACCACCCTTCACAATAGTTGACCATCAGACAGTAGTCTGCACTCAATACTTCTTGCACCCCTACAGAAACAAAAATGGAGCACAGAGCACCACCCTTCACAATAGTTGACCATCAGACAGTAGTCTACACTCAATACTTTTCGCCCCTACAGAAACAAAAATGGAGCACAGACACCACCCTCACAATAGTTGACCATCAGACAGTAGTCTACACTCAATACTTCTTGCGCCCCTACAGAAATAAAAATGGAGCACAGAGCACCACCCTTCACAATAGTTGACCATCAGACAGTAGTCTGCACTCAATACTTCTTGCGCCCCTACAGAAATAAAAATGGAGCACAGAGCACCACCCTTCACAATAGTTGACCATCAGACAGTAGTCTACACTCAATACTTCTTGCGCCCCTACAGAAACAAAAATGGAGCACAGAGCACCACCCTTCACAATAGTTGACCATCAGACAGTAGTCTGCACTCAATACTTCTTGCGCCCCTACAGACACAACAAAGGAGCATAGAACACCACCCTCCACAACAGTTGACAATCAGACAATAGAATAGTCTGTAATCAATAATTATTACGCCCCTACATACACAACAATGGTGCACAAAACACCACAACAGTTGACCATCAGACAACAGTCTGCACACAATACTTCGTGTGCCTTTACAGACACAAAAATGAAGAACCATGCCTACCCCTCCCCCCATGTATATACTATATATTCGCAACACTTTTTTAAAAATTAGCAAAGCTGCTATCTGCAAGCACCTCTCTCCTCAGTCACAAATCCTCGCTTATCTTGATAGGGCGACATTTTCTGAATTCAATCCACGGCTCCGGGGATTCATTCGCTTAGGTCTCATTTTAAAAATCCATTTTCATTGTTTTTCCATCATCCTTTTACCTGCAGTTCTGCATTTAAACTAGGTCACGTTGACGTGGCTGGCGAGTTTCAGCCCTTTCTGTACAAACTTTGCAATGCATTCACAACTAATACATAGACCCGGATAACTGGCTGGGAATATTGTTTAAAATTATCAAAAATATGTCAAGTTCGTGTCGCGACCTAGTTTTGCTGAGAGCCCGTATATTGTTGTGAATTCTTGTGTAGCGATTAAAGAAAACAGGGCAAAGTATGGTCATTCAATGTCATAACTTGTCATATGATATTCATATATTGTCAATGGCCCCCCACCCCCGCCCCTGTGTTGCCGAGGCTCGTAAGGCGAGCAAAGAATAGTAACACTGCGATCTACAAAGCATGTCGTAAGAGGCGACTGAGGTAGGGAAGCTAACCTAGTAATTAAAAAGCGTCGCAGAAATAGGATGTGTTGGCCTACTTGTAGGCGCATAACTGACACAACGTACAGTCGCTCCTAGGCTCAGATCACATACACATCACAAAGAGTGGTTAACACGCGGTCAATAGGGAGCGTTTGAAGAAGAAGTCACTGGCCACCAATTGCGAATAAACAAGACGCTGTATGACAGTTAAGAAATCTGCAGAAACAGATAAGGTGGACATTTGGATAAGGTGGAAAACATTTGGATAAGAGGATAAGGGGACATTTGGATGAGGGGGACATTTGGATAAGGTGGACATTTGGATAAGGTGGACATTTGGATAAGGGGGACATTTGGATAAGGTGGACATTTGGATAAGGTGGACATTTGGATAAGGTGGACATTTGGATATAAGGAGGTGACATTTGGATAGCGAAGGGGACATTTGGATAAGGGTTGGACATTTGGATATAGGGGACATTTGGATAAGGGGACATTTGGATAATGAGGGGACATTTGGATAAGGGGGACATTTGGATAAGGGGACATTTGGATAGGGGACATTTGGATAGGGGGACATTTGGATAAGGGGGACATTTGTATACAGGGGACATTTTGATAAGATGGACATTTCGTTAAGGTGGACTTCTTATGTGTGTCTCTATGTTTGAGCGTATAAAAAATAAGGGTTGCTAGCACCGTCGCTTCCAACCAGAGATCTGAATATTTTCTGGTTATGTTACAACTTTTTGGTGGGGCAGATTAGCGTAATGAATAAGCGGTCGCATGGCAACAAGAGGGTTGTGGATTCAATTCCACACTCGTGGTTAAGACCTTTGCAAGGTCGAAGGTCGTGGTTTCGAATCCGGACAGCGCCGTTCTGTTCACGAGTGCAGTTTTTTTCCAGAGACCCAAGGATTGTTGCTGGAGCTACGGAGTTCGTGCTTTGTGCAATACTCTCGGCAGGTGGCATGCCATTTCTGCGGAGATGGACCGAGCCATATGGGGTAAAACCCAATGTAATTAAGTCAACACTTCGGCTTTAAAACCATTTCAATCCAACACTCGACGTTCCACACGCGAGGAAAGGAAATGTACCTCCTACCTCCCGCACACTAGAATCTAGAAATGTGAACATTCCTCTGAAGTAGGCGAAGTACGCTTCCCATGCCGATGCCCCTGAAGCTGAAAGGAACACCTAGTCAAAATGCATGGGAAAGCAAAGGCTTTCACGCAAAAATCAGTCAGAAGCGCCACCGGGCGTCATGGCTAACGCACGAATTCACAGCGGGCAAACAGAGAAGAAGAAGAAATGTGAAATGACTTCATACGATAAGGTATGAAAAGGCTACGGGAAATGTTATTTTGTATACGACCTTTTGACCCTTAAAAAATCGACTGTATAAAATCTATTTCCTAATGATAAGTATTTCTCTTTACTTTTCCAGCTTCGCTTTGTATTCCTAATTGACTTATTTTGTATGACGTCTTGTATTTCATGTAATTTCTAATGATAAGAACTTACTTTGTAGCTTCGCTTTGTATTCCTAATTGATTATATGCACAGAACCATCTTTGTGACTTTGCTTTGTATTTCTAATTTACTATATACACAGAACCATCTTTGTGACTTCGCTTTCTATTCATAATTTACTATATACACAGAACCATCTTTGTGACTTCGCTTTGTATTCCTAATTGACTTATGCACAGAACCATCTTTGTGACTTCGCTTTCTATTCCTAATTTTACTATATGCACAGAACCATCTTTGTGACTTCGCTTTGTATTTCTAATTTACTACATCTTTTTGAATTTTTTCGCGAATTAATTTTGGATTTCTGCATTTTTTATGTGTCCAGTGCACAATAAAAACTATTAAAAATTTGTCTTTATTTCAAAGAGTTGCAATACTTCTTATCGGTAGCATTACTCATCTGCAATCAGTTTGATTGTAGTTTCCATGACAACAACAACAACACCATAGTGGCCTTCATTGCTTTCTAGACGACAGCACAAGTAATTTATTGTACGCTTTCACAAATACACAATAGACAGCTGTTCTCATCTTTACATACAGAGATAATATACTGCTGGCTTTATCTTTACATACAGAGATAATATACTGCTGGCTTTATCTTTACATTCACACGTTTCTACTGGGAATATGCATGCATTCCGTCCTTTGTTTTCTTATCAGTTCCCTTCTACACTGTTTTTTTTGTTGTGAAATATTTTGTAGGGCCATGTTTGTGTTCTTCTTGTAATTTCCTTCATCCAATTTCCATCTCTTTTTAGCAGTGAAACGAGATATTCAAAACTGTTCACATGTCCTATTTCCTCACAGTGAGCTGAGATATTCAAAACTGTTCACATGTCCTATTTCCTCACAGTGAACTGAGATATTCAAAACTGTTCACATGTCCTATTTCCTCACAGTGAGCTGAGATATTCAAAACTGTTCACATGTCCTATTTCCTCACAGTGAGCTGAGATATTCAAAACTGTTCACATGTCCTATTTCCTCACAGTGAACTGAGATATTCAAAACTGTTCACATGTCCTATTTCCTCACAGTGAACCGAGATATTCAAAACTGTTCACATGTCCTATTTCCTCTCCGTTGATAAAAAAAAAAGATAATTATCATGTTTGTTTTATCCGTTGTCCTTATTTTTATTTTTGCCAAACTTTACAAATTATTTTTATAGACAAGTAACATGATGATGATGAGCTGCTTGGTCAGTGTGTGGCCTCCGATAAACATACGGCCGGCGGGAACAGGTAAAAATTCTTGGAAATAAGACCACAACTGTCACGTGATCCTCGCATTCCAGTTTTGTTGTATATAGACTAATTCATAAAAAAAAAAAAAAACACATGTTAAATCACGGTTATATTATGTTATAAGTTCAGTTTAAAGCTAAGGAATATCAGTATTATGAACTTTTTTTTTTTACCAATAAATAACAATGAACGCATAGAATTGAGTAAAATTGCAAATAAAGTGTACAGTGTTCTATCAAACATATACAAAAACCAGCCCCCATCTAACAGGAATTTTCGATTTGTCGGCTAAGCTATTCGGCCTTATGTTACCGAGGGATGCGGTTAGTGTCCATGTCTCGTTCATTGAACTTTCACTAAAACACCATTAGATGTAAAAGCTGGCACAAAGTCACTCGCACAGTAAGTCGCAAACGCCTTCAAATGTCACGTGTCAAGTGGGCGTTCTGGTCTCCTTACCAGACCACAGCAACAATATTATCTCAAAAATATTTTTATCCTAAATAAAAATAGCTACAAATTATGGGAAACTTGCAACAAGACCTAGACACGTCAAGCTAAACATAGACTTTATTACGGAATAGTCAACAAAGCGAAATACCAGCCGCAACATTCAGATAAATTAAGTTCGCTATAAATAGTCATGATTGTCTCCCTTAGAGAGAAGAAAATATCTGCAGGCAATACGGACAGAAACAGGTCTAAAAGCATCAATTTTGTTGACCCGAATGGTTTCAAGCCGATCGACAAATGTCAAGATCTGCTGCGTTTTTGTGTCTGTGTCTAAATTGCGAAGTAAAGTAGAGATTACTAGAGGAGACAATTAAACTTTAAATGCTAGTTCAGAACTAAGTTATATCACAGACGTTTTTCTTTTTCTCATGAATATTCAAGATCTGTCAAGAAAGCAGAAATTATGTATTATTCTGAGCGTGCGGTTCTATAAATATTTCTTCTATTCTAACATAATATGTTAATAACAGTCGCGAATTATGTACGTCTCTGTCTATATAAAGAAGACATAAAAGACAAATTTGATATGGAGGGACATAGTCTATTAATATCAATGTAATATTTCTACTACTATTACTCCTACTACTATTACTTCTCCTACTACTACTACTACTACAACTTACTACTACTTACTACTACTTACCACAATACTACTTCTACTACCACTACTACTTTTAGTACTTCTACTACTAAACTACTATTACTATTATTAATTCGACTTCTACTACTATTACTATCATTACATCTACTTCTACTACTACTACTTTACTATTACTACAACTGCTATTTCAACTACTATTACTACTACTACTTTTACTACTATTACTACATCTACTTCTACTGCTTTTATTATTTCTACTTCTACTATTTTACTACTACTGCTACTATTTCTACTATTACTGCTAGTACTACTTCTACTATTTTACTATTACTACTACTATTTCTACTATTACTGCTAGTACTACTTCTACTATTTTACTACTACTGCTACTATTTCTACTACTGCTGCTAGTACTACTTCTACTATTTTACTACCACTGCTACTACTACTTCTACTATTTTACTACTACTACTACTACTTCTACTACTACTGCTAGTACTATTTCTACTGTTATCATTACCACTACACCACCCCTATCACTACCCCTACCGCTACCCCAACCACTACTACTTCGTTTTCAATACAATGATCTCTACCACTATTAAACATCTATTTAAAAATGAAAATTGTTGCATATCCTTTACATGACATGGTCATCAACCACAGTAAACCAGTTTTCAATTTTCTAAGCCCCACTTATACGTTCAGAAGTTTCTCATTGCTTTCTAAACGGTGAGGTATATTTTTACCAATCGTAAAAAAAAAAAAATTCCTACCAAACTGCCCGTGGCGGAGTTTGAACCAGGTACGCTTGAGTTGTGATCGAGCTCATTACCGCTTACGTTGCAGACGCCTACTAAACCTTCATTGTTCTATAATGAAATAGCGCTGGTCTATTTCCATTGATTCCTATTCTGTGTCGTTTTCTTTAGCTATGTTCATCATGTTCGTAATAGTACGCAAAAGATGACTAACTGAGCAGTAATAATACTCAAAAGATGACTACTACCAGTAACAGTACTCAAAGATGACTAAACTAATCAGTAATAGTATTAAAGATGAAATGACATAACGTACTATAATAGTGAAAATATTAACTTATTAGTAATAGTACTCAAACGATGACAGACTGACCAATGACAGTAATAGTACTCAAACGATGACAGACTGACCAATGACAGTAATAGTACTCAAACGATGAGAGACTGACCAATGACAGTAATAGTACTCAAACGATGACAGACTGACCAATGACAGTAATAGTACTCAAACGATGAGAGACTGACCAATGACCAGTAATAGTACTCAAACGATGAAAGGCTGACCAATGACAGTAATAGTACTCAAACGATGAGTGACTGACCAATGACAGTAATAGTATTCAAACGATGAGAGACTGACCAATGACCAGTAATAGTACTTAAACGATGAGAGACTGACCAATGACAGTAATAGTATTCAAACGATGAGAGACTGACCAATGACAGTAATAGTACTCAAACGATGAGAGACTGACCAATGACCAGTAATAGTACTTAAACGATGAGAGACTGACCAATGACAGTAATAGTATTCAAACGATGAGAGACTGACCAATGACAGTAATAGTACTCAAACGATGAGAGACTGACCAATGACAGTAACAGTACTTATACGTTGACGGTTGATCAGTTTTGAAATGTAAACACAGATACTTTCAACTTATACATAATTGACATATGTCTAAAGGGTCTGAAGGCAAAGGATTGACTTTCTTGCACCTGGTTTCTCTCATATGACTCCTTCCCTGTCGGCATGCCATCTGCAGAGAGTATTGCACAAAGCAAGAACTCCGTAGCTCCTGCAACAATCCTAGGGATCTGACGAAAAAATTGCATATTTGTCTAGGTCCAGATTCGAACACACAAGCTTCAGTACGACAGGCAAATGACTTAACCACTTCACCATTGAGATTCTCAAAAATGTACATATTAAGCAATTGTTAGTCACCCATAGCCATTCAGATGTGTAATTTAGATATGTGTGAAGTAGCATGGGCGTTCCTACGTTAAGTTAGGGAGGTGCACAAGTGCCCTGATTGATAAATGACGTTTTGATTAAAAACAGTTAATTGCTAATCTGACCATTTCCGCATAGTAAACTACTAATTATTTTATAAATTAATGTTTCTCCCCCTGAAAAATGTATGTGTACGCCTATGTGAAGAAGACTTATCGATATGATGGCTACAAATTATTCATTAATTAAATTTAAATTTTGCTACGAAAATGTGCTATGTGAATTTTTGACTGTCTTATGGGGGCCCACATGCATAAATTGACTAAATTACGCCGCTGAATCAGATCTGATGTTTTATAATAAATCTAGAATTTGATATGTATCTAGAGCTAGCTATGGTGGTACTTATGGACAATGTTATTTATTTATCTACTAATATTTACCCCTCACTGAAATGATAGCGGCAATATGTTCTACCAACCACCTACATTCCCACATAATTGTGAATAGAAATAGTCTCATTTGAACAACAGTTGCATACGTTATAAAACTTGATAAAACAGAAATGATGCTAATTCGCCCGGCGCGTACATTAAGTGCTCAATTATTTTAGCTAACTAAAAGTCTATGAACGAAAGATGGATGTGCTGTGCAGAAAGGTGAAAATCAGGGGCGGCTCGTCATTAAGGGCCAGTGGGGCCTGGCCCCACCAATAATCGAAAGTGGGAAACTTTCCGGAATAGACAAATAATAGTAAATACTAAAAAAACGATGATTTTTTTCCCGAAAATTTGTGTCTGGCCCCACCAGGAAAAATGACTACGAACCGCCACTGGTGAAAATATCGCAGCTGTTCAGCATAAATTAGCAACACAACGTACCACTATTTTTGGGACCAAACAACACAAAGCAACAATGAGGGTTCAAAAAGTGGTGTTCACACGCAAACAAATTGAGTGATTGATTGATAGGACTATCATCATTGCACTTCAGTTAGTAACCGTGTGTATTTCTATCTCTTTCTTACATAGGAGGATCTCAGCGGTAGTGTACATACTCCGTAGCACCGGTGAGGGCCCCCTGTGTAATTTAAAAGACGGTAAAAATATTTTGTTTGAAATGTTTTGTAAAAAATATTTCTAATGAATTTTGTCCAGGCAGCGGCTTTCCAGTCTGGTCTTCTCAATTTTGAACTGCCAATGGTTCTTTTACGTGCTCAACAGGAAAAAGGAAAAAAGAGGCGTTAGTGTCAGATCACTTACAATGTAGCTCCGGCGACGAGTTCATGGACAAACTACTACACCGAGTACGGAATACAATTAACTAGTATGAGAATCCAGCCTTACTGTGCTACATCGATATATCTCTCAAACCTTGTATATATAAATTACAGGTCCAGGAAAGTTTGTTTTATTAAACTACATTTAACAGTGAAATGCAAAGGAGTTATTTACCTGGACAGCAATCTCACGTGGAACAAAGAAAATGCGATCCGTAGTCAAGACATCAAACCAACCTTCAAGGGAGGATTATGTGCACAGTTGCATAATCCAGTCAGGAGTTGTCAGAATAATCCGTCGTACATGGTTCACCAGCCTGCCTGACCCCGACTGACTCTTAAAACCTCCTGCACTTAAATTGACCCTTTCAAATCATGTAACCAAAAATTAGCTAACCAATCAGAACACAGTACAGGCTAGGAGAAAGGCATGTCCATTTTTCACCGCTAACTCGCTAACGCTTGCGGTAGCGGTCTGCTATTGGTCGGCTGGACGTTGTGATCAAAGTTGCGTAAATAATACAGCACGCGAGAAGAGGAAACAGAAAGGTCAGAGGTGAGGGTAATGTTAGCCGTGACTTGAGGCCAGGTATTTCCCTCCACACGCTGGTTGCGCAAACTGTTAATGACCTCTTACGCGCAAACAGGTCCCTGTCATTCTTAATATCTAGTATTTCGGTAGCAGGACGTCATCAGAACAAAAATCATACTGACGTTTGTTCTAATCTGTCACAATAATGCGCGCACACAAAGTTCCCATTCTATTTTTGTACTGCCATAATTGTAGCACGCGAGCAGAGAAAAGAGAGAGAGAGAGAGGTTGTCAGTAGAAACATTTAATTGATGTTTATCCTGAGAACGAGATGCTTGTGGGAGGGCAGGTCTGACGTGCTGACCCACTAGCTAGATTGGTCAAAATTGTCATTTTATTTTTAAAAAGGAAAATTCCTCAACTCCCCCTCCTCTTTCCGATAGGGGTTAACAGTTCGGTCATGACCAGCTAAAGGTTAACTATGTTTGGGGAAGGGATGGAAGGTGGGAACGGATATAACATTTGTGTGGAAAAACAAGAAGGAATAAATGTTATATGTATAACTTTAATCTATTGATTCGCCCGTGTGGTCCCGGGGCCCCGTAAGGAAGCAAAGAATAGTACCACTGCGACCTACAAGGCATGTCGTAAGAGGCAACTGAGGTAGGTGCCTAGGGAAGCTACATTAATAAATAAAAAGCGTCGTAGAAATCAGATGTGCTGACCTACTTGTAGTCGCATAATTGGCACAACATACAATCGCTCTTAGGATCAGATCACATACAAATCACACAGAGTGGTTAACAACTGGTCGAAATGGAATGTTCGTAAAGAAGAAGAAGAAGAAGAATACTGTTGAATTGTCGGCAAGTAGTTATTTCTTTGTGTAAAAATGATTGTATTCTTACACGCCCTGATATAACCAAAAATAACTCGCTCTTAGGTAGAACATGCCGTGCCAAGGCATAAAGAGGCTTTAATTTCCTGGATAACAGACACAACAAAAGGAAATGTAAATATTTCAATCAAGATTGTGTAAATATTTCAATCAAGATTGTGTAAATATTTCAATCAAGATTGTGTAAATATTTCAATCAAGATTGTGTAAATATTTCAATCAAGATTGTGTAAATATTTCAATCAAGATTGTGTAAATATTTCAATCAAGATTGTGTAAATATTTCAATCAAGATTGTGTAAATTTTTCAATCAAGATTGTGTAAATATTTCAATCAAGATTGTGTAAATATTTCAATCAAGATTGTGTAAATATTTCAATCAAGATTGTGTAAATCTTTCAATCGAGATTGTGTAAATATTTCAATCAAGATTGTGTAAATATTTCAATCAAGATTGTGTAAATATTTCAATCAAGATTGTGTAAATATTTCAATCAAGATTGTGTAAATATTTCAATCAAGATTGTGTAAATATTTCAATCAAGATTGTGTAAATATTTCAATCAAGATTGTGTAAATATTTCAATCAAGATTGTGTAAATATTTCAATCAAGATTGTGTAAATCTTTCAATCGAGATTGTGTAAATATTTCAATCAAGATTGTGTAAATATTTCAATCAAGACTGTGTAAATATTTCAATCAAGACTGTGTAAATATTTCAATCAAGATTGTGTAAATATTTCAATCAAGATTGTGTCAATATTTCAATCAAGATTGTGTAAATATTTCAATCAACATTATGTAAATATTTCAATCAAGATTGTGTAAATATTTCAATCAAGATTGTGTAAATATTTCAATCAAGATTGTGTAAATATTTCAATCAAGATTGTGTAAATATTTCAATCAAGATTGTGTAAATATTTCAATCAAGATTGTGTAAATATTTCAATCAAGATTGTGTAAATATTTCAATCAAGATTGTGTAAATATTTCAATCAAGATTGTGTAAATATTTCAATCAAGATTGTGTAAATATTTCAATCAAGATTGTGTAAATATTTCAATCAAGATTTTTGTAAATATTTCAATCAAGATTGTGTAAATATTTCAATCAAGATTGTGTAAATATTTCAATCAAGATTGTGTAAATATTTCAATCAAGATTGTGTAAATATTTCAATCAAGATTGTGTAAATATTTCAATCAAGATTGTGTAAATATTTCAATCAAGATTGTGTAAATATTTCAATCAACATTATGTAAATATTTCAATCAAGATTGTGTAAATATTTCAATCAAGATTGTGTAAATATTTCAATCAAGATTGTGTAAATATTTCAATCAAGATTGTGTAAATATTTCAATCAAGATTGTGTAAATATTTCAATCAAGATTGTGTAAATATTTCAATCAAGATTGTGTAAATATTTCAATCAAGATTGTGTAAATATTTCAATCAAGATTGTGTACATATTTCAATCAAGATTGTGTACATATTTCAATCAAGATTGTGTGAATATACTAGTATGTTTACATGTATGTGCCAAGTGTTGTTACTGAGGACATAATTATCAGCATATATGAGATATATCAGGTTGTGTGCCTTTCATCTTGGCAACGACTGGACTGTCTTATTCCTCTCCGCTTCTCGTGTAGCATAGGACCCCAACAGTTGTTCGCCACTTTTCCCGGTCTCTAGTTCATAGTTCATAGTTCATAAGTACGGTTCCAACTTCACTGCAACGAGTCACCCCATAATTGCTCCGTTCCTGTTCCAATGAAAATCACACGAAATGCTAACAACTGTGAAATGTTTCCTGTGTGAACTAATTCTAGAATGAAACAGCCGCGTACCGCCACAAAAAGAAACCTGCTCCGCATAAAATGCATATGGCCGTCGCTAATATAGCAACACAAAACTGTTCATCACCTGAATTGCAATTCTTGTCGAAGGGAACATCAATCACGACAAAATCCAGCTTTCTGCACTCGCAATATACGGCAGATTAAGCTTGTTCGTCATAACCGCTGTCCGTCATTTTCTGAATACACACTAACACACAACAAACGCACGGTTGACACAGCTAAAAGCATTCCATGTAACATTCATAGCTCACAGCGTTGCTCAAGCACTAACTCAGTAGCTCGGCAAACGAAACCGGAAAATACCGACCAAACATGTCGGAAATGCGCTAGCAAAGTCGTGTTCAGATTCAAACAGTTCTGACTCTGAATGGCCCTCCCGCATTCCGCCATTGCTGGCCAGGTTTTTCTAGTTGTCTAGATCTCTAGTTGTTTTCTTTATGGTTTCACAGGATAGTCGTGCATCCTTCAGTTCCTCCTCCTTCGTCACCAGGTCTGGGTTAGGACGTCCTCTTTTCAGTTTTCCTTGCGGGTTCCACTCAAGTGCTTGTCTAGTGACCCTTGACTGTGTGTTATGTAGGATGTGCACGACGGGTTCCACTCAAGTGCTTGTCTAGTGACCCTCGACTGTGTCTTATGTAGGATATGCACGACGGGTTCCACTCAAGTGCTTGTCTAGTGACCATCGACTGTGTCTTATGTAGGATATGCACGACGGGTTCCACTCAAGTGCTTGTCTAGTGACCATCGACTGTGTCTTATGTAGGATATGCACGACGGGTTCCACTCAAGTGCTTGTCTAGTGACCATCGACTGTGTCTTATGTAGGATATGCACGACGGGTTCCACTCAAGTGCTTGTCTAGTGACCATCGACTGTGTCTTATGTAGGATATGCACGACGGGTTCCACTCAAGTGCTTGTCTAGTGACCATCTACTGTGTCTTATGTAGGATATGCACGACAAACCGCCATTATCTCCTCATGTGACATCATGGGTTCTGTCTTGTTCTTATCAACAGGTCGGTGTTTGCAACACTGTCATACCATCTCAGTCTGAGAATCTGCCGAAAAAATTCGTTGTTGACAAAGGTCTGAATTTTATTGGTATTTTTTTTAACTTGATGATTCGCCACGTTTCCGAGACATACATCAACACAGATTTCACAGTTGAGCTGAATATCCTGAGCTTTCCGTAGAGATGACAGTAGATGTCCACACTGTGCACTTACATGCCCACATTTATATCAAAGGCTTGTCGGACTTTCCTAATCCTGGCATTAATGTCCTCATCTGCACATCCTAATTGCCTGATCTTGCTTCCAAGGTAGACAAATTCAAGATCATCTTCTGTACCCGTTCCCTCAATTAATATCGGGTCTTGCTGTATGTTGTTGCTTCGCAGTATTTTTGTCTCATCTTGGTTATTTTAAGACCGACCCGTTGTTCCGTTTCTCTGAGAGCATCCACTTTAAAGCAATTTCCCATTCATCTTATTTTTAATGTGCATTACATATTGTAACAACTGATAAAATCGAGGGTAGACGAGACAGAGGAAGACAGAGAGAAAATGTTGGATAGCCTGACTTCATTACACAGTAGAGCGTCAATATCTGAATTGATAGCAAACACCAAAGATAGAGATTTGTGGAGATACATGATCGACTACGCCAGCCAGCACGGCACCTGATGATGATTCCTTCGTCACATTCCATGAAATTATAAGTAAAATTTCCTATTTTTTTTTCCCTTCTAAATTCCTCTATTTACCTAAACTAATATACTATTTTTCCTTAGCACCCATACCTTTTTATTTCCCTTTTCTCCAGCATCCCATCCTGTTTTGTATCTCCACTAAGCCGTCATCTGTTTTCCTTCTTATATTCCTCTTTAGCTCCTCACTTAATTAGTCTCGGTTGGTCATTCCCCTTGCCCACCTCTTGTCTATATTCTTGGTAACATATGGAAAGCGTTCGTTCTGTTTATTTGTTCACATTCGGTACTGATATCATCTGTTTAGCTTCGCTGGCCTTTCCCTACAACCCGATAAGTTAAAGACTTGCCTCATCTGCCGTGGTGTATATACTACTTGATTTACTTTCTTACCGTTGTGAATATACCTGCTAGTTACCTGGTTGATAGAAAGGATTAACCAGGTGCAAAGGTAGGTGATGTGTCAAATGTGAGGGATTAGATTTAGCCCAAGGTGTACTCAGTATTTTTTTGTTTCATGTAATCACTCTTACCGTTTTCACAACTTTCTAAATGAAATATGAGCCTCATCACAAATAATATATGATATTCATCACTGTACGGCTGAGAAACATGGCAGTTTCTGTGGCTTAGAGGTTAGATGCTGGCCTCTCGTTCTAAAAGTATTCGGCTCACTCCTGCGAAGCCATCAGACGGCGGTCTCTGGCGTAGAGGTTAGATGCTGGCCTCTCGTTCTAAAAGTATTCGGCCACCTCGCGAAGCCATCAGACGCAGTCTCTGGCGTAGAGGTTAGATGCTGGCCTCTCGTTCTAAAGTATTCGGCTCACTCCTCGCTGAAGCCATCAGTACGGCGTCTCTGGCGTAGAGGTTAGATGCTGGCCTCTCGTTCTAAAAGTATTCGGCTCACTCCCTCGCGAAGCCATCAGACGGCGGTCTCTGGCGTAGAGGTTAGATGCTGGCCTCTCGTTCTAAAAGTATTCGGCTCACTCCCTCGCGAAGCCATCAGACGGCGGTCTCTGGCGTAGAGGTTAGATGCTGGCCTCTCGTTCTAAAAGTATTCGGCTCACTCCCTCGCGAAGCCATCAGACGGCGGTCTCTGGCGTAGAGGTTAGATGCTGGCCTCTCGTTCTAAAAGTATTCGGCTCACTCCCTCGCAAAACCATCAGAATATTTTTCCAGAGATCCATGATCTCAGTGTGAATGAAAACGAGTTCTTAGTCATATCGGAGACGGACGATAAAACGTAGGTCCGGGGCACAAGTTGAGCACGTAAAATAACCCTTGGCAGTTCAAAATCGAGAAGAGCAATCCGGAAGCCGCTGCCCGGGAAGATTTATTCACATTTTTTTGTTTTCAAAATATTTCATTATCTTCTAAATTACATCGTATGCCTCATCGGTGCTACGGACTTCGTATGCCTCATCGGTGCTACGGACTGATGCCCATCGGTGCTACGGACTCGTATCCCATCGGTGCTAGGACTTCGTATGCCTCATCGGTGCACGGACTTCGTATGCCTCATCGGTGCTACGGACTTCGATGCCCATCGGTGCTACGGACTCGTATGCCTCATCGGTGCTACGGACTGATGCCTCATCGGTGCTACGACTTCGATGCCTCATCGTGCTACGGACTTCGTATGCCTCATCGGTGCACGGACTTCGTATGCCTCATCGGTGCTAGGACTTCATGCCTCATCGGTGCTACGGACTTCGTATGCCTCATCGGTGCTACGGACTCGTATGCCCATCGGTTCTACGGGGACTTCGTATGCCTCATCGGTTCTACGGACTTCGTATGCCTCATCGGTGCTACGGACTTCGTATGCCTCATCGGTGGTCATGTACTTCGTAGGCCTCATCGGTGGTACGTACTTCGTGCTCTTCCGCTGAGATCTTCCTGTGAAAGAAAGAGATCGGAACCCCCATGGTTACTCATTGAAGTGCAATGATAGTCATATGAGTCAATCAATCAGAAACATGGACACTGAGCAAGCAATTAGGAGAAACGATTTGAGTCAACGATATCGAAATTGATGTCACACTGCACTAGTGACACTGCGCAGGAAACTCCAGGGTCGAGGCCAGTTGCATGAAAACGATCATATTTTGCACACGGGAATGGGGTTAAATTACAATGACCTCTGAAGTCTGAATAATGCTCCTGAATGAGTGAGGGTACTGTGAGAAGAAATGCAAGCTTTCACGCACAAAAACACTCATCGTAGCACCATATAAGGCCCCATGACTAAGCCCGAACTTATATCATGCGAATGAAAAATAATGAAAATATTGAACAATTTCAGAAATTGCATACGAGAAGAACTTTTTCGTGGACATAAGAGAAAACAATAAACAGAACCTGTACATATTAGAAATATAACATGGACAATGAACAAGTATTTGAAAGACATGAATAATGTGTTTATTACTCTATCACTAGTGATGTAAACCTCTACATTCACGAAACAGATAGAAAAGAGATCAGGTACTAGAGCCAAGGGAAGACCAAGAAAAGCTGGATAGACAATATCAAGACCACACTAAATAAACACAGACAGGGGTGGCTCGTCGTTAAGGGCCAGTAGGGCCTGGCCCCACCAATAATCGAAAGGGGGAACTTCCTGGAATAGACAAATAATAGTAAATACTCCAAAAACCATGATTTTCCAGGAAAATTTGTGTCTGGCCCCACCAAGAAAAATTACTACGAGCCGCCACTGAACACAGATATAACACAACACGGGCGACTCAGCTAGCACTGGGACGCAAACTAAAGCCCCCACCAATACGTTTAACGGTAAGAGTGGACAACCAATTTCATCATCCCCCTGGGTAAAGACAACAGACAATACAAATGAGTATTTGGGTGGAGTGAGTATATGGGTACGTAGATGGATGACAAATCCAATGCCAGTCTAGAAGTTTCTTGAACGATGTGAATGTATGTAGTTGTTGGTTGGTGTTTTGCTTTTCTGACCTGTCTTCTCTATTCTGTTGGTGCATTTCTGGATGTCTCACAAAACACTGGATTGTGACAAAATATTGAACGCCAAGTAGATTGGTCTTGTACAACAGGGTTTCATATAGCAGCGGTTATACTAAAAAAAATGGTCTTGAGCATGTCTTTGCAACACTTCTTCTGTTCATCATAGAAACGCTTCTTCTTTCTTCTTTGCGTTCGTTCTTTACGACCAATTTTAATCACTCTTTGTGATATGTTTGATCTTTGCCAAGAACGTTTATGCGTTGCACATTGGTTTGGTAGGCCCCTAAACGCATAAGACTTCTACACGTTTAGGACACATGCATCCGATTTCATCCAAACCTCCTTAGTCGCCTCTTACGACATGCGTGGCAGGTAAAAGTGGTTCTATTCTTTACACCCCAAATTTGGGCCCCGGTAACCACTCGGGCGATAGAAACGCTTATATTGTTTCATGTTAACAAATAATATGACCTGCGAACTACGTAACCTGCCAAGGGTGTCTGTGACTGCCTTAAGATCGCATAGATATTGGCAGACCCACTCTGTCAACTACATACACTACTAAAACCACATAGTATGTCAACACCCCGTGTCAGTGGGAAACATCAACAAATAATATGCCCATCGAACTAAATAACATGCCCAATGTGTACTAAGGAGACTACATCAATATACTAAGGAGACCCACTCTGTCATTAGCTGTGTCTACATATACGTTGTCATGTTAGTTTGTACAAAAGGTTAATGGCTACTTATACTACTTCTTCTTCTTTGCGTTCGTTCTTTATGACCAATTTTAATCACTCTTTGTGATATGTTTGATCTTTGCCAAGAACGTGTATACGCTGCATATTGGTTTGATAGGCCCCTAAACGCATAAACTTCTGCACACTTAGGACACATGCATCCGATTTCAGCCAAACCTCCTTAGTCGCCTCTTACGACATGCGTGGCAGGTAACAGTGGTTCTATTCTTTACACCCCAAATTTGGGCCCCGGTAACCACTCGGGCTACTTATACTACTAAAAACACATAGTATTCTCGACACCATATTTTCAGTATAAAAAATGAAAATCGTGGCATAATCTTTACAGGACGTAGCCATCAACCACAGTAAATGATCTTTCTAGGCACCACTTATACGTTCAGTAGTTTATCATTGCTTTCTGAACGGTGAGGTCTATTTTACCTTTTGTAAAAATCCCACGGAAACAAATTTGCTTCCAAATTTTCCGAGCGTGGGTTTGAACCAGGTACACTTAGGTTTGTGATCGAGCTCACTACCGCTTGTGCTACAGACGCTCACATTATGCGAACTACATAACCTGCCCAGCGTGTATGTGTGACGGCATCAAGATCGTGTAGACACTAAGAGACTCCCCCCCTGTCATGAGCTATGACTACTTACGCTACTAAAAAAACGCATCGTTATGTCGACAGCACATGTCAATCCGAAACACCGAAATAAACAAAAGGTCAACATACATATAACATAAACCGCAATGTTACATTTCCCACCGGCCTTAATAAAAACAGAAAGGTCACACAGCTTCAACACAAATGTTTCCTGTAAGGTCGCTACTTTGAATTGTACAACAACAACAAAAAAAAAAGATAATTCTCCACTATAACAATCTTGTGTTCATGAACCATAGCTAACCTTAGTATGACATTCCAATTCCGTTAGTAATCTACAATCTAATATATGCTACAATGCTATGCTCTGGTTAGCGCTTAGCTTATATAGGACAACTAAATGATTAGTCGATGATACAGTTTGTGTTCTCTAAGGTTACAGATGAATGATTTCATTCAAAGAAGTTCGTTGTTACATGTTACTTGAGATGTTACATGTTACTTGAAGATGAAGCAAGAGAAAATTATGTTTTTTTACAGCGTTTAGTGGCGTGTCTTCCTTTTCTGTTTTTAACTTGTTTGTTATATCGACATTCTACTGGGACCAGATGCTACGTCCCCCTTTAGGAGACGAAGAAGAAGAATTAGCCAGCACACTGGCTTTGCGTCATTAAAAAAAATACCGCTAGCCGATATATCAGCTCAGAAAGACGAAGGGGTTAAGAAACCTTGAATATGATGATGGGTTAGGTGGAAGAAATGATTGAAGACTTTTAGACGAGCTGTGATGCTGCACATACAGACACAAAGCAAGATTCCCATCATCATCATCAAATAGCTTGTCCTGATCATAACTTTGCCACCTCAACAGTCCTTCGGAATTTATCTCTCTCGTAGGCCAGATGTCCCGCTGCTGCAGCCGTCATGTTCAAACCATCAGTTACATCCTGAATCCAATCTTCTCCGTGGTCTTCCTTTTCTTCTCTTTGCCGGTATGCCTTCTTCCATGATGGTCTTCTCCAGCCCTTCGTGTCTTTTTATATGTCAAAAATATTTCAATTTTGTCTTTCTTATTTGTAGCATCAGCCAGTTTTCTTTGATTTTAAGTTATTTCTGGATAGATCTATTTGTTCTCTTCTCTGTCCAAGATATACGGAGGACTCTTCTGTAACACTAATATTTGAAAAGCACATATATGTTTTTCCACTGTCTTGTTAAGTGTTTCACACCCATACGTTGCCACTGGGAATATGTATGCTCTTAGTGTTCTGCACGATCTTTGTTTTCTTATTAGTTCCGTTCCATACACTCACAAATACATACATATACCAAGACTTAAATAGCCACACATACACACACGCACATACACACACACACATGAGCACACACACACACGTACACACATCAGAGTTACACATAATTATTATTAAAATTAATGCTGAAACCAACTGGATGCTTGTTTAATTATAATCTATTGTCCGTATTTAAAAGAAGGTCACTAGGTCACATTTCTAATGCAATGATAAACATGTCTGTCAGCATTTTGATATGTAGGTCATTTACTTCTATATAGACAACAAACATAAATTGTTTATTTTCACAAACGAAGTTAAAACGCTGTGTCAGATTATTCATATATTAGGTCGTTGATTTTCACATTGAGTAATCCTAGTTTTTATTGAACAATAATTGGAATGAACAGACGATGATTTGGAAAAGAACATCATTGGAGAAATCAAGAAAGCACATCTTCTTGTTCTGCTTCGAACGCTCCATATCGAATATTTGTTAACCACTCTCTGTGATTTGTATGTGATCCAAGCCTAACAGTGATTGTACATTGTGCCATTATGCGCCTACAAGTAGGCCAGCACATCCTATTTCTGCAACGTTTTTTATTTACTAGGGTAGCTTCCCAGTGCCGGATTAGGCTAGCGCGGGGCCCGTAGCAAATTTTAGCGCGGGGCCCTAGGTTTTGTATGATAATAAAATAAAACACAACTTTTACAAACAAACTTTTCTTGATTTAATGTGAGCAAATTTAGTGATAATACTAGACAAATCAATTTCTCTAAGTAAATTACTTTCAATGTTCATTAAGGTGAGGTTATTTAGACGATCTTGTCCCATCATGTTCCTTAACTCACTTTTATACACTTTAATGTTGAAAAAGAACGTTCTCCGCTGCAGTTAGTAATCATTAAAAACTAGTAAATTCGTAAGACTATTTCTACATTTGGGAAACACGACTCTAATAAATTTTCCATTATAAGTTTATAAAATTGCAGTTCTAGAACCTCATGCTTTTCGTTGCTAATAGCAGCAGCTACATTAGTTTTAAGGAGTTCAGTGAACTGCATAAGTTCGTCGCCTAGGCTTTCTTCCAAATCCTCTTGGTAAGAGCTGACAATATTTGGAGTTCTTTTCAAGATCTCTTCCTCTGTAATAGATTTTAACTGCCGGAGTATTCCAAATACACCAGTCACTCTATGGTACAGCCTAAATCAATAACTTTTCAAACAAAACAGAACAGTTGTCCTTTAGTTTCTGTATAACACAACCAATCTTTCACGTGAGTTTTGTTTGTTGGTGTATGTGTGTATGTGAAAAACGACTTTCGACAAAATCGTGGATTGTTTGAAGTTGTTTGGCCATTCACCAATATCGTTGGAGTACATTTTACTTTCGTTGTGTTTTTGGCTTGTAGATGATGTTGCTACATTAGAAGCATGTGCTGTGCTTTCTGCCTCTCTTTGGCTTGAAGATGATATGGCTAAATTGGGAGGACTTGTTGTACATTCGATTTCAGTTTGTCTTGTGAAAAATGTGGCTAAATCGTGAAGAGTTGCTGATCTTAATGGTAATATTGGTAATGATGATTCTTCTATAGCACTGCTTTCATCTACTACACAGTAGGACACGTCTTCTGTATTTTCTGCTTCGATTTCGTTGGATTCAGCACCATCACACACGACATTTAAAAATTCAGACAGCTTGCGTGTTTTTATATAACATCTGGTTATTTTTCCATTTTCATCTGTCACATAGGCGCGGGGCCCCTAGAAGCGCGGGGCCCGTAGCATTTGCTACTTCTGCTACTAGGCTAATCCGGCTCTGTAGCTTCCCTAGGAACTATCTCAGTCGCCTCTTACGACATGCCTTGTATGTTGCAGTGTACTATTCTCTGCTCCCTTGTGGCCGCGGCAGCACACGGGCGCAGAAAGTAAGTCAAACTTGCGTCATGCCAAACAAAATCTGGAAAGCAAAACTTAAAATATATAGAAACAATGTCCTGTGACTGTTATTGTACAGTATAGTGGTGAGTGCTGGAAACTGACCCATAACAGCATACACACGTTAGAGACATTCCAAAATAAATGTTGAAGAACATCTTTCAAATGTTTTTGCTAAATACGATAACAAATGAATAGTTTTTAAATGAACACACTATGCGTCATTGTACACTAAGTGTCATCATCATCATTATTATTGAACAAACTGTGCGTCATTGTACACTAAGTGTCATCATCATCATTATTATTGAACACACTGTGCGTTATTGTACACTAAGTGTCATCATCATCATTATTATTGAATACACTGTCCGTCATTGTACACTAAGTGTCATCATCAGGGGCGGCTCGCCATTGAGGGCCTGTGGGACCCGGCCCCATCAATAATGGAAAGGGAGAAAAACTTCTCGGAATAAACAAATAATAGTAAATACTTCAAACACCATGATTTTTCAGAAAATCTGTGTCTGGCCCCACCAAGAAAACTGACCACGAGCCGCCACTGGTCATCATCAACATTATTGGCCTCTTTGTTTCAGGAGACAATATGTTTGACGTCAGGTAGTTTGTTCTTTTGCTGAATCACAACCTCTAGTGTGGCTGCAATTACCTATTCTGAAGTGACAATCCTTGTTACAGTTGCTGTAGGTGAAACTGGAGACTGGAGCTGATACATAGGATGGTCTCTCTGCCCTCTGCGCTCTCGTTTGGCTCCATATATGATGGATTTTCTTTTCTTTTTGTGCCACCCTTCAAGTAGACACCATCACTAAAATACGTTATAGTGGATTTTAACATTGATAAATCTAGAGACTGTTAACTGTTTCCCTCTTGATGTTTCCTTCCCACTTATATTTATACAGGGTGTTCAACTTAAAAGCAGCCCCAGTGATATATAGAAATTTGCCAGGTATGCATTGCATCTCGTATATTTACTATTTAAACCGGTTCTGACTAGCTTGTCCTACGTCACATTTGTTCATCGCCCCTTCCTGCACTACAATTACACACCATCACACAACCTTGACCTATACTAAGTCATAACTGAACCGTCTTATTTCCATACATATATGCCAGTCAAACATATCACAAAGAGTGATTACAATTGGTCGTAAAGAACGAACGCAAAGAAGAAGAAGAAGCTCTATTCACAGGATGCTTTTAAGTTGAACACCCTGTATAAGCCTTGCTAACTTGTTCCTCTAGTAAAGCTTCAACAATGTAAAATCATATCTCAATTATATAATATCGCCCATGTATTACTGGGTCCCTCAAGGGGAGCAAAGAATAGTAATACTGCGAGCTACAAAGCATGTCGTAAGAGGTGAGTGAGGTAGGGGCCTAGGAAGCTCCCCTAGTAAATAAAAAGCGGTGCAGAAATCGATTGTGCTAGTCTACGTGTAGGCGCATAACTGACACAACGTACAATAACTCTTAGGCTCAGATCACATACGAATAACAAAGAGTGGTTAACAAGTGGTCGATATGGAGCTTTCGAAGAAAAATAATTTAGTTTCCATAATTTATAATATGTGCAATATAATATAGTTTATCTCAGAGATAACAGAGGAGGCGAAAACACTATTTACACAAAATAAATCTCTTCTTATCCTGAAGCTACGAGGCAAAACACGATTAGAGAAAAGTAAAAATTGCGCTTTCTAATATCTTCATAATATTGTTTCAATAGTGTCATTCCAACACATAAGTGGGATAAATTAAAGTCTCTTGCCTGAAGCTGTCTCCAAGCGTGTGTAGATCATTAGTTACTGATCATCAAATTACTCGACAGGACACTTGATGATGCTGTCCAAGAGAAACACTTAGTTCTGCTAGTTATACTCTCTATCTAGTTTACCATGACTTCTAGTGTATAATTATCATCATCAAGTGCCACATATATTTGCAATCATTAATCTCAACAATTATGTCCGCAGCTTTGTCGTATTAATGGTTTAGGCCGTACATTACCTTTCTCAAACCTTATAGCAGCAGTTCCAAGTGCTAGAATATTACGTGAAACAGGAACGTTGCAAGGCTGGGACAGGTAAGGTCAGAGGTTACATCGGCTAAAGGGCGTTGAGAGGTCAACGTTGCTTTCACATTTTATCTGGGAATCTCTGTTTCTTATTTATTCGTTCTTTCCCTCCTAATTATGTCCTCATTCCTTCCTACTTACATTTTCTATCTTTTTTTCCGTTCTAGTTACATTATCTTTTCTCTTCTGATATGAACGTAGATGAAGGGAATAATATATGAACGTAGATGAAGGGAATAATATATGAACGTAGATTAAGGGAATAATATATGAACGTAGATGATTACTATATGGACGTAGATGAAGAGAATAATATATGAACAGAATAATATATGAATGGAATAATATATGGACGTAGCTGAAGGGAACGACAAATGGACGTAGCTGAAGGGAACGACAAATGGACGTAGATGAAGGGAACGACAAATGGACGTAGATGAAGGGAGCGACAAATGGACGTAGATGAAGGGAGCGACAAATGGACGTAGATGAAGGGAGCGACAAATGGACGTAGATGAAGGGAACGACATATGGACGTAGATGAAGGGAATAATATATGGACGTAACTGAAGGGAATGACATATGGACGTAGATGAAGGGAATAATATATGGACGTAGATGAGAATACTAAGAATATTCTAAAAGGTGTGGATCTCTGTGGCTAAATGCCGTTGCCTTGTGTTCTGTAGATTGTGAGTTCAAATACGGACTCGCCGTTCTGTTCACGGATGCATTTTTCTCTTTCTCCAGATACCTCTAGGATTGTTACCAAAGCTACATAATTTGTGCTTTGTGCAATATTCTCGGCAGGTGGGGTGTCATTTCTGCGGAGAGGGACCGAGCCATATGGGGTAAACACCGGTGCAATGAAGTAAATCCTTCGGCTTTAGACTCATTAAACCTGCTGCATTGTAGGTTTGGCTGGGGACAGAAAAAGGCTAACGGAGAGCGAACCCAGTAAACGCTGGTTGAAACCGAACATACCACCGAAGGATAAGCACCTGAACTCCAATAGGTACTGAAGGTTGTGCATGTACACCCGTTCTTTGTGTTAGGCTGTTTATATATCACAATCAATCAATCAATCAAGTGCCATGCCTGATCATGTCTCTCCACAACTCTCTTTGCTTGGTGCATGTAATCAGTTCTGACGTCGATATTTTGTCGAACCATGATGTCAGGCCATCCAACATCTTCTCCCTCTGTCTTCCACGATCTCTCCTTCCCTGAATTTTACCTGTAGTCACCAAATGTTCTAAACCTTCTCTTCGCATTATATGTTCGAAGAACCTTAATTGTCGGATTCTTATTCTTTCGATAAGGTTTCTTTGTGTGCAGACCTGATTTAAAACTTAGTGAAACACGTACAAACAAAGTACTATAGTTTTACAAAATACAGAAACAGTGACGATAAACACTTTACGTTTTACTGACGATTTACTGCAGTCTTCCCCCTATTTTGATTTAAAACTTACACGTTTGTTTTCTTTGCTGTCCATGGAATTCTCAATATTCTTCTGTAAAACCACATCTCTGTGGCTTCCAATGATCGTATTGATTGTTTGTTCAGTGTCCATGATTCGCTGCCATACATAAGAATTGGTTCAATATAGCATTGGAGTACTCGTTTTCGCAGTGTCATTTTTAGTGAGTTCACGCATAGTGTGTTCTTCATTTTCATAAAAGCTGCTTTCGTTTGAGCTATTCTACTCCTAATCTCTGTTATACATCTTCCATCTGATGTTAGGAATGTTCCTAGATACTTGAATCGATAGACTTGTTTCAGTGTTGTGTTATTTATTTTGATATTGCATGTCAATAAATGTATATCACAATAGAATGATAAAAACGGCATTAAGAACGACCGCGAGAAAGAGAGAGAGACCCATTAGACTAAGAGTATGCATATTTTCAAAGGCGGCAGTGTATGGATGGAAAACAGGGCATTTAGCAATGCAATAGAGTATATGTGCTTTTGACTATAAGTGTTTCAGAATATGCCTCCTTCTTCTTCTTCTTTGCGTTCATTCTTTTCGACTAATTTTAATCACTCTTTGTGATATGTTTGATCTTTGCCAAGAACGTTTGTACGTTGCACATTGGTTTGGTAGGCCCCTAAACACATAGACTTCTACACGTTTAGGACATGTGCATCCGATTTAAGCCAAACCTTCTTAGTCGCCTCTTACGACATGCGTAGCAGGTAACAGTGGTTCTATTTTTACACCATAAATTTGAGCCCCGTAACCACTCTGGCATAGTCCTTCTTACATCATGGAAAATAACTAGAAATCAAAGAAAACTTGCTTATGCTACAATTAAGGAGAAAACTTGCCTATGCTACATTTAAGGAGAAAACTTACTTATGCTACAATTAAGAAGAAAACTAAAAGGTTGGGTTTTAAAGCCGAAGGATTGACTTCATTGCACCGGGTTACCCCATATGGCTCGGTCCCTCTCCGCAGAAATGGCACGCCACCTGCTGAACGTATTGCACAAAGCACGAACTCCGTAGCTCCAGCAACAATCCTAGGGTCTCTGGAAAAAACTGTACTCGTGAACAGAACGGCGCGGTCCGGACTCGAACCCCCGACCTTCGACTCACAAGGCAAAGGGCTTAACCCCTTAGCCACAGAGGACTGTTTATGATTAGTTCAATCCACGGTAAGGCTATGGATTTTTTTCTGTCGGGGGCATACAAGAAAATTCCTAACCTGAACAGTTCCGCGGCGACAGCACGAGCCATTAAATTCCTCAGACTCTCGATCGGAGCACACATGGTTACTCACCGAAGTGCAATGATGATGGTCTTATAATCAATCAATCAATCAATCAATCAATCATCCACCCTGTCATACACCACCCTAAAAAACGGTACTGCAGGCAATAACGACATTTGTTTTTCTATGATTAGTTGTAACAAACAGGTTAAACAAATATATCTTCTGGGTATTACATCGTCTGAAATGTTTACGAACATGAACAAAAAAATCACTTTCTTGGGGTAAAGGTTTGCAATTTTGTTTCCATTTTAAAGCAAATAACATTCCAGGTATAGTTAGATCAGCGGAAACAATAAGGAAGCTAGAAATAGTGTGGACATAACCTGGATGCCCGGTGGATGAACTGCTGGTCACGGAGTACTGACCTTAGCCTGGCTCAAGTAAAGGGGAATAATTGATGATCGGGTGCGATGTTGGTAAACCGGAAAGTAGCTCAAAGGGAAGGTGTCATGGAAAGGTTGCCATGACAGCGCTACAAGAACTTATTTATGTATGTGATTGTGTGATAGTCAGCATCATCAAGTCACGGCCTTCTTTATAAGAGAAGGCCGTGATCAAGTGCCATACCAGCTGGCGTATGTGATCGCCGATCTCCACAAACTTCTGTCCTGAGTATAAATTTGAGCAAGAACTGTTTGATCGAATCTGACTTGATTTATTTGTGTTCTGTTGTCGACGCTGTTTGAAAAAGACACGACTAAGTAAGGAGCTGGCTGTTCTCTGAAAAACGCTCGTCTGCAGGGCGTAGGAATAAAAGGCATGTGGTTCGAATCCTGTGTTCGGTAAATTCTTTTTTCAAGAGAACCTTAATACACGTTTACTGTCTGTTTATTTACCATATCCATTGGCTTTGGTGGTGCTTCTTCTGGGGTTCTTAAAACTCATTCTTCTCTGAGTATAAGTTGGGATTTTTACATTTTTCCATGCCGTGAAGTTAGGCTGTTCATAACTATTATCCCTGACTCGTTTCCGTGCCGTGAAGTTAGGCTGTTCATAACTATTATCTCTGTCTCGTTTTCCGTGCCGTGAAGTTAGGCTGTTCATAACTATTATCCCTGTCTCGTTTTCCGTGCCGTGAAGTTAGGCTGTTCATAACTATTACCTCCTGTCTCGTTTTCCGTGCAGTGAAGTTAGGCTGTTCATAACTATTATCCCTGTCTCGTTTTCCGTGCAGTGAAGTTAGGCTGTTCATAACTATTACCACTGTCTCGTTTTCCTTGCAGTGAAGTTAGGCTGTTCATAACTATTATCCCTGTCTCGTTTTCCGTGCAGTGAAGTTAGGCTGTTCATAACCATTATCTCTGTCTCGTTTTCCGTGCAGTGAAGTTAGGCTGTTCATAACTATTGTCCCTGTCTCGTTTTCCGTGCGTAAGTTAGGCTGTTCATAACTATTACCACTGTCTCGTTTTCCGTGCAGTGAAGTTAGGCTGTTCATAACTATTATCCCTGTCTCGTTTTCCGTGCAGTGAAGTTAGGCTGTTCATAACTATTACCACTGTCTCGTTTTCCTTCAGTGTAGCTGCGTAAATTACCACTGTCTCGTTTTCCCCAAAAGGTTTCCTGTTGTCAACAATGTTCTCTATTTCCGTGCGAGGAAGGAACATATGTTCTAATATTGCGAATGAAAGGAAGGAACATATGTTCCATTCAAGCTAACGAGAAGGAACATATGTTCTACTTTTCCGAACAAGAGGAACATATGTTCCATATTTCAAGCGAAGGAACATATGTTCTGATTGAAAGAACTATGTTCTGATTTTGTTTTTTTTAATTGACAGGGCCATATGTGGAACCCTGTACAATTATGTTAATTCTTATCCTTCAGAACCCAATTTTTTTCCCAATTACAGGAAACTGAATACAATATTTACAAATCGGGGATTGATCCTCACCTTTTTCGATCGTAAAATCAAATCAACTTGACTAGGCTTAACAATAATAGTGTAATAAAATATCGAATTAATTTCTGCTATTAATTATTCAGTGGGACGGACTAGCGTAAACGTTCGTCTATTTACTCAGACACAAGAGGGTTGTGGGTTTAATTCCACACTCGACAGTCCCCAAACGAGAAAAGGGATTTGCCTTTCTACCTCCTGTAAACTAAAATCTAGAAATATGAAATGACATTATCTTCATACGTTAGAGTCTGAAGAGACTACGAGAAATTGTATTAATTATTATTTATTCACGGTAAGAAGGTCGATGGGAAGTTTTTTTTTGAACAATATTGTATGACATACAACATTGCCGTCCCGGAGTGTTACGGTAATTGCTGCACAAAAAAGACACACCATTGACTTCGTAATTTGTTTAAAACTTAGGACATATTTATATTACAATGTATACCGAATCATACTGTATACTAGCTTTGCGTCATCTCAACAAATACTGGGAGCCGATATATCGGGTCGGAACGAGCAAGGTGTTAAAAAAGAATTTGTCGGTTCTCTTGAAGGAAACCAGTCTTCATCGGGTTTTGGACCCACACAATCATGACTTCAGAGTTCAATAATTTAATTTTTGATTTCAAAGAGTCAACAGTTCGAAGGCGTATCCACGTCATCTTTATTCTTAAACCATTATTTCTAAATAAAACACGATACTTGAAACGTGTGAAATAATTCAAATATAAACTGTTAGCAGAATGTAGAAGTTTCCATCGATATCTCACCTGTCATTGTTCGATCAGCGCAAGAAGTTACTCACGTGTCGCTGATGTCAGTCACTCCAAATAAGTATCAGCTGACACAGCAATTTCCACGACTTTCTTTGTGTTAGCTAACGCTGACGTCGGACATTTATATTGTATCAATAACCTGTTTTGTTGATCATATATACATTCTCACGCCACGCCCTCTCATCGGGTATTCCTAGTTGTGTTGCCATTGTCTATTGTAATGGTAAGAACATTATCTAAAAATACACTTTGTGTAAACAAGAACTTATAAATAAATGTTACAGATCTTTTCCTAGGTTGCCTTACGACGTCAGGATACAAAGAGATTTATAGAACGGGCTCTTATGTGCCCTTCGTACAGAGTGTCATTCACTGCCACTGTTATTTCTGTGGTCCACCCTTTGCTAGGTTGGCGATCTTTCTGTATTGTATTCTTCTTCTTGCGTTCGCTCGCTTTGAATTCAAGCGTAGTCAGGGCGCCTGGTATGGCGCCTCTGACTGAATTTTGCGTGAAGGCTTGCTTTCCATGTTATCAGTGTCCTTCGCCACACAGGCGTGCTGTCGACTTCAGATGTATTCGTTATATTTAGCGTTGAGGTGGCAGTCTGTGGGTAATCTGGCTATTTTGCGCCACCATTAAATTTGTTGCTTCTTGGTGAAGTTTAGTACTGATGTTGTACCAACTTTTCTCTGATTTCTTCATTCATAAACTAGTCTTTTCTTGATACTCCAATTATTCAACGTAGACATTTCATCTCTGTCGAGACTAGTTTTCTTGTGCCGTTTGATGTCAACGTTCAGGTTTGGCGAAAGATCGTGTTGCAAAACCGTTCTTTCAGTCTAAAGACAATGGACTAACCTCACTGCACCAGGTTTTACCCCATATTGCTCAGACTCTTATCGGCAGAAATGGCACGCCACATGCCCAGGGTATTGCACAAAGCCTTGAACTGCTTAGCTCCGATAACAATCCTAGGGATAACTGGAGAAAACTGCACTCGTGAACAGAACGGCGCGGTTCGGATTAGAACCTACGATCTTCGGTCCTCAAGGCGAAGGCATAACTACACATACTGTACATAGTGTGACGTGTTTACATTTTAAAGTTAGTGGCAAACACGTTACAGATCACATATAGTAAATCTATTGCTCTGTAAGAACGATTTGTCGGATATTGTTGGTGACTATACATACTCAACGTCTCATACCGATGTAATGTTGCAGCACTTTTGATTACGGTGTTATGCTAACATGCTCAGTATGTTCTCTCCGTCTTCTTTGTTCGCATTCATTTGTGCGTGTTATGAAATGAATGACAGACAGACCTGTGGATAAGAACAGGACAAGAATCCATGTATGCCCAGTTCAAGAGAAAATGGCGGTAGGTCGGGCATACACTACGGACGACGCAGTCGAGTGTCCTTAGACAAGCAATTGAGTGGAACCCACAAGGAAAACGGAACGCTCTAAACAGACTTGGAGACGAAGCCTTTTTGAGGAACTGAAGGGTGCTCGACTATTCTGGGAAGCCATAAAGAAAACAGCCAGAGACCGGGAAAAGTGGTGAACAACTGTTGAGAACCTATGCTCCTCGAAGAGAGGAATAAGTAATAAATACAATGAACGACATAAACATGAAGATTGATATATTTGACAACTTAGAATGCAGGAGTTTGTCCTGCCTGGTATCACGTTCAAACCATATCTGGTAAGCGACCATAACCCAATCGTTTCAACAAGCAAAGGGAAACCACTGAACATAAACAGTCAAGAAATCATGACAATCACAAACGAGGAAACGTTAAAGACTGATTGCGAGGTCTCCAGAGCAAGCCGATTTATTTCGAAATCTGAGGAATAGAACGATGCCGGAGCAACTACAAGTCATGGTGAAGATGGCCACAAGTCTCACTGTGTTACTGCGACAAGTTCTGAAATTGAGCGAAGAACAAAAAGTAAGAATATGCAATTGGATACCATCATCATAATCAAGTAGTTTGTCCCTTCCAGAATTTGGCTCTCATGACAGCAGTCCTGAAAAACTCTCTATTCTGTGCAAGTTGCCAGCAGCAGCCATTCTCAGATCGTCAATGATATCTTGTATGCATCCTCTTCTAGGTCTTCCTCACATTCTTCTTCCAGGCATCAGTATCAGATCTAGAGGGAAAATTATTACTGTTCATATTAACAGATATAGTTCTTCTACTTCAGCAATCTCTGGTCATGTGCCTAATTTACTGTGGACCACAACCTCGACAGTCAACTTCAGATCTGTCAGGTTTCCCCAAAGATTTAGTTTCCAGGTTAACTGGGTCTGACATATGTTGCTTCTCAGCTCACACACGAGATGAGTCTTGCAGGAAATGCGAATGTGTCTGTTCCATCTGCCCAGTGCTTTTGACTTATTCTGTCTATGTAAGTTTTTCGCGTGAGCAGGCAAAATATAATAACCTGGTCTGTTCTGTTGAAATCTTTGAGAAAGTCTTTTCCATAATTGTATCCTGGGTTTGTCTTCCAGACCCCTGCATGTTTTCTCTGTATGAGGGTTTTGATCTCTCTTTTTTTCTTCCCGATCCAGAAGCACTTGAGCTTTCAGTTCTTTAGCTCGGTGTCATGGACATCATAACCCTTCAGTCCGATGCCATGAACACCATAAATCTAGAGAACCTGTGACTTTTCTGCCAGCCGCGGAATTGCCCTGCAATCACAGAGGGCTTATCACCCATCGTCCAACGCGCTACGAACACGCTGGGCAGGCAGGTTTTGACCTCTTGAAAAGACAATGGTTGGGAGATTTGTTCTTTGGCACTGCCTTCCTTAGCCAAGACAGCACTCTCATTGCCTGCAATGCCACAGTGAGATGGAATCCCCTCCAACTGAATTTCTGCCTTTCTTTACAGCTGAGCAAGTTCTCTTTCTAGGTCCTGTACTGTGGTGTCAGCGGATTTAACCTCCAGAACTTGTATAGCTGATAGTAAGTCTGTAAGAAAGACCATCTTGTCTACAAGTGCTTGCAGCTTATTTATGTGCTGCCATCAGGAGGGCTGAGAGCTTTACTTTGTAGTTGGAATATATTCGTCCAGTGGGGGCGCCAGACATAGTAGTCGCATCTGTGTGCTAAATGTCAACCCCGGCTCCATCATTCATGGTTGCCTCCATTGCTGATCCATCTGTGTAAATTCTTGTTCAGTTTTCTATAAACATGCAATAAAGATGTTCCAATGTAATTGCTTTCTTCACTAGATTAGAATCGGCATCTATGCATGACAATGGAGGTTGAGAAATTTAGTGTTACTCAGAAATCTGGTTCTTAGTGGCCAAAAAGTAATTCTTCTGGTATGGAGTTATGATTTAGTAATTCCAAGTATGACTTTCCTATTTTCTTTGCTTTGTGGTTTAGACTTTTTGATGAGATGATTGATGAGATGATTGATGAGATGACTGATTTGAGCATCGCCCATGTATTGCTGGGGCTACAAGGGAGTAAAGAATAGTAACCTGCAACCTACAAGCATGTCGTAAGAGGTAATGAGGTAGAGGCCTAGGGAAGCTAACATAGTAAATAAAAAGCATCTCAGAAATCAGATGTGCTGACCTACTTGTAAGCGCATAAGTGGCACAATGTAAAATCGCTCTTAGGCTCAGATCACATACAAATCACAAAGAGTGGTCAATATGAAGCATTTGTAGAAGATTTGGGCATTGAGAATTTTGGCTGACAACATAGATCTCAATTCACTGAACTTTCTCCTCTGCTCCATTTCTATTTTTCTCACACAGATGTATGCTGAACGGACCGATCCTACGCAGCAACCATCTAGGTGTCATAGTCAATATCAAATACTTTTAGTGTAATTTTGAGTGTGCCCTTAATGAGCTTCGTTTCAGCACCCTGGTAATGTTTTTCTGTCTGTAACTAATTAGGTAAAGGGGTCACAGATAGAGATGATAACACACTGCACTAATGATCAGATGCCATGAAACCTGCTGCCTTGCAGGTCAGCAGGGGACATCCCAAGGCATGACGGAGAGCAAACCCAGTAAACGCTGACTGAAACCAGACACACGCGAAGGATAGGCACCAGAGTTCCAAATGGCGCTAAAGATGTAACAAAGCACACCCATGCTAAGGCTGCATGAATCAGATTTTCACATGAATAACACAAGTTTAGAATAGCAAAATTTATGGGGAAATCTGGTACATCAGTCTAAGCGGTGATTGCACGCACGTGAGAGATGCCATGAAAATTCAGAGGTTCGAGGCTAGCTTGGTTCACCTCAGTGTGCACATGATATGCGAGTGGATTACAGAAGTCTCTGATCCTTTACTTGCTAACTTAAATTACAAGCACCTCTGAAGACAGAGTAAGGCTCACCTGATTGATGATGGACAATGGTGATCTCTCATATTCTAGGGTGTCACTCTTGACACTACTCTCCCCTCTGTTCCAGCCTTATGACATTGGATTCTGTATGTGTCTGCTTCCAGGACGCATATTAACCAAGTAGGGCTCAGTCTTTTCGGTCTTACAGGGGTCGAGTAACCCCTACAATTGAGTTACTTGAAGTATGTTCTAGTGTCATGTATACTTGCATTTTCTACTAATTCTCTCAGTACACAATCATCTGGTATAAATATATTGGAATGTGATACTGTTGACCACTAGGTTACACACCGGAGAACGTACACACCAGTATCAGTGTCATTGCCCGCCTGCCCAGCGTGTTCGTAGCGCGTTGGATTGCGGGTGACTAGCCCTGTGTGTGCGGGTCCAATTCCGCGGGCTGGCAGAAAAGCCACAGGTTCCCAAGATTCATGGTGCTCGTGGCACGAGCGAAGCTCAAGTGCTTCTGGATCGGAAAAAAAAAATCAGTTTCATTATCTCCCCACCTCATCCTACCCTTCTAACATGTGTGGTCTTTGTTTCCACCTACATACACAATAACTTATGTAACCTTCCCAGATCCTTTCTGATTGACCAGCCCACCGGAAACTCACCCACCTTACTATTTCCTGCCCATTCTATTACTCCATTCGTTACTTGCCCCGCCGAGTGGTTACCGGGCCCAAATTTAGGGTGTAAAGAATAGAACCACTGTTACCAGCCATGCATGTCGTAAGAGGCGACTAAGGAGGTTTGGCTGAAATCGGATGCACATGTCCTAAGCGTGTAGAAGTTTATGCGTTTAGGGGCCTACCAAACCAATGTCCAACGTATACATGTTCTTGGCAAAGATCAAACATATCACAAAGAGTGATTAAAATTGGTCGTAAAGAACAAACGCAAAGAAGAAGTTACTTGCCCCGAGACAACACGATGATTGGAAAACAGTTGTATGCTAGTATCCTTCTCTTTACATACTTACTTAGAATTATGTTTTAGTTTATTAAGTATTCTTTGTCATTTGTTCTTGATAAAGGTCTATGACCAACGCAAGTGTTGTTCATTTTCATATTTAATCATTAATTTTTAATTACTTATGTATTACTGTATATACCTCTCTTTGTTCAATCGCCCTGATAAGGAAAGCAAACTTTCACCCAAAAATCAGCCCGAAGTGCCATTACTATGCCTGAGTTCATAGCAGGAAAACAAAAAATTCAGTATATTCAGTATAGCAATTAAAAAACCAAATCATTTTGTAAA
Source organism: Arion vulgaris (assembly GCA_020796225.1). Taxonomy (NCBI): domain Eukaryota; kingdom Metazoa; phylum Mollusca; class Gastropoda; order Stylommatophora; family Arionidae; genus Arion; species Arion vulgaris. The sequence continues at coordinate 10,675,509 of CM036759.1, read as the reverse complement.
AAATTACTACATAAATACAATTTATTGATAAACAAACAGCTGTTCAACACCAAATAATCTCAAAAATGATTATATAAAATTAACAAAATGTTATGCAAGAAAACCATATGTATACACATATAAGTTTCAAAATAAAAAAAAATCACATAGGATATGTCATAAGGGCGTGGAGTAGGAGACATAATACCGGGTCTTAACATTTAATTGATTGATATGACCATTGTCATTGTACTTCGGTGAGTAACCATGTCTGCTCCAATCTCTTTCTCACAACAGGAAGATCTCACCGGCAGTGCACAAACTCCATAGCACCGGAGAGGGTCCCGGTTTTGATTAAGAAGGTCAAAATATTTTTTAGATTTAAATCTTTATAATGAATTTTTGCCCAGGCAGCGACTTTCCTGAACGTTCTTCTCCATTTTGAACTGGCAATGATTCCGTTACGTACTCAACTTAGCATTTAAAGGGCGAGTATGTATTTGCCTTCTGGACTTAATTTCTTTTTCGCCTTCCACCATCTGTAAAAACACAGATATGAATGTTTAATTTATTGTGTTTCCTGTCTACCCTCACTGTATTCTATATAGGGACAATAATTGCTTTGTCAATCTGGTACATCTTGTGTCTCCAAAGCTATATTTAATATTCTGATCAATCAGGATACTGCTGTTATCTTACATGCAAGAAGCACTTCCGTAGCAATACCATCTATACCTGCTGCCTGGTTATTTTTTCTTTGTTGCAGAGCCATTTTGACTTCAGATTCCAGTATCTTTGGTCCATATTTATTGTTATCTGCTTCTCCTTTTCGAATCCAGTTTTGCCTCACAGCGTCAGAATAAGCAAAGATTTCTAGAACAGGCTTTTGTGTACGCTTCATAAATAGTGTTTTGCATTATTTTTGAGGTCCACCTTTTGCATGGACGGCCTTTTGTTTTGTATTCACTGTATCAAAGTTTCATTGCTCTTTGAGTTTGTTGGTAATCTGCTTTTGTGGCAGAACCATTTAACTTGTTTCTTGATGAAGTTCAGTACTGATGTTGCATCCACTTTTTTTCTGATGTCTTCATTTCTAAACCTATTTCTTCTTGATACTCCCAGCATTCTGCATGGACACTTCATCTCTTTCATGACTACTAGTTTTCTTCTATCGTTTGATGTCAAAGGCTAGGTTTGGCACTGATAGTATAATGTTGGGAGAAAGATTGCATTGAACAATGCACTTTTAGTGTTCATGGTGAAATGTTGGCATTTAAATATCAAAAAACAAATATAAACAAAAAAAAGTTGGATTTTATTGACCAACAAAATCTTTGCTGTTGGTTCATTATAAAGAACATTTTTAAAAAAAATGGTTTGTGCATCATCACAGAGATCAACAATCTCAGTGTCCACATGAATCTTATCGAGAATGAAATGTCTCCAACAAAGCAGTTGACCATATATGAGAACATAGTAAAGCTTTCCTGACTTTTTTTTTATATAGTCAGACACATGCTATCTACAACTCAAACAGATTCACTGGTAATACGTGCTGTATAGTCTTCTAGATATTGCAGAGCTTTGCACTTCAGTTGCACATTAGATCCATTCTCTTGCATTAGTGGCAGCTGGAGGGATAGCAGGTCCACTTGTTCAGGGTCTGCTGCATTGATGAATACATGTACCTGGGAAGAGAATGTGTGTATGTGAAAACTGAACTGCAGTGTGTATACATATGACCAAAATTGGAATGTAAGCATTCAGCGCATCATCAAATAATATCATCATTCTCGAATAAGAGCTGCTCGAAATGTGATTAAATGTATTTAGTTGCCATTGGCTTTACGACCGATCAGGCATCCTGATCCGCAAGCATTAAATGGTTTGATTTATAGCGGTGGCATGTCCAGGCAGTTCCCTCTGGTGCAATGTGGTTCCACAACTTATCTATTCGCCATATACTCATGATGGCCACAGATATTGTTAGATATATTATCTTTAATCTCAGAGAGGAGTGTGTTTAAACAGCAAGGAACCATCAGTATGCATACCCTTTGGCACTGTTACCGGAGTGCTGTGATGTCAGTTCCATAACAAGTCTTTAACCTCAAATAAAGATCCCCCAAAAAAATCATATACATTTCAATTACAAGAAATTAAATCACTTATTAAAACAGTCATACCACTGATGTCTAATAACTTATTCCTCTCCACTGCTTCTGGAGCATAGGGCCTCAACAGCTGTTCGCAAACAATTATTCAACTAATATCTAATAACTAAAAATAAATGAACAGAAATGGCATTTGTCCAGTCAAGGGAAATAAGCAATGTATTAAAAAAAAATGTTAACCAGACTATGTCATCCTGTATGTAAGTGCATTTTTTTCCCTCTCGAGATCCTAAAATTGCTGAAGAAGCTACAGAGTTTGTACTTTGTGCAATACTCTCTTGATTATAGATCCGTTAGGATGTTTTTGTTGTAGTCATATGTAGTGTGCTGTGAAGGAACTGCATTTCGTCACTCCTGTTGTATCCTTTGCTTGATAAAGACCTTTTGGTCGAAACATTGATGTGCATTGTTATTGTAAAACTACAGTACTTTGTTTTTACATGTTTCGCCATTGCTACAAAGTTTACTGCAGTCTTCCCCAATATCAATAATGCAATACTCTCTGCAGGCGGCGTGTCATTTCTGTGGAGAGTGACTGAGCCATATGGGGAAACCTGGTGTAATGAAATCAATCCTTTGTCTTTAGATCAAAGGTTCGTTCTGGTTCAGTTTTCTAGCATTTCTAATTGATACATTACATTATGTTTTGTTAATATTCTATTGAGTTCTTCTGTGAGATGGATTTAGTGTACAACGTTCACTTTTGAATTGAGCATAACAGTTTGTAGGTTTCATTGATGGAAGTTGACGTTTCATAAGTGAGGAAAGGAACTGGTCCGCATATCTCCCACATACTTCAGTCAACAAATGTGAAATGACATACATTTCACACCCTACAAAGACTAGGGAAAAGTTATTTAATTACATGTGTCTACATGTTAACAATCTTAAGTTTAATCATATTTAACATTTGATATTAACCTTTCTTTGAGCAACTGATTTATAGAGCTCTATGGATGTTCCCTCTTTAAGCCTGGCTGTTAACACTGCTTCAGCCTCCTTCCGCCAAACAGCTATCAACTCATCTGTTGTCTTGCCTACATAAATAACAAATAACATGAACATAACAAAATGACTTATATTTTGCTGTTTTAAAACAAAACTGCCATTACTGCATGTAATTGTGGAATTTATAAGTGAGGCTGCAGAAAACTTTAAATACTAGCACGGTACTGCAAGTAGTACGGTAGCGAAACTTCAGGCTAGCATTTTTCTTTATGCCCCAGACAAAAAACTCACTGGCCTTATTGGGGATCAAACCCAGGTCTCCCGCATGGAAGTCCGTGTTCCAATTCATTCGGATAGATGCTCCATGTGTTTTGTTATAACATATGCATATTGATCTGCATATTAAAACAAAAGTTTGCAAACTTACTGCAACCACGTAACAAAATTGGAAGCTGGTATTGTTTAATTTCGGACACATCAAACGACATGAGTGCCTAGAGAAGATAATTGTGGAGGGAATGATGCCTGGAAGAAGATTGAAAGGAAGACCTAGGAGACGATGGGTGCAAGATGTCATTGACAATCTGAGAATGATTGCTGCTGACGCCGGTCAACTTGCACAGAATAGAGTCTTCAGGACTGCTGTCATGGGAGCCAAGTTCTGGAAGGGATAAGCTACCGGATAATGATGATTGTTTAATGGTAATGTGATATAGATTTGTTCAACAGTGGATGGTGTTAACCGATCCGTTACAAATGTCTTTTTTCAGCCTCTAGAAGGAATTAAATTTTAGTTCCAAAAGAAATCACATAGTTAGCTAAAAATTTGAAAGATTAAAATATTGTACTTAAATGATGGATACAGGAGTCAGGGGCAATGAACAAGCTGATAGATTGAATGGCACAGCTACGTTATCAGAAGGCTCTGAAATGGATTGAACTGACAATCTGAACGGATTGAGAGATGTCTAATAGAACATAGGAGTTTCAGATTTATAAATCCCTGTCTAGCCTGACAAATGTTCTGAATGTATAAGAAGAAGATGTGTTATCTTCCTACTGACTGTTCATATTTCGGGAACATCTGTTTTATGTTCTTAACCCTTAGAGCCCAGGCTCGATATTTTAGGATTGAATGTAATGGTTGCATATCCCGAGCTTCCGATATATCGGCCTGAGAATAAATTGTGTACAAATGTGATGTCAAACACCAATGATGTCTGACATCCAATAACAGAAGAAAACTAGTCACAACAAAGATGAAGTGTTTACGTATAGTGCTGGGAGTATCAAGAAAAGATAGATTTAGGAATAAAGACAGAAGGAAAAAAAGTGGGTACAACATCAGTACTGAACTTCACCATGAAGCAACAAATTAAATGATTTGGTCACATAACCAGATTACTAGCAGGCAGTGTACCTCAAAGGGCAATGCAATGGATGCAAGACAAAAGGTGTAACACAAAAATAACAAGAGGCAGTAAAAGAAACCATGTACAAAATGTACACAAGAATCTGTTCTAGAAATCTCTTCTTATCCTGACCCTAAGGAAAAACAAGATTAGAGAATGTAGGAGTACTTTGTTTCCCACAAACCTTTACTTTATCATGTTAGAGAAAAGTATAGTAAAGATTACCTACCAATGTATTCAATATCAAACTCCAACCAATACAGTCCTTCCTTTGCTAAGCCACCACTGTTGACTTTAGTCAGGTGTTCGGCTACTTTGATGCTGCGGGCAAAGTTCTCATAGCTAACAACAGGCTGACAGTCCACTTCAACAGCTCCAAGACGACACAAACCTCCAATAGTTCGCTCAAAACCAATAATGTTGGACACATGAATTACTGCAAGAAGAATGAAAAGTATACAAACACATGACTTAGATAATTAAGTGGTACATGTAAACCCTGTGAACAGTCAAAAAAACTTTTGTATTTGTTAAATCATAGATATATGTCAATAAAAAGAAGTTAATGTACAAACAAGAAAGTGCACAGAAACATGGTGAGAGTGTCACACTACGAAGTTAGTTAGTTTGTTCCTTTCGTGCCAAAGGCGGCACATGAGGCAGAGGTTTTAGATCTCCATGTGATGCGGTTCGTTGCTAGCAGTTGGAGATCTTGTATGGTTTTACATCCCAATAGTTTATTATCTTGTTGGATTGTTCTTGAAGAGTGGTCTTTGGCCTTCCACGTTTTCTTTTCCCAACTGGTGACCACATAAGGACTTGGGACTTGTCGATTTAGTCTCTATTCGTCTGATCTAAGAACATGACCTAAATATTTCCACCTTCGTTTCCTTATAATATTTGATACGGGTTGTTGGTGTGTTCTATCTCTCACTGTGTTGTTAGAAACGAAATCACTCCATTTGACTTTTAATAATTTTCGGAGACATTTATTCTCAAAGCTGTCCAGTTTTTATCAATTTTCTTTGTTGATTTCCAACTTTCACAACCGTAGGTCAGAACAGGAATTACACATGATCTAAATAATTCAACTTTTGTGCATATACTAAGGTCTTGAGACTGTCAGATATTCCTTAATTTAGTGAAGGCACTAGCTGCTATAGCAATATGAGTTTATTTCTTTCATCGCGTCTCCGTTGTTTGACACTTTACTACCCAAATATGTAAAATGTTCAACTTTCTCCAGTGTTTGGCCATTTATTACGATGCTGGAATAACTCTGCTATCAACACCTGGCAAGCTATTCTGCAGTATTTTGATGGAGAGGCTGAAAAAACCGTCGACGCAAGGCTAAAAGAAGAACAAGCTGGCTTTCGTCCCCATCGTTCTTGTACCGATCATATCTTCACACTGAGATCCATTATAGAAGAATCAGTTGAATTCCAGTCACCACTAGTGATAAATTTTATAGAGTTTCAGAAAGCGTTTGATAGTCTTCATCGTTCTACTCTCTGGGAGATTCTTAAGACCTACGGCTTCCAGGAAAAATACATCAACATTATAAAAACCTTCTATTCTGAAGCATCATGCTGTGTAAGAACAGATGCAGGAGACTCAGACTGGTTCACAGTCAATTCGGGTGTGAAGCAGGGCTGCGTTATGTCACCTATGCTTTTGGGATAGCTATAGACTGGATCATGCGCAAATGCACCCAAGATGATGAACTAGGCATCAAATGGCTTAATAACAGCAGACTATTTGATCTTGACTTTGCCGATGACGTGGCCATATTGAATTCAACACTACGAAGGTTGAAGATTAAAAGAAAAACAACAACAATGCAAGTCTAAATACAAAGAATTGGCAACATTACACCGGATTTCCACATATGGCTAGGTCCATCTTCAGAAAAATGACACACCACCTGCATCACCTCAATTCCACCATGAATTCCATAGCTCTGGCAACAAACCTAGATATCACAGGAACAAAGGGCACTCATTAACAAAATGGTGTGGTCCAGGTTCAACGACGAGAAAGGCTATAAGATGATGGAACATTGCCTTAAGAGTGGAGGAACTCATCGATTGAGACAAAGTGCGAATGTTTTGAACAAATAGTTTAGAACATAAGTACACCGTGTAGTGCCGGGACCCACAAGGGAAGCAAAGAATAGTACCACTGCGACCTACAAGGCATGTCGTAAGAGGCGACTTATGTAGGACCTAAGGAAGCTACTCTAGTAAATAAAAAGCATAGCAGAAGATGTGCTAGCCTACTTGTAGGAGCATAACTGGCACAATGTACAATCGCTCTTAGGCTCAGATCACAGACAAATCAGAGTGGTTAACAAATGGTTGATAGGAAGCATTCAAAGAAGCAAAAGAAGAACATAAGTAGAGATCACATAAATATTGGAGTAATGTTCATGCTAGAAAATGTTCCCATCACTACAAAGTTAGTTAAAAAAGTAACCATATTAACAAATTTAACACTAAATTTAGAGAATAGTTTCATAATTTCAAGTTAGCAAGCAAAAAAAAAAAAGATTTAATAGAAGTGACATGGAACTTAACAAATTCAAAGACGTATGCATGCCAATCAAAAGTTGCCAGTTATGTATTGCTTTTGTCTATTTACTATTTAAACCGGTTCTGACTAGTTCGTCGTACATCACATTTGTTCATCGCCCATTCCTGTACCATAATTACACACCATCACAAAAGACAGGGTACTTGACCTATACGATGTCATAATTGATCCTTCTCATTTTCATAAATATATATCAGATTGGCTCCCTTGACAAGCTACTTTTATCTTGAACACCCAGTAGAACACTATTTAACTGACTTAGGAGACTATCATCAAAAGACAAAGGGGGATTGATCATGTATGCCATATGCCAGTAGGGCATTGGCTGGGATAGCTTTCAGATGAGCAGATAGAAAATGAAAACATGGAGAAGAACTGTGGAAGATAGTTGAAAGATTGGGACCTGACAAGGGTAACAATTGATACAAAGGAGGCAGAATAGCAACAGTGGAAATATTTTGTGGTAATCTTATGTCTTATGAGACCGTTAAACAATAAATCAGAATTTTCTAAATACAGGAATAAAAGTTAAGCTAGTTAACAGTTATAAAGCAAGTTTACATTGTGTTTCAAAAAGTATTTAAGTCAACACTTCATACCATTTTACTGGTAAGAGTTCTCACTTGCACTAGTAGCTAGCTGCGATAATACAAGAAACATTATAAAGTGAACTAACAGTTTTTAGGTAGGGAAGCAAGCATTAAATAATTACATATTTTTTTCCATTGAAGACAGTATTCTGAAAGTGATGGTAAATTTACGATGCACTTGTTCATCATTTTTCCCCACAAATATAAATTGTATCATGTTATTTGTTTAATATTAATAATTAAATATATATTCCTCTTGTACCGTTATACCTTACATGATTGCAAGTAATTTCTCCATACCGCTCTGTCCTGGGCAATCTCTCCCATAGAATTGAGTTCAATATTTCTTGCCCATCTCAGCAAGTTTGTTTCAGGGTTTCCTTAGGTGCCCCCTCTTTCTTGAACTTTTTGCCCACCACTTCAATGCCTAATTATGCTTAAATAATATAAATAAATAACAAGAAACAATAACAACGAATGATAACAAATAAGATGAACCGAATAAGAAAAAAATTAAAATGAGAAACAATATCAACTTGACAATAATTGCTTACCGGAAAGTATTCTAGACTCTCCAGACACCTAAAATGTGAACATAAATAATAATAGTAATAAACAATTTGGACTAATACTAAAATAATAACTTGTCAAAAAAGATTTAAAAAAAAAATTATGAACTTGTAATGAATCAATAAAATTTACAGATATGAAAAATTGTATCAATTAATAAAAATAAAAAAATCGATACTGAAAAGAAATTCAAAAAATAAACTGAATATTTTCTCATATTTTTCAGACTGTCCATGGAAATAATCTCAAAGCTTTGAAACATTACGACTATTAGTTGCAGTAAATAATTTTAAGTCGGTTGTACACTGTTACATAGTAGCTGTGCTGATTATTAATCTCTAGACATCAGCAGAGGAGTGTTTGCCAAATGGATTAGAGCTTGGGTTCCCATTCAGGATACCGGGTTAGATTCAGTAAGGCCAATTACTTTTTTCTGTCTGGGGTATAGAAAAAAATCCAAACATTAACAGTTTTGCTGTGACTGCATTAGCCATGTGGCTATTAAATTCCTCCGGCTCATGTCCCCCTGTCCTACAAAACGGTCTTACAGGCAGTAAAGACAGACATAAGCCAGCAGAATCGTACAGACATAGAAATTCTGAGATGTTGCGAGACTGGTGTTTGTTCTAATCTCATAGAAGTCCAGCTAAAATCTACAACAAAAAATATTGACTTCCTTGCATCGGGATTTACCCCATGTAGCTCAGTCCCTCTCTGCAGAAATGGCACGCCACCTGCAGAGAGTATTCCTAAAGCACGAACCCCGGTAATAATCCTAAGGATCTCTGAAAAAAAATGTACTTGTGAATAGAATGGCGAGGTTTAGATTTGAAACTATGAGCTTCAGAATGCAAGGCAATGGCTTAACCACAGAGACCCCTTAAGCCACAGAGACTATGTACAGTTACGTTTACACTACCTTGACTCTTGAACAGCTTCCCTTCAATCTGTTTCGGGGTCACCGATGTGGAGGAGGAGGGAATGTAGTACTGATCATGGCGCTGAATTGATGCCTTTATTCAATATATCTATGGCTCTGGTTATCTTTTAGAATACTACTAGCAGTTGGTGTATCCGATTGTCTGCTTAGTTGAAAGCTTTTCCTTCATTTAATCCAAAGTTTGCTGGGTTCATTTTAAAACAGGTTATGGTCATTTGTTATTTTTTCTGTCATATATCGCTAGAGAAGAAAACGCTACCATTATCTCCAAAGCAAACCAAATCATAGGACAAATGGCACTAATTCTGAAATGCAAACATGCCCCAATGAACACTAAAACAGCATTGTACAACACAATCTTTCTCCGAACAGTATGCTATCAGTGCCAAACTTGGACCCAGATAGTGATATAAAACAATAGATAAAAACTAGTCACGATAGAATGAAGTGTCTATGCAGAATACTGGGAGTGTCAAGAAGAGACTGGTTTAGAAATGAAGACATCACGAAAAATGTGGGTACAACATCAGTACTGAACTTTATCAAGAAACAACACATTAAATGGTCGGCCACATAAGCAGATTACCAACAGACAGTGTGCCTCAAAGAGCAATGCTACAAAGTGCATGCACTTTCACAAAGAAACAGTCTTGGTTGGTGATATAAGATCGCACTGATGAAGAGCATCAGCGTCTGAGATGATACTAATGTCAGCAACACCAGAGACCAAGATTTGTGGAGATCCATGATGCCTCGTCAGCTGGCACCTGATGATGATACTAACAAACATTTAAAAAATGAACAAACGGTAACCCGCCCTTACTGAAAATCAGTCTACATAAATTTGTTCAAAATCAAACTGCGTGCATCAGCCAGTCGTAAAAAGCTGAGGGCTGAGGCAGAGCCACTATAAACTACTGGCGCCCGGATTTCTTTCTTCCGTAAAGTGGTCTGACATTTGTGTGTCGTTAGCGATAGACGTCAGCGTGTCTTGTTATTTACTGGATTTTGAGTCTGTATATTTATCTACAACAAAATTTTGATTACTGATATTGCAGAGTGTTAAATTAAATTTGTGCATATTGTTTTCATCTTAAAATGGGCAAAAAGTGTTGTGTTCCTGGATATAAATCGAACTACGACTCGACTAAAGAATATGTGAGTGTTTTTAAATTCCCATCAAATTCTGATAGGAGAGACAGATGGAAGAAATGCATTCCACGAAGACAGTCACCAGCTAAATCAGCGTTGTGTGTCAGTAAACATTTTCATCCATGTGACATTATATTGTCTGATACATTTATAGATAATGTAGGATTAAACATGAACTTCCTCGGAAGCATCCTGGTTTAAAAAAACTGCTTATCCATCTCTTTTTCCTGAATTGCCATCTTTTATGGAGTCAACAACCACAATCTCGTAAAGATCCAGAAATAAGAGTAGCAGAAATCGTCAACAAACATGACAATAGAACAGCTGGTGGTTGTCTGCAGATATTATAAGATTTTCCAACTTTACAGTGTGAGATAACAGTAAGTTAAAGACTTGTTAGATAAAAACTGGAGAATGCTACATCACAGGATATATTTACTTGTCTTGTTTTGTATACTATGAATGTGAAGCAAACAGTGCACCATCCATTTCTGTAAGTGTAAATGTTTTAACAGACATGAGTGTACAAGTTTATGTAGAAAATAAACAAGTGTCTGGTAAATATCTTGATTGGATTTTAATTAACAGTAAACTTGAGAGTGGTCACAGCTGGAAAATTTACTGATCCCTACAGAATACTGATCCTGCTACTTCTCCAAACATAAAGAGTATTAGTGATTTATTAGAAGAAGCATATACTAATTTAGAAATTGTTAAAGAATTAATATTATCATCAGAAGATACTAATACACACATACATGAAAAACAACTAACATTTATCTTAGAGCAGGTACAACTTGTCAATAAGGACAAATACAGAAGGCGCTACAGTAGTTGTACATTATGCTTTTCCTATATGGTTTTCTTGAAATCTCCTGCATTCTATAGATTTATCAGAAAATCTCTCTTATTATGTCTCCCACATCCATCTACATTTAAAAATTTAACTTCTCCTTATTCATTGTCTAATGATGATGGCAGCATTTCTACATACATGAAATTTAAAGAGTGCAGACTTTCTGAGTTGGAAAAGATTGTGGCAGTACAAATGGATGAAATTCATATCAAATCAGCTGTAACATACTCAGGTGGTAGGTTACTTGGTAGAGACTGAAAACTCTATGCAATCAGCAACAACAGTACAGGCTTTTCTGATTTCCTCAGTGTTTGGAAGTTATCGAGAAGTTGTAGAGCTGTGCCTATGTCAGGATGACATCAGAGGATCTTGGCACAAAATTGCTTCAGATCATCAACAGTATACAAAAGTGCGGTTTCACAGTTCTGGCAGTACTTGCAGACAACAACTCAGTTAACGTAAGGTTTTAATAACCTTCTAAAAAACAACAGTACATATATAGAAAATCCTGGAATTGCTGGTAAAAAAATATTTTTATTGTATGACTCAGTGCATCTGTTGAAATGTCTGTGGAGAAATTGGCTGAACCAGAAAGATGCAGAGCAGACATTATCATATCCACTACAACAGTTACTTCTGAATAAAACATCAATCTCAAATTGTACTAATTCTAGCCAAGTAGCAAGTGCTTCTTTCACATTTGGAAAAACTGTATCAAAATAGCGTCTGAGTATTGTGAAGTTGCACTTTAACTAGTAAAGCCCTTTGCCCTCAAGTATGAGAGGCAGAAAGTTTCACTAGCTCTTGCAATTTTCAGTGAGTATAATATTGCAGCTTTGAGGTTCCTAGAAGTCAGAAAGAGCAGATTTCATTGAGGTCATTTGGAGATGGTGGCACATTATGAATATTAGAGTAAATTCCAGGAAGGAATAGCCATAATAATTTTGCTAATCCACTAACTTCAATTAACAGCGAATTGTTTCTTTATTTGAAAAATTTTGTTGTGTGGTTGACTGAATAGGGCAAGTTGCCTACTTCCATTGGGAAACTAACCAGAGACATATTCTGCTTTACTGCATTCTGTAACTGTTATGATTGAACTGGCTGAGTATTCCTTTTCTACTTTCAATGTAGCATTTCATATGAGCCTTGCTACAAATGGAGAAAACACTGACAGTTGATGTTCAGCCAGGGTGCAACTGACTACATTCAATTACTGGATGAGGGAGGCTAAAATACCCATCTAAACTGATTACACTGTTGACATTTCTGTCATATGCTGCTATGCAGAGGCTCATATCACCAGAATTAGAAGCAAAATTTCTGGCTTATAAACAGCATAAGAAGCTCCTTATCCATATTGTTACATGTAGTATTGTGAAACATTGTGTTGATGAATTTAGTGGTATGTGTGCTAATGGATGTCCAAAAGGCAAGCATTATTTCAAAGCATTATCACTGTCTAATGTATTATTAAACAATTACAGAAAAATGTATAATGATAAAACAGTCAGTTCTTCTACAAGAAAATTGGAAATTTTTTACATTAAGTTTCATCAATTAACACTTTGCAACAACCTTCAGTTTACATCAAAATCTCAAAGGCAAACTTTAAGAAACAATATGTATAAGCTAATTTGCAATGTTTGCATGACTGGCGTTTTTGTTTTCAGTTTATCTGATATAATTTGCTGTATTACTTCAAATGTCCATAAAATGTATAAACTTGGAAGGTGCTAAGCTTCACTAGCTAAGTAATTGTTTATAGTCAATTGTTTACAATATTTATCATTACATATCAATGATCTAAGTAAGATGGACATTTATAAAAGAACAACAAAGTGTGCTACAGTTAAAGCAACTTTTGTGTATGTTAGAAATGTATATTGTACCTTATTATACAACTATTTTTTTTTTTTTTCGGCAAATTCTTATATTTGGAGTTCTTTACAAACAAAAGTGTAACTATGTAGAAATTATTTACGATATACCTGAAACACAGCGCTGCGAACAGCTACTGGCAACTTTTTGTTGAATTTATTAACTGGCAATATGGACTTGGCAGCCTCGCCTTCTCTACGTACCTAATCCAATCTGCACGTGGATGGATCCCTTTGTGTTTTGTTAACTACAATCATGTAAGGGACCCAATGAATGACTATGAGACCACATGTTGTAAACATCAGGGACATACTCGTATATTTATTGATATAAGAATTATATTTATTGATATTATACAACTATATGTACATTATAATGCAACTGTTGTTCTGCAATACTTTGTTAATCATTTTGAGCTTCTACATTGAATTTTCTTAAAGCTGTATTAAATATGAATAAAACCAAATATGAATAAAACCATGATCATTTGATTAAAATAAAATTCATTTATGACCATATCTCAAGTTTATTATTATCTATAATCCATTTCGATGTTTGTCATGATGTATGTCTGACAGTAATGGATTTCGTAAAGAGATCTTAAGAATATAGTCAGCCCCTTGCTTATCTAGGTCAGGGAATACCTGGCGAGTTGTACAGCCTGGGCTATAGCAGGAAGGCTGTGGCTGAGGCTGAGAAGTGAAACTGAAAGGGTTCAGCTGCTTGTGTCAGAAGTTGAGAAAGCGAACCTGTGAATGTGAAGCAATCAGCACTGCAATGGACATGGTTCTCTGCTCTAACAACTTAAATAAGTTGAATTACTAACAATATTCAACAATATTTAGTCTAAAATGTCACATGTGTGACACTGTCATAATTCATTATTATTGCTGCTTACTCAATTACAATTTACTACTTACTTGCAAGTTCAAAGTTGCATGGCCAACAAACTTGAAACTTCTATTTTAAGATAGTCTTTTCCCAATTAAATTCATTAGCACTAATTTAATTAACTAAAATTCAATTTAATGATTACGTTTTACTTGAGACTCACAAACTTTGAGACGACAAAGCGGCAGTGTAGCAGAACAAACAACAATATATTGGAAAATAGTGTGCATTCTAGGTACATAAGTTTGTATTTATTCTTCATACAAATAATATTAATAATAATCATGTTGTGAATAATTCCGGTATTTAGGAATGGCGGGATCTTGACTTACTTTGAACTTGTAGACGACTCGTGTTGCTGTTGAATAGTCTGCTAGAAGGTTTGTCAATTTTTGGATAAACCTAGGTAGATCTATTCCTTCCTTCTGTGGAAGAACTGTAACTGTGACAAGAAACATCCTAACTGTCTTTGGGAAAGCAGACATTTTGTTGAGATTTTTTCATAATTAACACTTCTTCGGCATCTAAAACCTTGCCTGGAATTAGTGATGTGCGAATAGTAACTATTCGTTACTCGAATATCTATTATTGAATACTCTGAAATCGAAAGGTAGTGAAAAGCTAAGAGCTGGAAATTGGATGAAGGGAATTAAAGAAGAACCGCCGAGTGGCTACCGGGACCCAAATTTTGGTGTAAAGAATAGAACCACTGTTACCTGCCACGTATGTCGTAAGAGGCGACTAAGGAGGTTTGGCTGAAATCGGATGCACATGTCTAAACGTTAGAAGTCTATGCGTTTAGGGCCCTACCAAACCAATGTGCAACGTATACATGTTCTTGGTAAAGATCAAACATATCACAAAGGGTGATTAAAATTGGTCATAAAGAACGAACGCAAAGAAGAAAAGAAGAACAAGCATGGCTTTACAAAAGAAAGAAAAAACAGTATGGAGCGGAACTGATACGAAAACAAAGATCAGAATACTAAGAGCATGCCTATTCCCATCGGCAATGTCTCGGTGTGACGCATGGACATTTAACAAGGTAGTGGAAACAAGGAATTCTTCGTTTAACATGGACAGAGAGAGAACAGATATATCCAGAAAGAACTCAAAATCAAAAAACTGGTTAATGCTACAAATAAGAAAGAGAAAAATGTAGGTATTTTGGACATATAAAAAGACATGAAGGGCTGGAAAAGACCATCATGGAAGGAGGCATGCCGAACGAGGAAAAGGAAGACAATGGAGAAGATGGATCAGGATGTAATTGATGGTTTGAGCATGACCGCTACAGACAGAGGTGAGACATCTGGCTTATGAGAGAGATACATTTCAAAGTACTGTTGGGGTAGCACGTAGTTGAATTCTGCAAGGGACTAAGAAAACCATCACACAAGTCACCAGAGAAGCGCAAGACAAATACATTTTTTGTTTCGATCCAGACGCACTTGAGCTTTTCAGCTCTTCGGCTCGGTGCCATGGACATCGTAACCCTTCGGTTCGGTGCCACGAACACCGTAAATCTGGGGAATCTGTGGCTTTTTCTGCCATCCCGCGGAATTGAACCCGCACACACAGAGGGATAGTCACCCGTAGTCCGACGCACTACGAACACGCTGGGCAGACGGGCAAGACAAATACATAAAACCACGACACTGGGTTAAACAACCCGGTAACAGTGTGCTGACAGAAGAAGAAGTTGGGGTGGCAAAGTTCTGTTCAGGACACGCTATTTGATGATGAGTGAATAGCTGCACCGAGGAAAAACTATTCGATGAAAGCCGCGATTGCGTAGGGGTGAGTTCACTTGCGTTTTAGGGGTGGGATCTGAGCTTAATTTCACAAGGGGGATAACATTTTTAAAATTAAGTGGAAGTAAAGGCGGCCGACGAGATGTTACCACATCTTCATCGTTTGTAGATAGTCAATTAAAAATACGTCAGTTTTAACACTGGTAACACCTCATGGTATGAAAAATAGTTCCTTTACACGTTCCTGTTTTAACACTACTATATCACCAGATGTGTCATCACGACATAGCATATTGGTTGAATGGATTTCCAGTCAAATTATGTTCCATGACCAAATGTTCTCAGTGGCCTACGATAACATAAGGCCGGCGGGCTAATGTAAAAATTCTAGGAAATACGACCACAATCGTCGCGTGGTTCTCGTATTCCAGTATTGTTGCATAAAGTCTAATTCGTTTTTAAAAATACAACATGTTAAATCAAGGCAATATTGTGTTACAAGTTAAGTTTAAATCTCAGGAATATCATTATTATTAACACTTGTCATCAATAAATAACAATGGACTCATAGAATTTAGTAAAACTGCAAAAAATCTGACAATGTTCTATCAAACATATATATATATCTATTTTTTTCCGATCCAGAAGCACTTGAGCTTTCAGCTCTTCGGCTCGGTGCCATGGACATCGTAACCCTTCGGTTCGGTACCACGAACACCGTGAATCTGGAGAACCTGTGGTTTTTCTGCCAGTCTGCGGAATTGAACCCGCACACACAGAAGACTAGTCACTCGCAGTCCAACGCGCTACGAACACGCTGGGTAGACGGGCATCAAACATATATAAAAACCTGCCCCATTAAACAAGAGTTTTCGATTTCCCGTCTGAGCTAGTCGGTCTTATGTTGCCGGGGTCCACGGATTTTAAGAAAAGAATATACTCAAATCAAGCCAAATATACACGAACCCACTAACTAATGTTTGTCTTGACGTTAAAAGAAATGAAATGCCCAAAATGCCCCGCCGACCTGTGCACAAGAACAGCAATATTTTTACGTAAGTTGTTTCTCAGATCAAACAGGCCAATAAAACAGCCGAAAATTGATCGTTCGAGTGAATGCAAATGTCTGTTCGTGCAGGTCGTCGTTCGGTACCATCTCTGAGTCACACATAGGTCATACAGAGTGGTCAATGAGTGATTGTTCTAGAGCAATTGCAGAAGTAGCTCTTTGGACTATAATCACATGTGAATTGTCCCGTGTGACCAATAAGGGATGTTTTTAAGCGTCTACCGCGCTAGAAATGAGAGGATACTGCAGTGGTGACCAATAGACCCTACATGAGTAGAAGTCTCTGCAACACTAACCATATCACTACACGCCTAGAGTTGTTGGAGGTTTCTGGGTCTGCAAGAAAGCCGGATACACTCGCCCACGCACTATAGGGAAAATGGGGAAAACTCTTAATTCCTAGTGGTTTAACAACAACAACGCCAAGTTGTTTAAACTACATTTTCTTACCCTATACGTCCCGACTGATATGTAACTAGCTTTTTGATGATGTTTGGATTGCCTATATTACATTTTTAATGCATTTTTTCGAAATCTAGTTTTATTTAACTTTAGTTGGGGGCAAAACTTGATTTGTTCTCATTTTCGGAGAGTACGTTGGGGGGTTCTACAGGGTATTCAACTTAAAAGCAGCCTGTGAATGGAGCGATGTACGAAGATCAACAAATCTGAGGTGGTCAGACTGGATCAGATCAGATCTGAAGAAAATCGTTAGGGTGGCTGCGGTAACAATGAGAAGGTTCAGTTATGACGTAGTATAGGTCAAGGTTGTGTGATGGTGTGTAATTGTAGTGCGGGAAGGGGCGATGAACAAATGTGACGTAGGACAAGCTAGTCAGAACCGGTTTAAATAGTAATTAGACGAGATGCAATGCGTACCTGGCAGATTTCTATTTATCACTGGTGCTGCTTTTAAGTTGAACACCCTGTATAAGGCAGCTGAATTAAGGCCACTTGCCTGAGGCTGTCGCAACGCACGTGTATGTCGTTGGTTTCTATTTTCTCCCTAATGAAACAATTTGCGACCTTACGAAGTATTGAACATGAATGTTTCTTTAGGAAACACTAACGCTTTATTCATTCTTCACTTTACACCCCCCCCCTACTTATCTTCACGACACTGTATCTTTTGTTCTCAGTTACGCCAGAGCCAACTATAAACTACTGGGCCTTCGGGCTCAGGTAAGATTTGGGAAATCAGACCCCAACTACCCACGTGACCTCGCATTCCAGTATTGGTGTATATAGACGAATTCATTTTAAAATCAACACAAAATGCTAACTCGAAGTCATATTATGCAACAAGTTAAGTTTAACAATAAGGAATATCAATATTATAAATATTTTTCACCAATAAATAACCATAGACTCACAGAATTGAGTAAAATTGCAAAAGCGTGCAGTGTTCTATCAAACATCTGTAATTTCCAGATCCCTTTTCTTATCTAGGTCAGGGAATACCTGACCAGTTGTCTGGCCTGTGCTAGAGCCTGGCTGTGGTTACGCCCATGTGTTGCCGGGCCCCTCATGGAAGCAAAAATAGTATCACTGTGATATAAAAGGCATGTCGTAAGAGGTGACTGAGTTGGGGGCCTAGTGAAGCTACCCTAGTAAATAAAAAGCGTCAGAAATCGGATGTGCTGGCCTACTTGTAGACGCATAACGGGACAATGTATAATTGCTCTTAGGCTCGAATCACATAAGGTGGTTAACAAGTGGTCTATGTGGAGCGTTGGAAGAAGAAGAAGTTATAGCAAAAGCAAGAAACAAAATGAAGCTGTATTTTACTATTGTTACTATTGTAAGAATCAGAACAGAGTTGCTGTTTGTTTCTCTCAAATAAACCTAACAATGCTAATAAAACATGTGACAAGGTCTATGATATAAGATCCTATTGTTCTAGTTGAAATATCAGTAATGAATGGAATCTAACTCTTGTCACATGATTTCAGTATAAACATGTCTACATTTGTTTTACTTTTCTTTGTTCTAATTTTGTTTGGCTATAAATCTCACTTTATTCTAGTTTTATTTAGCTATAAATCTTACTTTGTTCTAGTTTTATTTAGCTGTAAATCTCACTTTGTTCTAGTTTTGTTTGGCTATAAATCTCACTCTGTTCTAGTTTTGTTTGGCTATAAATCTCATCTTTGTTCTTAGTTTTGTTTGGCTATAAATCTCATTTTGTTCTAGTTTTGTTTAGCTATAAATCTCACTTTGTTCTAGTTTTGTTTGGCTATAAATTCTATTTTGTTCTAGTTTTGTTTGCTATAAATTCTTTGTTCTAGTTTGTTTAGCTATAAATCTCACTTTGTTCTAGTTTTGTTTAGCTATAAATCTCACTTTGTTCTAGTTTTGTTTAGCTATAAATCTTACTTTGTTCTAGTTTTGTTTAGCAGTTTTATGCTGATAACACTATCTGCAAATTGTTGTTGATATTGACTACTTCTTCTTCCAACGCTCCATATCGACCACTTGTTAACCACTCTGTGTGATTTGTATGTGATCTGAGCATAAGAACGATCGCACGTTGTGCCAGTTATGCGACTGCACGTAGGCCATAATATGCGATGCTTTTATTTACTAGGGTTGCTTCCCTAGGTCCTACATCAGTCGTCTCTTACGACATGCTTTGTAGGTCGCAGTGGTACTATTCGTTGCATCCCTTGCTGGCCCGGCACCACAAGAACGATTAACATTGACAACGTTAGGTTATTCTTGTCAAGAGGTTTTTGTTCACTTGAGTTTTTTTTACAAGGACTCTCCGTGCCTCTCTGTCTATTGCAGACTTTAGATTAGTATTCCGTGTCGGCGTTGCTCCATTTCGTCCGTCATTGTGCGTTTCCGTTTTTAATATTTTTCTTTATCTTTCTTACATTTCAGTTCAAAGTAATGGTTATTCTCTCAGGTATATCAAAGTTAGCCAGTATACAACACTTCTCTGTGATCTTATGTTTTACAGCACCTATCACCCTTCTCTTAGTGATGAGCTGAAAGGCAAGAGAGGCAAGCGCAAACTCAGAAGTTGTCACTGTAAAACACTTGCCAATTGACTGTCTGTAAAAACGAAAAAGTTCATTTCTTTTTATACCCTTTTCTGCAGCCATTTATTCTTCAGTATCTATTACCCGTCTATGTGACCTTAAATTCTAGATTACTATAATCTTTGACCATGGGGCACGTAGCCTTTCATACAACAAAGAAGTGGTTTTTCAGTTAGCTCAGAGAAATGGAATGGATATGAAAGATAAGCCAAACATATAACCCGTCCAACCGAAAACGGAGTGTACCACACAGCGCATATTCGGTGACAAAATCAGGACAAATTAAAGTACATACATTTGATTTCTGAAACAGTCGAATAAGATGACATTTTAGCATTGTTTTTATTATCTAGAATCTAGACAATGTGGTTCGTCTTAGGTATTCTCCCGAAGATTAACCAGAGACCACGGATATGTGGTTTTACAGGAGAATGTTAAGAATATATGGACTGCTAACATGACTAATGTAAATTGATGTGATGAAAGAGATTAAGACACAAATAAAACTTATTATTAATATAGTTATTGGTTACCGAACTGATTTCACAGCACTCTTGGCAGACTCATATGTGCTCAGTCTCCCCCAACAGATGTATACTGATAATTCCTATTGCTCGCTGGTTCATGCAGTTTTACTTGTACAACGTGTAATTTCAAACTTCTGAAAACGATGGATAGATTCAATATCAATAGTTATGTCTTCATCCAACAGGTGGTCGCCAAGAGACCGATGAATATCTCTTTTATCCATTCTGAATACGCCGACGACCAATGCTGTTGATCCCACCTGACCGCTCTCTCATTGCCACAAACACCCCATGTCCATGATAGTAGATCCCCTTACGACACTTCTTCTTTTGTCGTCACACTGCTACCGGGTTGTTGCCCAGTGTCGTGGTTTTCTGTTTTTGTCTTGCGCTGTTCTGGTGGCTTGTGTGATTGTTATCTTTGCTCTTTCACAGGATTCTGCTACGCTATCTAACTATCTTTTCCGTGGTCTTCCTCTTGCCTTCTTTCCTGATGTTTTGTGGTTGGAAACCTATATACACCATATCCATTCATACCATAACCTGCCATTTTGGATCTTCAAAAGCATTAACTGATTGTTAGATGCAACAACTGTCCCAGCAAATGTAGTCCCAGCAAGCCACTGGAGGGCAGCAGTAACGACCCTCCATCCGCATACTGGAAGTAGTTGTCCTGTATGCTGCGTTGTGCCGTACAACAACCTATCATGCTAATTTAGTCATGAAACCACATCCTGACTTTTCACAAGGATGCACAGACTCATCACTATAAATAGCAACATCGTCAACACTTGCATTAATTGTAATCAGCTGCATTTTATATTTTAAATTTAAGAAAAATGCAGTCATAATTTTCCGGGCATTTGATGAGAAAGAGTGGTATAGAAACACATTGTGACAACCGGTAAAATCAGTGGGAAACGAGACATAGAACAACAGAAAAAGAAAATTCAGTATGAATTCATGGCACGGAGGATTTTCGACATCTGAACTGATGGTCAGTTCTAGAGACAGACGTTTGTGGAGATCCAAAACCACCTACTCCAGACGACATGGAGCATAAAAATGATGAAAACAGTTTAAAAACAATTGTGCAGTTATCACTGTATGGTACCACATGACAAGAACAAAAATGCTGATAAGCCAGTAAAGAAAATAAACAAGGACAGGTATCTCTGTCGTTATTTATTATGTGAATGTTCTTACTTCAAGTTAGTTTCCGAGAGCTCGTTTTTGGACGATGTGATCATTTACACCATAGATTCCCAAACTTTTTCGACCCACCGCCCACTTTTCACAACATAAACTTTGTAACGCCCCCCTCCACATTTTAACAGTTTGCCAACACCCCCCACCCCACCCCCACCCCACCCCACCCCGCCATTAATATACAGCCATCTCTTTGACATAGAAATGATATATATTTACATGTCATTTAAATATTTATCATTAGAAATATGAAAATTGATCGAATATATATTCATGTCAATGCAAAATCAATTTTCAAATGATTATTAAATGAAATAGAAAGTTATGAAAATTCATCGAATGTCAAATGGATTAAAGAGAATTCAAATGCAGAATTCAAATGCAGAATTCAAATGCAGAATTCAAATGCAGAATTCAAATGCAGAATTCAAATGCAGAATTCAAATGCAGAATTCAAATGCAGAATTCAAATTTGAAATAATTATTCAATCGCTAAATCACGAAAATAATTTATTTAAAAATATTTATTATTAATTTTTTCTTTAAGAAGCCACCGACCCCTAATCGTCTGAACACCCCCAAATTCTTCTGAACCCACTATCGCCCCCCCCATAGAAAGCTTCAGCGCCCACTGGGGGCGGTACCGCCCACTTTGGGAAACGCTGATTTACACAGATGGGTCAGTATATGTAGAGGTGATAGGCTTGCACTGTTAAAGTCGTCCCTGTATTTCCAGGGCTCGCAAGAGAAGCAAAGAATAGTAACAACCTACAAGGCATGTCGTAAGAGGCGACTGAGGTAGGGACCTAGGAAGCTACCCTAGTAAATAAAAAGAAATCGGATGTACCTACTTGTAAGTGCATAACTGGCACAATGTACAATCGCTCTTAGGCTCGGATCACATACAAATCACAAAGAGTGTTCAACAAGTGGTCATTATGGAGCGTTTGAAGAAGAAGACTGATAAAGTCAGAGGGGATGTTGTGAATGAAGACTGGTGGTTTTGTCGTGACTACAAGTAGATTATGACAGTAACGTAAGCAATAGTCTGGTTGAAGTCAGAGGGGATGTTGTGAATGAAGACTGGTGGTTTTGTCGTGACTACAAGTAGATTATGACAGTAACGTAAGCAATAGTCTGGTTGAAGTCAGAGGGGATGTTGTGAATGAAGACTGGTGGTTTTGTCGTGACTACAAGTAGATCACGACAGTAACGTAAGCAATAGTCTGGTTGAAGTCACAGACTTTTATCCATGAATGGTTTTTTCAGTGTCTCAATGAGTATGCTCAAGAAGGTTAAGACGGGCTAGGCTCTAAGATAATGGTTGGGGTCTACAAATAGGTCTAGGCTGATAAAATTCAGTTTTATTTTTGTGCCAGATCACACACGCATAAAGAGAAATGAACGGGCCGATAGGCTTACAGGTATGGCTACTCCAGCAGACGAGCAACGAACAAGGGTGATATTATGAATTTCCTAAGGAAGAGAAGGCGTGTAAAAGATCAAAGGAATGGAGGTGAATCTGCAACCCTAACCATACTGCAAGAATATAAAATTAAACGTGACGTAGCTAGACAAGACCTCTATACTGGAAACCAAAGAAGAATTGTAAACCAACATAGAACTGGTGTTGTTAGCTGCAATACTCTGAGAGACATACCGAGGAAGAAGTCGAAGCACTTATGGAGTAAATAGTTCTTTGTGTAGCGATGATGATCTGACGACTAAACTAAACTATACTTCAGCACATAGACTCATCTAACTGGCTGTACTTATACACAGCTTGAACGTACGTACAAATCACTGCATACGTTTCCTATTATACCTTTCCAGCTTATACATAACTAGAACAGCACCTGCAGACATGCGCTCTCTCGTGTTGTAAACTGTGCATACTGTTGGCACTAACAGACCTTTCATCTTTATGCAATACCTTGAATTCCTTCACCTTCCTCGCAAAATGATGTGTTCATGTTTTTCCGTTCATTTATATTTATAAATGTCAATGTCGTATACACACGAATATGTGAATGTGTACATACACATGCATACTGCCACACGTGCAGACACACATAAATACTGTAGAAACGAATGTGTTGTTTCCAGGAACGTGTGGAACAGACTTGGATAGATCGCAATGCTGCAGGAAAGAGAGAAGGAAAATCAGCATCACACGTCATCGATCGCGGTGTGAGTGAGCACGCACGCGCATTCACGCACAGAGGTGTATTATGAAGAGGAGGAGAGAGATTTTACATAAGACCCCTCGCTTACTCGAGAACGGCTGCGGAAGTCTGGAAGAGAAAAGAACAGAAAGAAGGGGGTTAGCCCAGGCAGAAACACTGCCCCTCACTTTGTCGCTTTAGCTAAACAACATTTTCGATTCTTGTTTCTTCGTCTATTTCGTCGACATTTTACCTCGAATCTCATCAACGGACAAGGCCAGTATATTGTGCTCGTACTCTCGAGCGATGTCTTTGAGAGTCGAGCTTTCCAGCTCGTCTCGACCTCGGGTCATCGGTGAACGATTGAACGAAGTTCATCTACTGATTTGATTTAAAACATACCGTGAGTAAAAATAGGAAGATCGACAGGGAGAGAAAAAAAACCCTCGTCTGCTACCTTGACAAAAATATCTCTATTCTTACCACATCAACATGGCGGATCCTGCAGAAGGCGGGGGATCAGAACAAGACGATGTTTCATTTCTCAGAACTGTAAGTATGGAAATAAAACATATGTATGTGATATTATCCATAGTAACAGTGTAAACTTAACTGCCATAACGGTTCGAGTTTTCATTCATAATTCGAATCCTGTTCGAATCTATAACATATTGTCTGTTATTATATTGTACTCAGTGTAAATAGTAGCAGTGTTGAGTAAATAGTGTTTTGTATATTGTATTCTTGAGATACATAATGTCATATTGAGTATTTGATATAACGTCATGTTGAGTACTTACTTCATATAACGTCATGTTGAGTACTTGCGTGATATAATAACATATTGTGTATTTGATATAAATTCATGTTGAGTACTTAATATAATGTCATATTGAGAATTTTATGAAATGTCCCGTAGAGTACTTGATGTAATGTCACGATGAGTATTAGATAAAATATCACGTTGCGTATACGATATAATGTCACGTTCAGTACTTGATGTAGCGTCACGTTGCGTACTTATTATAACGTCACGTTGAGTACTTGATATAATGTCACGCTGAGTACTTGATATAATGTCCGCTGATTGATCTAGTGTCATGTTGTGTTCTTGCTTACCTGTGTTCGTATCCTTCCTCTGTTACCGAAGCGTTGTGTGTAGCTTGAATTTTCAACTCTGAGGAATGTGTAGCACAGCTGTTGTTTTAAGCTCCTGTTATATAGAATTAGGGACAACTGTTATAGGAAAGAGAAGATGGAGATATGTTGGACACACGTTCAGGAGAAATGATCAACGAATATCAAAGCAGGCATTGAAGTGGGATGCAAAGGTTCAAGAAAGAGAGGACGACCTAAGAAGACCCTGAAACGAACTTTGCTGAGAGAGGCAAGAAATATCGGCCTCAGTTCCATAGAGAAGATTGAGCGAGTTACCCAGGATAGAGCGGTCTGGAGAAATTGCTTGAGGCCTATGTAACGTATAACGTTACGAGAGGAATTATTATTATTGTTATTATATAGAATTGATCTATTCCTTGAGGACGGACAGTTCCATTATTGTTATAAGAAAAGCAGGGTTGTTAAGAAGACTGTGTGAACATTTCTAAATCTGTATCACTATTCAGGGTGAGGTGGATGGGGTGAAGAGTGAGGTGGATGGGGTGAAGAGTGAGATAGATGGTGTGAAGAATGAGGTGGATGAGGTGAAGAGGTGGATGAGGTGAAGAGTGAGGTGGATGGGGTGAAGAGTGAGGTGGATGGGGTGAAGAGTGAGGTGGATGAGGTGAAGAGTGAGGTGGATGGGGTAGAGTGAGGGGTGGAGAGAGGTGGATGAGGTGAAGAGTGAGGTGGATGAGGAGAGGTGATGGGTGAAGAGTGAGGTGGATGGGGTGAAGAGAGAGGTGGATGGGGTGAAGAGTGAGGTGGATGGGGTGAAAATTGAATCTGTAAAACGTGAACTCTTATCAAATCTCCAGTCATCCTGCTTATTTAGATCTATGTTCTATTTATTTATTGTTTATTCTGTCTATGTTCTAGTTTATTTATTGTTTATTCTGTCTATGTTCTAGTTTATTTATTGCTTATTTTGTCTATGTCATTGATGAAGACTTATGATCGAAAAGTGGGATAGTTGTTAGTTTTATATTTCATTACATTTTTGCTGACTGATGTGGTACTACACACACGTCTTTGTCAATAAACGCCAGTTTACTTAGTATCACTGCATCCTACCCACGATTGTCACTGTTTGATTTGTGTGTGATCTGAGCCTAAGAGCGATTGTACCTTGTGCCAGTTATGCGCCTACAATTAGGCCGGCACATCCGATTTCTGCGATGCTTTTTATTTACTAGATGGCCCGAGTGGTTACCGGGGCCCAAATTTGGGGTGGGTGTAAAGAATAGAACCACTGTTACCTGCCACGCATGTGGTAAGAGGCGACAAAGGAAGTTTGGCTGAAATCGGATGCATGTGTCTTAATCGTGTAGAAGCCTATGTGTTTAGGGCCTACCAAATCAATGTGCAACGTATACACGTTCTTGACAAAGATCAAACATATCACAAAGAGTGACTAAAATTGATCGTAAAGAACGAACGCAAAGAAGAAGAAAATTTACTAGGATAGCTTTCCTCGGTCCTACATCAGTCGCCTCTTACTTGCCTTGTAGTCGCCTTGTAGGTCACAGTGGTACTATTCTTTGCTTTCCTTGCTGCCCCGGCACCACACAGGCAATCCATGTCCATTAAGTTCATTTGATTAACTGTATACTCAAATTCGAGTTGTGAATGTTCTTTATCGCCTACACCAGTCAGATTTATTAGCGCATGTGAGAGATCCAGTGGCGGCTCGTGATCATTTTTGTTGGGGCCAGACATTTTTTTCCGGATAAATCATGGATTTTTGTTGCAATATTTTAATTTAAAAAATAATAAATACACGTTATACATTTTTTTTGATGGGGTCTGGCCCCACTGGCCCTTAATAACGATCCGCCACTGGAGAGATCTATTCTGCATATCTACTGCATCATCTCATGATGAAATTAAATCTCTTTCATCTTTAACATTGTAACAGTTTGGCTTCTATTAATTGACTCTAGAGTTGACTGGTTACAACGTACAATATTGTTTCTAATGGACAATTTAAGATCTGTTGTTTGAAATTTCCTTTTTTAAATGTTTATTTAATGTTGATAGGAAGGGCGTACACATACATTTTTCCAAGCGTGGAGGATTGGAGTGGTGGTGGGGCAAAATCAATTAAAAAAATTGTAAGTTGACTTCTTCTTCTTCACTTTTCAACTCCCAACGGAGCACAGGTCTTCAACAAACTTCTTCCAGCTCTTCCTCTCTTCTGCCATCCCTTCCAGTTCTTTCCATGTTTTACCTATCCTTTTATAATCAGCCTCCAGCTCTCTTCTTCGGGTATGTCTAGGCCTTCCTTTATTTCTCTTTTCCTGCGGGTTCCCTAACAGCGCTCGTCTTGCAGTGCTTCTGGTCAGTCTTCTCAATGTGTACCCTATCCATCGTCAGCGTCTCTTCCTTAGCTCTTTCTCCACTGGTATCTGCTTAGTTCTTTCTTTGAGTTCCTCGTTCGTAATCAGTCCATCTATTTATGAAGATCTGTAGTTTTCTGGTGGTTTCTTTTGTTGTTCTTCATGTTTCCGAGCCAGAGAAAATGCACTAACTTCATATTTGATTGAAAGATTCTCAGCTTTGTGTTTGTTTTGGTTTAAATAAAGAACAGATTCAGATCAGATTTCGATTGAGGGCTCCATTTATACAAATATTAACTTCTTATATATGTTTAAACAGTAGCTAGTCTGCAATCTTCTACTTCTTCTTTTGTCAGCACACTGTTACCGGGTTGTTAACCCAGTGTCGTGGTTTTATGTATTTGTCTTGCGCTTCTCTGGTGACTTGTGTGATGGTTTTCTTAGTTCCCTGGCAGAATTCAACTATGTTATCCATCCACCTTCTCTCGGTCTTCCTCTCGCCTTATTTCCTGATATTCTATTGTGGAAAGCTTCATAGGCAGTTTGGTCTGTTCACATTCTTACTAAGTGGCCAAACCACTTCATTCTCTGTTTCGCTATATAATTCAAGCACGGTCTTGTTCCAACCTTTCTCTGATGCTGGTATTCGTAACTCTGTCGATTCTTTTGTTGTTGGTGATTTTGAGAGACATCTCATTTCGCATGTTGCTATTTTCTGTGTATGTTTCTTATTCATTGTTCATGTTTGGAATTGGTAACATAGAGTGGGTATGAAGATGCTGAGTATAGTCTGCAATATTCAATCAAAATTTTTATGAAAAACAAACATTTTCCAGGGGAGTGATAACTTGACCCCCCACGCCCTATCCCCCAATTTTGGCAAGACGTCTGGATGCCCATGGTTGACAGATGTTACAACACATTTTATCAATGTTGACAGATGATACAACATATTTAAGCAATGTTGATAGAGGATACACCACATTTAATCAATGTTGTGAGATAATACAACAGACTTAATCAATGTTGATAGATGATACAACACATTTTATCAATGTTGACAGATGATGATACGACATATTTAAGCAATGTTGACAGATAATACAACACATTTAAGCAATGTTGACAGATGATACAACACATTTAAGCAATGTTGTGAGATAATACAACAGACTTAATCAATGTTGATAGATGATACAACACATTTGATCAATGTTGACAGATGATGATACGACATATTTAAGCAATGTTGACAGATAATACAACACATTTAAGCAATGTTGACAGATGATACAACACATTTAAGCAATGTTGACAGACAATACAACCGCCTGTCCAGCGTGTTCGTAGCGCGTTGGACTGCGGGTGACTAGCCCTCTGTGAGTGCGGCTCAATTCCGCGGGCTGGCAGAAAAGCCACAGGTTCCCAGATTCACGGTGTTCGTGGCACCAAACCGAAGGGTTACGATGTCCATGGCACCCAGCAGAAGAGCTGAAAGCTCAAGTGCTTCTGGATCGAAAAAAAACAAAGTAATGTTGACAGATGATACAACACATTTATGCAATGTTGACAGATGATAAAACACATTTAAGAAATGTTGACAGATGATAAAACACATTTAAGAAATGTTGACAGATGATACAACACATTTAAGAAATGTTGACAGATGATACAACACATTTTATCAATGTTGACAGATACAACACATTTAAGCAATATTGACAGATGATACAACACATGTAAGAAATGTTGACAGATGATACAACACATTTAATCAATGTTGACATATGATACAACACATTTAATCAATGTTGACAGATGATACAACATATTTAATCAATGTTAACAGATGATACAACATATTTACGCAACGTTGACAGATGATACAAAACATTTGATCAATGTTGACGATGATCTAGCGTTTGTTATTTCGCGTCATGTTGACATTTTTACTTTAAAGTCTTCTTCCATTATCTGTAAGAATTCCGTTCAGGAAATGGGAAGTCTGAGAGCTCGATATTGTTGACACGAACCTCATTAAGTGTAGCGGATTTCCGGTTGAAGTTCATTACTTCCGTTTTTGTTGTGTTGATCTCAATGTAATATCTTTAACAAAATAAATAATGCGAGTTTGTATGGTTTTCGTAAGATACATTAACTCTTAGCATACACACACTTAGACCATACTCGCCAGTGTGGTGCGGGGTCTCACAAGGGAAACAAAGAATAGTATCGCTGCGACCTACAAGGCATGTCGTAAGAGACGATTGATGTAGGACCTAGAGAAGCTACCCTAGTAAATAAAATGCATTTCAGAAATCGTCTGTGCTGGCCTTCGTGTAGGCACATAACTGGGACGATGTACAATCGCTCTTTTAGCTCAGATCACATACAAATCACACAGAGTGGATAACAAGTGGTCGATATGGAGCGTTAGTAGAAGAAGAAGAATAAGAAGAAGAAACCATACTTTTACGCACTTTTCTTTTACAATTACTTTTCTGCAGAGATGCTGCTTTTACCAAAATTATCATAATTTATTATGTTGCCTAACATATAGTTATTTCATATATCAGAACGTGCAGAGTTTCTAGCTTTTATTTTAGAATTTTACTTGTTGATTTCTACACAAAATTATAAACTGTGGTTACTGCCTGTAGTGCCACTTTTTAGGCCGGTGTAGGACAGGTGGGACATGTACCTTCGGAATGCAATGGCCACATGGCTAGTACAGTCGCCACGAAGTTGTTCAGATTACGATTTTTCATTTATGCCCAAAACAGAAAAAAATCCTGGGCTTTACCGTTAATTGAACACATAAACAACATACACACACCAACGAAACGAAACATGGCCTCGTGAACAAGGCTTACAGAGGAAGCTATAGGGAACTCTTGAGAAACTCCAACTGACATGCAGCCTTATAGAGGCAACCCATCTCATGGTTTAGACGAGCATACGAAACAAAACGCAAATAAGGAGATATCGTATATCAGAATGTGCAGAGTATATAGCTATATTTTAGACACTTACTTCTGGTTTAGACACTTACTCTTGGTTTCTGCACACACACATTATAAATACATACCATAAAATGAATCTTGTTAGCTAGATTTTGTAAGTGGAACATTTTGTTTCGTGAAGTTGCATATCAAAAAATAACTACCACTTGTACAGTTTGGCGGGGGGCTTGTCGTACTATGGGATTTGTTACAAAATTCAGGTTAAAAAAGTGTAACTGCAACCTTCTTTATTAAATTTATATAAATTTTTACATACCTTACGTTTGACGTTTGTGTTGCGTTGGCACCTGTCCGACTTTGCACACGATTGGAAAACTGTGCTATGAATAGACTTAACATACATCCCGGTTATGCGCGATTGTTCCGGTTTGGCAACGATTTTCCGGTTTGAAATTCTGTTTCAGTCTTCATCACAGTTTACCAAAAATTAATTTGTCCTGTTTGAAAATGTAAGCTTGTTTCCATTTTATTCACGTGCTCATTAGTTTCGATGTAGTGAGCTTTCTAACAAAAAGTCTTTTTTTTTTTTCTTTAACTCGCTTTTTACTAAACTCTTCCCAGTTCTTTAAAATAGCTAAAGAGAGTTTGGTTAAAATAATTATATAATGGTATAGTGTTACATGTATATTGAATATAAATTTAATTAATAATATCTTACTGCAAACAAGTTAAAATTCAAAATCTTTCTTCGTCTTCTCTTCCACCATTTACTTTTTTAGAAGTGTTTGATGGAGGGACGATGTAGTGATCTTGTGTTTGTTTGTTCTAGTGCACTTTTAAAGCTGATATTTATTTTCTCAAGGCTGTTCTTGATGCCGTCTATCTATTTTTTGCGTGGTCTCACTCTTGCTCTGTACTCATTATACTTTTTCAGTGTGGCTCTCTGTGGTAGTCGATGCCAGGTCATTCTTGTCAGGGGACCAAACCATTTAATCTGTTGTTCTTTTATGAATTGCATGACTGGTTTCAAATCCAGTCTTCTTCTGATTTCTTAATTTCTAATTTTATCTCTTATTGTCGCTCCTGCAGATTTTCTAATACATCTCTATATGCCACTATTTTCGTGTTCAGTATATTAATTAAATAATATGTATTAATGGGATACTTAGTGTAAACACTGTAAATACAAACGGTTTTGTGATGAGAATTATGGTATCATAAAATAATTGTGCTCAGAACTCTATAACATTCAGGGTATGGAAAGAGTTAAGTAGCGAGATATCTCAGATATAGCGAGTGCTCAACTGCTAGGGGACCAAGCTTCTTCTTTTTCTTCGAACGCTCCATATCGACAAATTGTTAAACCAGTCTTTGTGATTTGTAAGTGATCGAAGCGGAAAATGAAAAAGAGGATGCTCTAAACCAGTGTTTCCCAACCTTTTTGTCCATGCCCCACCAAAACCTTTCAAAATTCGTATGTCCCCCTCCCTTCCTATGTAAATATACACAAAATGTTATTTTCTAAAAATGGAATTGTTCTCTGAAGAAACTTAAATGATAGGTTTTAGGAAGAAATCACTAGGAAATTGTTGAGGAAAACAGTAAGTAAATTTTCAAAACATATAATGGAGAACTGAAATTCAAAACGATATCATTTTAATGATATATTTTTCTATATTATTTTAATTATTAGTAACTATTTATTACTTACACTTAGTGAGATCCTTGCGATTGATAGAAGCTGCAAAGAAATTTTATGTTAGGTTTCAATTTAGTTAGCTTCAGTCTCAAGTCTCCCATTGTGTTATATTCAACCAATTTCTTTTTTAGCAGCAAATCAGTTATGGCAATAAATCCACATTCAGTTAAATATGAAGATAGAAATGGTAATAAGTTTTCTTGCACATTTGGTTGAATTTGTATGTTTGATTTTTGTTTCTTCACAAAGCCATGCGTCGCTCCTTTTATATTAAATGAAGTTTTAACTGACTCATCATTTTGCATATCTGCGAGTTCTTCTTGATACTGCATATTTGAAATAAACAAATCCACTAACATTGACTGCAATCAATTTGTTTCAAATCAGAAAATCTTTCTTTAAATCAGCCGATAGAATTTTCAGATGATCGACAATAACAAGTATCAGTATAGCGGTATCAGTCACTTCACATTTCTGGAGGCAATGAAACTCTTCAAAATGTTTGTTGCAAATATATTTCTGACATAGTTCAATAAAGGTAATGAAACCAAATATCTTAGCTTTTCCATCAACAAGAGTTTTATTTTTCCTTGAAGGTGGTTATTTAATATATTTTGTTTTTCATTCAAAGATATCGGCTTAACTCACAAATGCTTTACTATCGACCGTTAACAGATACTTTATTTCAGGTTTGTCGCTTAAAAATCACTTAAAGAGTATCAAATCGCTTAAAGAGTATAAAATAGTTCCATAAATATTGTCAAGCAGTTCCTTTCAAGAGCAATCTTACTTCAGTGTAAGTAAAGTCTCACATGATCTGTATTTTGTTCTTCACAAAATAGCTTGAAGAGACGCTCAAATTTGGCATTAGATTTAATAGCATTGATACACTTTATAATTGAATTTAGTACTTCGTTTACAAGAGGTAAATATTTTAGCTACCCAATTTTTCCTGTGAATAACACAATGCACAAAAAGCATTTCTGGATTCTCATCTTTCAGCAATTTTAAGCAGCCATTTTCTTGCCTATCATATTATTAGTACCATCTGCGGCACAAGATGTTATATTTTTATTGGTATATTTTTGACATCTAAGTAATTTTTTAGCTTATTATATATACCTTTGGAGGTAGGGTGCTTTCTAATGATTTACAGAACAACATTTCTTCAGCAAAATCCCCATTATCAATATATCTTGCGTAAGTTATCAATACTACTTATCAACACTGTCTCTCAAAGTTGATTCATCCATTTGCACTGATAATTTTCTTGTTTTCAGCTTTTCAACAGGTTGTATTTCAATATCCTCACTGATTTCGTCTATTCTATTGCTAACAGAATTGTTACTGAGTGGCATAGCTTTCACCTCCTTGTCATCTTTTATTCCAGAACCGTTTTAAGAAATGATGATATTGATGGTTTGATTAAATTATCTCTTATATTTTGATTTTTTCCACATTTAACAATGAGTAAGGAAATTTGATAACTAGTCACAAGAGTACAATTGACAGTTGCAGAATGAGCAGTAAACAGGGACTTTAATGTTGCTCTTTTTTCAAAATTTGTCTTTAAATCAAATTTGTCTCGTAATTCAAATCTGACATAATATGAGCACTATGTTTCGCCTTCAAATGTTCTTCAAGACGACCTCGTTTCATTGATTCGTTGGTCAAGCATTGTTGCGTAAAAGACATTAATGGACATTCATATAATAAAATAATATTTCACATCAGGTGGTATATGTTTGAGCAAATTCGATTATTATAGCATAACTATTTGAAGAAAAAAAAACAAATCATTAACAATATTTATACTCACGTTTTTGTGGTCAAATCTGCTCTTACGAAAATGTATGCGGTGTTCTCTTCTAATTAGCTCTGATAAATTCTAACCTCCAATAGTTATATCTTCTATGAAGCTCTTTCGGTTCTCTTCTGCTTTTCTGTATAATCTGGCCTAACAGTCCTGTACTTTAGCTGTTCTGTGTCTAGTTTTCTATTTTTATTCTAGCTACCTCAAAGCTGTTCTGTATTTGGCTCTTTATCTGCACTATTATTCCCTCTTCTTAAAGTCCACCGTGTATATATATGGGTGAATATTCTACTTTACTATTCCAAAACTTTGTTCCAGGACTGCGATTTCCACATCTGTTACTCTCTTGGAAAAGACTCATCTTACTTTGACTATTGATATTCTTCTGTCATTGTCTAAAAATGTATGTTCCAACCATGCCTTCTCAATCTGTCGCTAACATGGAAAAAAGATCTCATGACATTCTACTGTAATCCATATATAAATTCCTCTTCGTTAACTATACAACTACAAAATGGTACTCTAAGGACACCTGTATAATCCAGCTGCACAATGAGTATCCATTACTCTGGTAATCAAACTAATGGACCATAACTTGTATTTGAGTCAACCCCCCTTGATGTTTCTTGGTTTCTTTTCCCATCGTACCTAACATTCCAAGCCAAATCAAACTTCGGACCTGCTTTCTGTTTCGGAAATATGATATGCGTGGCTCTGTCCAATACTATTACATACTCAAGATTGCACTATATAAACTCATTTTGGACTTCATGACAAGGTTGGCAAATGACGGACACATTACAGTTTTTTGTTATATGACTCGATTTAACACATTAACACATGCTTTTCCTCTTTCAAAGCTTTGTTAAAAGGAGGTAGAAATGTACCTAGATATAAGTACTTCCGTTATTGAAGATTTTAAACTTCAGTAAAGTGATTGTGAAGCAACAGTCGTTTTTGTCAACAGACATCCAAAAGTCAGTATATCGGTTTTGCAACATCCTGAACATTAGTTAAACTCGATCGAGTCCATTGCCCCCCTAAACGATGAAAATGCCCCACGTTGGGAAACAGGGCTCTAAACAGAACTGGAAACCAACTCTTCTTGGGCAACTATAAAGTGCTCGACTATCTTAGCAGACCTTAAAGAAAACAACCAGAGACCGAGAAGAGTGGCGAACAACTGTTGAAGTCCTATGCTCCACGAGGAGTGGAGTGGAATCAGTCAAGTCAAGCAAGTCATGTGATCTGAGCCTAAGAGCGATTGTACTTGTCCAGTTAGTGCGCTTACAAGTAAGCCAGCACATCCGATTTCTGCGACGCTTTTTTTTACTAGGTAGCTTCCTAGCCCCTAATGATTAAACCTACCGGCATGCAATACTTATGTCTAATACATATTCTTAATTATTTTGCCTTTTTCTTACACTACTAGTATCTCATGAACATTTACATACAGAAGAAAATAAAAGAAGCTTCATATTAACAGTGAAAAACGTTGAAGAACACTAAACTAACATAGTTCTGATAACATGATGATATACATTAAAAAAAGTTAATTGCATATCCTTTACAGGACTTTGCGAATCAAGCCCAGTTTTTTAACACTGTTTGTAATTTTTCTAGGCATTATTACGTTCAGTAGTTTGCCATTGCTTTCTGAACGGGTGGTGCCATCGTCTTTTGTGTTAAAATCCACGCGAAACAATTTGCAACCAAATTGTTCGCAGCGTGATTCGAACTCAGAACGTCGGGGCTAATAGACCGAGTCATAATCCCCTAGGCCACAGACGCCACACCGATATCACATAAAGGCAATTGAAATTGGAGTGAATTGTAGATAAAAGATATATAAATTACGTGGATGCAGAAAAAATGAACTTTTCCAACGAATACTACAAACATTAAGAAATAGATCTAACGTTTCGACAAAACAGCCTTTAACAAGTAAAGTATGTAAAAATAAAGCGAAGAACCCTTTTTAAAGCCGCGGTATATTGAGAAAACGATTTTGAGCCAGTTTTATTTGTGAGCAAATTGCACACAATGAGTGACGGGGTCAACATCACACCGTTCACATGTACTTCACATTTTGTCTATGGTACTACTCAATCTAGGCTTGGGTCGACTTGAGAGACGTTACAATCAATCCATTTCAACTGGAGAATTCAACCAACCTCAATAGGAAAAAAATAAAATTGTTGTTCCAGTCTTTCATGTTTCACTACGTGTGTGCATGTGTATGTATGTATGTGTGTGTGTTGCTCTGTGCGCGTGCCAAAATAATGAAATTAAAAGACACATTTTATCACATTAAAAATAAAATTACTACAAAATATCTTCACCATCTTCAAAATTACATCGGTGACTCTCGCCGGTGCTACGGAGTTCGTGTACTGCAGCTGAGATATTCCTGTGAAAGAAAGAGATCGGAGCACACATGGTTACTCAATAAATTGCAATGATGATGGTCCTATCAATCAATCAATCAATCAATCTTTCACCCCTGAGTACATGACTAATCCATCGCCATTGTTTCCTTTGTGTCTCATTATTTATGTCTTTCAGACCAGTTAGTTGTATAGAAGTTTAAACAACATTAACAACACAACATGAATGCGTGTTGATAACAACACACGCATAACACAAACTGTATTACACGCAACATATTACATTGTACATATACATGTTACACGCATGCTGTTCAATATGCATTTTCCTGCACCAGGTGACTGAACGACGTGTTTAGAAAATAACAGAAAACAGAACGCTAATTAACACGGTGACATATATGATCTATAAATAACTGAGTTAATGAACTGTGACATTTTATGATGCTCAACATCATTAGACCCCAGACGTTGTTATCGCAGATTGAATACTGAACGATATAGAAAAATCGATTGAGTTCTAGCCTCATGTCTTCTGTATCTTACACGTCAGCCGACTTAATCCGCTTGGTATCCATAAAATCTTCATGTTAGAAATCTAAGTAAAGAAAGATGAGAAGGATACAAAGTATTAGTGAAAAGAATATTAAGTGGATGATACAACTGTCCCAAGATATCCTCATGTTTGTTCTTCTATTGTTCTGTTATAGCTTCAGCGATAAATGGTTTGATATTTTTTCCTGAACAGGACCGAAGCGCGTGCTACTTATACATGTGCTTCCAGCGTAGACATTTCCAAGTGGAGTGAGATTTCCGTCTCATAGACATCGGTTATGTTTATCTATATTTAACCCATTAACCCTTCTGATCCGATATACTGGATCGAGGTATTTTCAATATACATTGCAATAAGCGTGCGTCTGGGAGTAACACAAATTACAGGCTGAAAGGGTTAATAAGATTTTGACTAGGTAGATTTTGAGAATGTGCTGTTCCGTCAGAACTTTTATCAGGTAACTACTTTTATGAACTGAGAATCGATGAGCTTCTCCCAAAATGCAGTTGCATCCTTTCCAATTTTTGTTGTTTGTTTGATGGTAATGAGTTCAAATGTAGTCATGATGACTATTATGACACACTATGACTGATTTTAACGTCCTTGTCACTGGTTCCCTTGTCATTAAATCGAGCCTCACTTCGACTTTGGAGATATTTCTAATTTAGATTTCCAAGAAAATGATCAGAGTTTTCTGTAGTTCTACCGCGTACCCGTATGTACACCACAATTTTTGCTCCAATCTAGCATCGAACCCCGGACTTTCTACGATAGGGGTGTCTAACGCAGCGTGTTATCAACTTTGCTATCGGCGATCTTATATTTTCCAATAACATTAACTCTTTCACCATCATCTGTCTAGTTACTTCAACATCTGATGGTCACAGTCGCTACGACGTCCGAGTGATTACCGGGGACCAAATTTGGGGTGTAAAGAATAGAAACACTGTTACCTGCTACGCATGTCGTAAGAGGCGACTAGGGAGGTTTGGCTGAAATCGGATGCACATGCCCTAAACATGTAGAAGTCTATGCGATTAGGGGCCTATCAAACCAATGTGCAACGTATAACGTTCTTGACAAAGATCAAACATATCACAACAAGTGATTAAAATTGGTCGTAAAGAACAAACGCAAAGAAGGAGAAGACAGTCGCTGCGTTATCACTGCAGAAACCATTTCTCATACTTCTTCGTTCGCATTGAGAAGTACTATTGTTAGTTTGTATTTCATTTTACAGCCAGACTGAGACATCTTCTTGTTTCGGACCAACACATTGATTTTCAACACTTCATTTTTAATAGACCGAGTTTACCTTTCCTCTTCGATCTGTACACACTTAAAATGTGTGAATGCGCATTAAAACCGCGTTTTTACCAGCTTTACATTTTCCTTGTTGGAAACCCCACATTGTATGGCACTGTGTCTTTTTGGCTACGATCAACTGCCATATTATGTGGCTGTACTTCCACAAGGAGTTAAATGGAATACCTATCTGCAGCTTGTAACCACGGCCATCACTTGAAGGTGGAGTAGGAAGCTCTTTCTATTTTTTTCGTCTGCCTTCCTATTTTCTTCATCTAACGTTCTATTTTCTTCATATATTTCTATTTTATTAATCTATCTTTCTATTTTCCAACATCTGTTTAGCTCAGTTTACTGTTATAATATAAACGTGTAATTGACATTTGTCAGACAGAGATGTGACATTTGTCATTGAATCGTTTCTTCACTGTTTGACCTGCTAGTTTTATATCTATATTTATATATACCCTCTTCGTGTCTTGTTTGCCACGTAAAACTTCAAAGAAAAAGAGATCTCCATTGTTGCTGTTCTGCCATCTTTCTATTCATTAATTAAAGGCCACACTCTTTCAACTCTCTTTTCACCGTTCTTCTTAGTGTATTCTTTGAACGTCCAGTCTTTCTTTTTTCCCTCCGCTGTCCACCGAGAAGCTGCCATAGCTAATGCCCCTACTGGCATATATGCCAAATCTACCTCTATATTCGTCATTTAATGATGATCTTCAATGATGCACAGTTTGGTCGTTTTAACAGCTTTTCACTTGCTAAAGTATTTGGCCATACAATTTTCAGGATTCCACTTAAACATTTATTGTGGAATATCTCCAGCGTGTGTAAAAAGGGTTTAAAAGCCGAAGGATTGACTTCATTGCACCGGGTTTTACCCCATATGGCTCGGTCTCTCTCCGCAGAAATGGCACGCCACCTACCGAGAGTATTGCACAAAGCACGAACTTCGTAGCTCTGGCAACAATCCTAGGGGTCTCTGAAAAAAAAAACTGCATTCGTGAACAGAAGGCCGAGGTCCGGATTTGAAACCACGACCTTCTACTCGCAAGGCAAAGGGCTTAACCACTCAGCCCGTGTGTATGCTGTTGTATATCATTTACCAGCACTCTCTATGGTATAAGAGCGTACCCTGAACACTGTTGTTTCTATATATTTTAAGTTTTCAAAAACCTAATATTTTGGCTTTACAGATTTTGTTGAGCATGGTGAGAGTTTTATTTACTTTCGTGATTTTTAAAAAATTGATGGCATTTTTCAAATTACTTTTCATGACATTTGTTATTGAATCGATTCTGTAGTGTTTGAACTGGTGGTCTCACTTGTCTAGTATATATGTCTACCCAGTGAAGACAATTATAACTAGATCAGAGAGGTCGTGGCCTCATAGATAAAGCTGAAGAAGACTATCAAGAATAGGATTCAACGGAGAATGACAATAATAGCTGTTTTTGTAATAGCAGTATTACGACTGCAACGTGCAAACCTGCCTTCCATCATGGGCATGCTCAGGAGTAGACGACTAAGATGGTTGGGGCATGTGAGAAGAATGGAAACGTGTCGCATACCAAAACAAATGTTGATCTGTGAAATTTCGGAGGGGAAGAGGCACCAGGGCAGACCACTGCTCAGATATAAAGATGTCTGCAAAGCCTCAATGAAAACTTTTCTATAGATCCCAGCACATGGGAAGGACTAGCTGATGACAGAGTTGTGTGGAAAGCCAAATTACGAAAAGGCGCAGAGTTTTTTTTAGAAGAGACTTATGTATGAGCTGAACGACAAGAGAGAAAAGCGAAAACTCAGAAGTTGTCACAGTAAAACACTTGCCAATTGACCGTCTATAAAGACGAAAAAGGCCATATATATCTCTATTACGACATCTGGTTACATTTGACAGTCGCGGTTACAACTTCACAGCAACGACTTATCCTATCCTTACTCTACTCGCGTGCCAGCAAAAACCACTCAAATATGGCAGACCTGGGTTGAATTCCCGGTAATGTCAAGAAGTTTTTTCGTCTCTCGAGGGCATAAAGAAAACATGCTAACCTGAACAGTATCACGGCGACTGTACTAGCCATACATCCATTAAATTCCACAGACTTATGTCCCTACTGTCCTACACCGCCCATAAAGCGGTATTACAGGCAGTAACGACAGCTTTATTTAAATTTATTAAAAATACAATTTTTTATTGAGTGGATGAATTTATGAATAGATAGATGAATAGATACATGGGTGAATATTCTACTTCGGCGATCTCTGGTGAGGCGCTTAAGCCATTATGAATCACGAACTGTGCAGTCAGCTTTAGGTCCGTCAGGTTTCCCCAAATCTTACTTTTCATGGGAAATGAATGAGCGGAGTTTTATATATATATAATATATTGGATATGTGTGCGTTTAGCATGAAGGTGGATGGATAAATGTGGACGGATTAGCGTAATGCATAAGCGTTCGCATATCGACTCGGATACACAGGTTTCTGTGCTCAATCCCACATTTGTCGTTCCACACGTGAGGAAATAAATTGGTCTTTCTAACTCCTGCATACTAGAGCCTAGAAATATGAAGTGAAGTGGCTTCATACTCTAAGATCTGAAAGGCTACGGGAAATTTAATTTATCCGATGGATAAGTAGCTAAGCTCTATTTATGGAATTATAATGATAAGTAGCTAAGCTCTATTTGTGAGAATATAATGATAAGTAGCTAAGCTCTATTTGTGAGAATGTAATGATAAGTAGCTAAGCTCTATTTGTGAGAATGTAATGATAAGTAGCTAAGCTCTATTTGTGAGAATTTAATGATAAGTAGCTAAGCTCTATTTGTGAGAATGTAATGATAAGTAGCTAAGCTCTATTTGTGAGAATGTAATGATAAGTAGCTAAGCTCTATTTGTGAGAATTTAATGATAAGTAGCTAAGCTCTATTTGTGAGAATATAATGATAAGTAGCTAAGCTCTATTTGTGAGAATGTAATGATAAGTAGCTAAGCTCTATTTGTGAGAATGTAATGATAAGTAGCTAAGCTCTATTTGTGAGAATTTAATGATAAGTAGCTAAGCTCTATTTGTGAGAATGTAATGATAAGTAGCTAAGCTCTATTTGTGAGAATGTAATGATAAGTAGCTAAGCTCTATTTGTGAGAATTTAATGATAAGTAGCTAAGCTCTATTTGTGAGAATGTAATGATAAGTAGCTAAGCTCTATTTGTGAGAATGTAATGATAAGTAGCTAAGCTCTATTTGTGAGAATTTAATGATAAGTAGCTAAGCTCTATGTGAATATACTGATAAGGTAGCTAACTCATTTGTGAGAATGTAATGATAAGTAGGTCTTTTAACTCCCGCATTTGTGAGAATAATGATAAGTAGCTAAGCTCTATTGAATTAATGATAAGTAGCTAGTCATTTTGGAATTAATGATAAGTAGCTAGTCTATTTGTGAGAATGTAATGATAAGTAGCTAAGCTCTATTTGATGAGAATTAATGATAAGTAGCTAAGCTCTATTTGTGAGAATGTAATGATAAGTAGCTAAGCTCTATTTATGAGAATGTAATGATAAGTAGCTAAGCTCTATATTGTGAGAATGTAATGATATAGTACTAAAGCTATATATTATGAGTAATATAGATATATGATATATATATATAGTATATATGGTATATATAGTATATATATATATATATATATATATATATATATAAAATGATTCTTATATCTTACACTGCCAGCAAAAGTTGGATAGCTAAAAATATTGAAAGTAAATTTAATGCAAATGAAAAATAGATATCTGCCAAAAATAGCGAATATAAAATGGGATGAATTCAGGAAAGGTGATGAAATCCGAGAAATGTCTGGTCAACCATTATATGTTGTATTTAAGGATCAAACGACGAATGATTTCATTTCAACGTGTTTCCAAAATAAAGCTCTGTTTTTCTTCGCGAGAATGGTATTCCACCTGCTCAGAATATTGCACAAAGCAGGAGCTCTGGCATCAATTCTAAGAAACTCTGGAAATAGTTTCCTCATAAACAGAATGTCTGGGTCTGGATCGCAAACATGGGCGTCCACGTGTTAAGAGAGGGGGGAAATGCCCGTTCTCCTGGAAAATGACTTTTGATAAAACATTTTGATTGCCTTCTGCAAACAAACTATCGTTTAAGCATTTATGAGAAGTTTATATTTCTCTATAAATGGAGATTGCAATCTAAATCTGATCTGAATCTGAACTTCTCCATTTCCACACAGTAAACTATCAATGACTTTGTTTTTAATATTCATTTCTCCGCCACAACCCCCTTCTTCCAATTCCCCCGAACAAATGTATGTGAACGCCCATGATCGTAAGGCGAACGGTTTAACCTCTTAACCCCAGAGACCACCCCTCCCACCCCTCCCGATGTCGTATGTAAATGATCATGTAATTGAAACATCGACCAAGCAATTATCGTTTATTTTTGGCGCAATGCGTCAGACCAAACATGTCGAATAAAACATAACGTTTTGACTGATGAATACACATGTTTGCTGGTACTGTCTATTTATACTTGAGTGTTTTAACATGGCTTAATTTTAACTAGTTTCCACCCGTTTGTTGTCGAGACCCATGGGGGAAGCAAAGGATAGTAACACTGCGATCTATAAGGCATGTCGTTAGAGGCGACTGAGGTAGGAGCCTAGGAAGCTACCATAATAAATTTAAAAAAGCGTAACATAAATCGGATGCGCTGGCCTACTTGTAGGTGCATATCTGTCGCAACGTATAATCGGTCTTAGGCTCAGATCATGTACAAATCACAAAGAGCGGTCAACAAGTGGTCGATATGGAGCATTAGAATAAGAAGAAATATTAGTTTCAGTTCTACATTCAATCATGTCACTTACCGTGTTGGATAATCAAGATTGTCGCCAGGACACATCTCCAGATTCAAGTCATAGTCTCATACAGAACATAAAAGTGTCTCTACAGTTGTCTAAAGGGTCTAACGCCAAATATTGGCTTCATTGCACCGGGATTTATCCCATATGGCTCGGTCCCTCTCCGGAGAAATGGAACGTTATCTGCCAAAAACATTGCCCAAAGCACGAACTTCGTTGCTTCGGCAACAATCCTAGGGGTCTCTGGAATAAAATATACGCTTGAACAAAAAGGCGGCAGCCCGGATTCGAATCGAAGATCTTCTGAACGCACGGTAAGGGCTTCACCACTTAACCACATATATCCACGTTGTTCTCCGATTGTATTTAATGATAGTGTGACGTCTTGACCATAGTTAAAAGTACCCCGTTGTTCTCCGCTTGTATTTAATGATAGTGGACGTCTTGACCATAGTTAAGGTACCCCTTTGTTCTGCGATTGTATTTGATGATAGTGTGACGTCTTGACCATAGTTAAAGTACCCCCGTTGTTCTGCGATTGTATTTGATGGTAGTTGGACGTCTGACCATAGTTAAGGTACCCCTTTGTTCTGCGATTGTATTTGATGGTAGTTGGACGTCTGGACCATAGTTAAGGTACCCCTTTGTTCTGCGATTGTATTTGATGGTAGTGGGACGTCTGGACCATAGTTAAGATACCCCCTTTGTTCTGCGATTGTATTTGATGGTAGTGTGACGTATGGACCATAGTTAAGGTACCCCCTTTGTTCTGCGATTGTATTTGATGGTAGTATGACGTCTTGACCATAGTTAAGGTACCCCTTTGTTCTGCGATTGTATTTAATGGTAGTGTGACGTCTGGATAAATAGTTAAGGTACCCCTTTGTTCTGCGATTGTATTTAATGATAGTGTGACGTCTTGACCATAGTTAAGGTACCCCTTTGTTCTGCGATTGTATTTGATGATAGTGTGACGTCTTGACCATAGTTAAAGTACCCCCGTTGTTCTGCGATTGTATTTGATGGTAGTGTGACGTCTGGACCATAGTTAAGGTACCCCTTTGTTCTGCGATTGTATTTCATGGTAGTGTGGACGTCTGGACCATAGTTAAGGTCCTTTCATTGTCTGCGTTGTATTTGAATGGTAGTGTGACGTTTGACCATAGTTAAGGTACTTTGTTCTGCATTGTATTTGATGGTAGTTGACGTCTTGACCATAGTTAAATACCCTTTGTTCTCGGTTGTATTTAATGTAGTGGACGTCTGACCATAGTTAAGGTACCCCTTTGTTCTGCGACTGTATTTAATGGTAGTGTGACGTCTGGACCATGTTAAGATACCTTTGTTCTGGTTGTATTTAATGGTAGTGTGACGTCTGGACCATAGTTAAGGTACCCCTTTGTTCTGCTATTGTATTTGATGGTAGTATGACGTCTGGACCATAGTTAAGATACCCCCTTTGTTCTGCGATTGTATTTAATGGTAGTGTGACGTCTGGACCATAGTTAAGGTACCCCTTTGTTCTGCGATTGTATTTAATGGTAGTGTGACGTCTGGATAAATAATTAAGGTACCCTTTGTTCTGCGATTGTATTTAATGGTAGTGTGACGTCTGGATAAATAGTTAAGGTACCCCTTTGTTCTGCGATTGTATTTAATGGTAGTGTGACGTCTGGACCATAGTTAAGGTACCCCTTTGTTCTGCGATTGTATTTAATGGTAGTGTGACGTCTGGACCATATTTAAGATACCCCTTTGTTCTCGGTTGTATTTAATGGTAGTGTGACGTCTGGACCATAGTTAAGGTACCCCTTTGTTCTGCGATTGTATTTAATGGTAGTGTGACGTCTGGATAAATAGTTAAGGTGCATGTTCATATGTCTGTACTATTTGCAAATGTGTCGTGATTTTTCATACTTTCCGCAAAAGGGGTAACATTTTGCCAGATTGGGTAGTTTAAAAACAATATATCTGTATTGTCTTACATAGCCTTTATGAATGAAGTCCTATTATTGTTTGACTTAAATTGTGTGACTCAAAATCTGTTATTGCATGACTTTTTTTCCGAGTCAGAAGCACTTGAGCTTT
This sequence comes from Arion vulgaris, assembly GCA_020796225.1. Classification (NCBI taxonomy): domain Eukaryota; kingdom Metazoa; phylum Mollusca; class Gastropoda; order Stylommatophora; family Arionidae; genus Arion; species Arion vulgaris. Next base: position 10,630,553 of record CM036759.1, on the reverse strand, counting down.
CAGCTCTTCGCTCGGTGCCATGGACATCGCAACCCTTCGGTTCGGTGCCACGAACACCGTCAATCTGGAGAACCTGTGGCTTTTTCTACCAGCCCGCGGAATTGAATCCGCACACACAGAGGGCTTGTCACACTGTCGTCCAACGTGCTATGAACACAGGCGGGCGTTGTATAACTCAAGACCTGTTAATGTATTACACAACACCTGATATAAAGAACACGTCTATTTTAAGCTCTGATTCATGAAGAAAAAGAAACATCTAAATGCACCATCAAATCTCCAAATCAAGTTCAACAACACCTGTATTACACACCTGGTCGTGAAGGTTGTACACACCTTAATGAACTATACCGTTAACAATAAGTTGATAGTTTCACATATCACATATACCAATACCACAGGTGGTTGATATCTCTGCTGATAATTAAACGTTTGAACAGTGTAGCATATTCGGTACTCAACCATTTCGGTGTTTACTTTTTATCATATATTACATTGCACCGATTTAGATGCGTGACAGCTTTTATGTCATAGTTCGTCCAAAAATTTGTGAACTTACTAAAGTTTAATTTGAACGAAATCTACCGGACATATAATAGTAATTTTTTGCAGGCAGTTTTATATATCGCAGGACCTTACGAGTTCATGTTTTAACTAATTCGTAGATAGCTTGGTTGATAAACATCGTGTTTTTTGTTATATAATTTGTTATTGGTTTTTAGTCTCATATTTTCATGTTATTCATCACCATCAAATATCTTGTCCTGAGCAGAACTTTGCCACCCCAACAGTCCTCCGGAATTTCTCTCTCTCATAGGCCAGATGACCTGCCTCTGCAACCGTCATGTTCAAACCATCAGTTACATCCTGAATCCATCTTCTCCGTGGTCTTCCTCTTCTTCTCTTTGCCGGTATGCCTCCTTCCATGATGGTCTTCTCCAGCCCTTCATTTTATTAGCCGTTAGGAACTTGTTGTTTGAGTCTACATGTTGTGTGTTGTACAAGAGGGGAAATTCTTCACCTCTCTTGTCTCCTTTGCTTGATAAAGGCCTTTTGGTCGAGACGTTGCTGTGTATTGTTATTGTTTTTGTATCTTGTAAAACTACAGTACTTTGTTTTTATATGTTTCGCCGTTTATATAATTTTGCATAAGCACAACACAATGATAATCACAATTTAGAATTTACAGTAATACACAAAATGTCGGCGAATGTTTGTAAAGGCGTATCCCTATTACATATAATAACAAGTAGTGTAACATAGTGAGAAAATGATATCTTCCACTTCTATCAATGAAAATAAATGGTGTTTGCATACGACAATAAAAAACGTTCGGATACATTGTGGACTAATTAATATCACTGGATCTCCGAATTTTACTGGTACTGAATTGCATGTTTAGCACGCACATGCATAATTACTGGAATTCTTGACTACCGTACTGTTAAACTTCTACATGTATACCAGATCAACATCGCTGTTATTTTACTAATAACAAACAAGTAAAATCTCACAAACTTTAAAGGTTTGGGTGGGAAAAAAAAAAATACGTTATTAAGGTCGCGGCTGTTATCAATAGAAAAATGTAAAAATCAATAATTTCTGTCAAGTTGATGATTTTACATTTGTCGGAAAAGATGTACACAAATTTTGGAACGTACTATAGTGATTCATTTCTTACGTATCACTCACTATTCCTCTGTCATCATCAGCCTTCCTTTTTAGTTATACTAAGGGATTTCATGTGGCTTTGTGGCGCCGATAGCGAAGTCGATAATCCACTTCGCTAGTAAACACGTATCGTAGCTTAGGCCAAAAATGTTCGGCGAACACAGTTGGATTACATGTTCCCTGATCCTTTACTTGTGGTTCTAAATTACAAGTCAAGTACACGCAAAGTCGCAGTAAGGTTCTCCTGAATAGAGAGCGACACTGGTTATAAGGAATGCAAGCCTTCACGTACAATTATGTCAGATGTGCCTTATTAGGCACCCTGACTACGTGTGAATTCATAGAAGGCAAGCGGAAAAATGTGGCTTAGTGATAGTGAACAGGAGTATCTGTAGCTCTTTACTACGGTGATGGCCTAACGGAATACACACAGACACGTATACCGGTACACACACACACACACACACATATACAAACACACGTACCGTAATGTCTGTGGTATTAAAAGCTAGATCATCGCGAATCGAACTCGTGGACCGGGTGGGTGAGAGGAAAGAGAATTACAAAAATGGCTGAGTCGCACTATTCTATTCTGAGGGGAAAATCTTGAATTCAGGAAGCACACTACGATTCTTTCAGCTGTCATTTTGCAGACCTGGTTCTTGTCTAGTTCTATAACACAGCAGAGACTGTCTGATAATGTTATACAAGAGAGCTTTTTGTCTTTCAAGAGAGTCCAACATTATTCTTCAAGCGAACATTCTGTGACTCTAGAGAGTACAATATCTAAAAAGAGTACAATTAGGTATCGATGCTTCCTCCGGTGAAAAAACAAAAGAGTGATGTTAGGGGCCAGTAGAATGCATACAAAATGATACAAGATTGTTAAAGCGGAAAGGTCGTGTTTACGAGATGCTACGACCCCCACCCTCCCGAAAAACAGTGTTTTCTTGAAATCTGATCAGAGTAAAATAATAGGCACCATGAATGTATAACACAGACTTCACGGTGCCCGCAGAAACTCTGTTGAACAACGTTGTTCTATAGAATCGAATATTATTCTCCAATCGTCTCTGTCGTAAGATATTGTGACGGTTCTGCTAGTGAATTTGTTAATGGATTTCACTGTAATATATTATAAACTGGAAGACATTCTAGAAGTTGACAAATATCCCAGATCATTTGAATGGTGCCCTAAATAAGAGAAGAGTTGTAATTTAGGAAACTATTCACACGCACTAGAACAACGCTGTCTATCTCAGTGCCCGTCGGCGCTATGACAACCGCGGGATACAGCCCTATTTTTTCCCTCCGACTTTGACGGTAATCTGAATTTGAGGAAAACAACAAAAATGTTTCTGATTTACAGAATGATACAGCTTTTACCTAAGCGCAATATTGAAAAAAATTAAACTTGTAGTGATGAGTACGTTTTCATGTGTTTTATTGTTATTAATGTTATTATTAACAATACTTTAATAATATTATTTGTATTATTATTACAATTATTGTCACATGGCACCCGCGCCTCCTCAGTCATTAGTGAAATGCGTCCCCATATATAAAAAAAGCGTTGGATAGCACTGCACTAAAAGCATAATGATGACCTTACAAGTGTAGGAAATTAATGCACAGTTGGCGCCCGCGTGCCCAGCGTGTTCGTAGTGCGTTGGACTACGGATGACTAGTCCTATGTAAGTGCGGGTTCAACTCCACGGACTGGCAGAAAAGCTACAGGTTCCCCAGATTTACGGTGTTCGTGGCACCGAGCGGAAGGGTTACGATGTCCATGACACCGAGCCGAAGAGCTTTCAGCTCAAGTGCTTTTGGATCGGGAAAAAATGCACAGTTGGCAATTTATTTTGATTTTGAATAAATGTCCCAAAAGAGGTCTCAGAAATCATATGGAGCAGCCAGATAATTGTTACTTAACATAAATAACTACGATAACACGCGGATATAAATTTAAAAATGAAAACAGCGATAGAAGAAAAAAATAGTTAAAATCAGGTCTTGATTGGGCAACACGTAGCAACAAATTTAACTGTCACTTGGGCGAGAAAGCAAACAGCCTAACCGGCTAGTCGTTCATTCTAACCTGGTTCAAGAAGATATTACAGCGCGAGAACAACATGACACAAGGGATCGATAGAGCTGTTAAAGTATGTGACAAATGTTGTCCTATTAAAATGAGTGTTAGGAAAATTCAGAACAGGCTGACATCGACTAATGACAATAGTTGCAACAGACCTGTGTTCCGTTGGGAGTTGAAAAATGTGAAGCAGTTTACTGAAGATCTGTGTTCCGTTGGGAGATGAAAGATGTGAAGAAGTTTACTGAAGACCTGTGTTCCGTTGGGAGTTGAAAGATGTGAAGAAGTTTACTGAAGATCTGTGTTCCGTTGGGAGATGAAAGATGTGAAGAAGTTTACTGAAGACCTGTGTTCCGTTGGAAGTTGAAAGATGTGAAGAAGTTTACTGAAGACCTGTGTTCCGTTGGGAGATGAAAGATGTGAAGAAGTTTACTGAAGACCTGTGTTCCGTTGGGAGATGAAAGATGTGAAGAAGTTTACTGAAGACCTGTGTTCCGTTGGGAGATGAAAGATGTGAAGAAGTTTACTGAAGATCTGTGTTCCGTTGGGAGATGAAAGATGTGAAGAAGTTTACTGAAGACCTGTGTTCCGTTGGGAGATGAAAGATGTGAAGAAGTTTACTGAAGATCTGTGTTCCGTTGGGAGATGAAAGATGTGAAGAAGTTTACTGAAGACCTGTGTTCCGTTGGGAGATGAAAGATGTGAAGAAGTTTACTGAAGACCTGTGTTCCGTTGGGAGATGAAAGATGTGAAGAAGTTTACTGAAGACCTGTGTTCCGTTGGGAGATGAAAGATGTGAAGAAGTTTACTGAAGACCTGTGTTCCGTTGGGAGATGAAAGATGTGAAGAAGTTTACTGAAGACCTGTGTTCCGTTGGGAGATGAAAGATGTGAAGAAGTTTACTGAAGACCTGTGTTCCGTTGGGAGTTGAAAGATGTGAAGAAGTTTACTGAAGACCTGTGTTCCGTTGGAAGTTGAAAGATGTGAAGAAGTTTACTGAAGACCTGTGTTCCGTTGGAAGTTGAAAGATGTGAAGAAGTTTACTGAAGACCTGTGTTCCGTTGGGAGATGAAAGATGTGAAGAAGTTTACTGAAGACCTGTGTTCCGTTGAGAGATGAAAGATGTGAAGAAGTTTACTGAAGACCTGTGTTCCGTTGGGAGTTGAAAGATGTGAAGAAGTTTACTGAAGACCTGTGTTCCGTTGGAAGTTGAAAGATGTGAAGAAGTTTACTGAAGACCTGTGTTCCGTTGGGAGATGAAAGATGTGAAGAAGTTTACTGAAGACCTGTGTTCCGTTGGAAGTTGAAAGATGTGAAGAAGTTTACTGAAGACCTGTGTTCCGTTGGAAGATGAAAGATGTGAAGAAGTTTACTGAAGACCTGTGTTCCGTTGGGAGATGAAAGATGTGAAGAAGTTTACTGAAGACCTGTGTTCCGTTGGGAGATGAAAGATGTGAAGAAGTTTACTGAAGACCTGTGTTCCGTTGGAAGTTGAAAGATGTGAAGAAGTTTACTGAAGACCTGTGTTCCGTTGGAAGTTGAAAGATGTGAAGAAGTTTACTGAAGACCTGTGTTCCGTTGGGAGATGAAAGATGTGAAGAAGTTTACTGAAGACCTGTGTTCCGTTGGGAGATGAAAGATGTGAAGAAGTTTACTGAAGACCTGTGTTCCGTTGGAAGTTGAAAGATGTGAAGAAGTTTACTGAAGACCTGTGTTCCGTTGGGAGTTGAAAGATGTGAAGAAGTTTACTGAAGACCTGTGTTCCGTTGGGAGATGAAAGATGTGAAGAAGTTTACTGAAGACCTGTGTTCCGTTGGGAGATGAAAGATGTGAAGAAGTTTACTGAAGACCTGTGTTCCGTTGGGAGATGAAAGATGTGAAGAAGTTTACTGAAGACCTGTGTTCCGTTGGGAGATGAAAGATGTGAAGAAGTTTACTGAAGACCTGTGTTCCGTTGGGAGATGAAAGATGTGAAGAAGTTTACTGAAGACCTGTGTTCCGTTGGAAGATGAAAGATGTGAAGAAGTTTACTGAAGACCTAAGATGTTGTTGGGAGTTGAAAGATGTGAAGAAGTTTACTGAAGAACTGTGTTCCGTTGAGAGATGAAAGATGTGAAGAAGTTTACTGAAGACCTGTGTTCCGTTGGGAGATGAAAGATGTGAAGAAGTTTACTGAAGACCTGTGTTCCGTTGGAAGATGAAAGATGTGAAGAAGTTTACTGAAGACCTGTGTTCCGTTGGGAGTTGAAAGATGGAAGTAAGTTACTGAAGACCTGTGTTCCGTTGGGAGATGAAAGATGTGAAGAAGTTTTATGAAGACCTGTATTCCGTTGGAAGTTGAAAGATGTGAAGAAGTTTACTGAAGACCTGTGTTCCGTTGGGAGATGAAAGATGTGAAGTAGTTTACTGAAGACCTGTGTTCCGTTGGGAGATGAAAGATGTGAAGAAGTTTACTGAAGACCTGTGTTCCGTTGGAAGTTGAAAGATGAAGGAAGAAAAGAATAAAAGAATAAGAAGATTAGAAATGATAAACAGACAAGTATAACAATTTTACAGTTTGTAAAAGCTACATGTAAAAAAAAAAAAATCGACCACGTGAAAAGGAA